>MVAJ01000034.1:0-190819 GCA_014825545.1 Cystofilobasidium capitatum
GTGCTTCCAGGACGACATAAACGATGTTGGGCCATAGTTAGACGACTATGGTCGAGCGGGCGGGCGACTCTGAGCTGGGACGTCGGAGTTGGTTCAGCTGCGCAGGAGGTCGAGCGCAAGGGCAGAAACCCACCAACGAGTAAAATCAGAGCCGATACCTTGGTGTAGGCCCACATGTACCCCAAGACTGCTCTGCTGTGCCTGCGCTGTTTCTGGTCCGTTGTCTTGCTGTTGTTCTCAAGTGGACCTGGTCCACACAAGTCCCGATCCGCATCGAGAAGGAATTTGCTGATGTAATCATTACACTGATCACGATCCTTGTGTAACCTGTGTTGGACCGTCCGACTGCCCCGCACTGCTCCCTCCGACAGTCGCCCTTTCCTTCGACCTCGACTCTACATCTCCCTCCTTTCCTCAAACTTCTCATGCTCAGGACGGCCTCGCGCATACGTCCAAGGCTCCCCACCCAGACCATTCAGCTCGTTCCGGCATCGCTCGCCCGGCACCCCAGGACCGCCTCTGCAGTCGCAGCCCTCGGCGTCGGACTCGTCTCGGCCCTCGTCACTTCCTCGTTCTCCAGCTCGCTCCTCTCCTCGTCCTCGTCCCGACTCGCCTCCCTCAGCCCGTTTGGTTCCAGGAACATGTCTACCTCGCCAGTTGCAGGTCGCACGGCCGCGACGTCGCCCGTCGCTTCCTCCTCCAGGCCAGCCTTTGCGAAGGCGTCGTCCTCCACCTCATCGGACGACTGGGCTCCCTCGCGGCTGTCGACACCCTCCAACCTCCCGTACGACGTCTACCGCAAGCCGCTCGAGGTTTCGCCGCTTGACGACCGGTCGTACAGGCTCCTCCGGCTGCCGAACGGGCTCGAGGCGCTGCTCGTGCAGGACCCGAAGACGGACAAGTCGGCAGCGGCCGTTGACGTCAAGGTCGGCCACCTGAGCGACCCCAGAGAGCTCGCTGGATGCGCTCACTTCGTCGAACACATGTGCTTCTTGGGAACACACAAGGTCAGGCCCTGCTTCTCGCTGCTGAGCTGTGTTGTTTCTCTGAGTTGAGGCTGACTTCTCGGGTTGGCGATCCCCATCCCACCTGCAGTACCCGAAGGAGAACGACTATTCGGAGGTTCGTTTGACCTCTCGTCTCCATTTCTCTCTTCCCCATCGCCCTAGCATCGGGTCCACTAAAATTGATTCGAATACGCTTTGCAGTTCCTCTCTGCCAACGGAGGTAGCTCGAACGCTTTCACCGGTGCGTCCCAACGTTGCGTCTCGACGGTTCTGGCGGAGCTCGCCTTGCTAACTGTGTCGACCTCGGCTATTCCTTAGGCATGGACAACACAAACTACTTGTGCGTCTGATTCTCTCGAAGTAGTCCGCTTGGTGTCAACGGGCTGACCTGAAACTGTGCTTCGCCGATCGCAATCCAGCTTTGACGTCTCCCCCAACTCGCTCCAACCGGCACTTGACCGGTTCTCCCAGTTCTTTCACGCGCCGACGTTTGATCCGAGCTGCACTGAACGCGAACTCCGAGCGGTCGATTCGGAGCACTCCAAAAACCTCCAGGTGCGTCGACTTGTCCCCCTCAGCCAGATTCCCTCGGGGAGCTGATGGCTGTCTGTCGCTCGGTGGGTGTGGGAGAATAGAGCGACATGTGGCGCATGTTCCAGCTCGAGAAGAGTCTCAGTCGGGACGGCCACGAGTACAACAAGTTCGGGACTGGCAACTGGGAGACGTTGCGCGAGGAGGTTGTCAAGCGGGGCAAGGACCCGAGGCAGGAAATGATCAGCTGGTGGGAGCAGAATTACGCGGCCGAGCGGATGAAGCTCGTCGTTTTGGGCAAGGGTGCGTTTTTTTACCCTCTGCTTCTGTCTACCTCTGAATGCTGACAGTCGCTCTTTGGTGTGCAGACGACCTCGACACGCTCACCGATTGGGTCGTCGAGCTCTTCTCGCTGGTTCAGTCCAAGGGCCTCATGCCCGTCAGCTTCGCGCCGGACCCGTTTGGCCCTGAACTCCTCGGCACGTTCACCTACCAGAAGACGGTCAAGGACTTCCTGGCGATGGAGCTCGCGTGGCCGATTCCCGACCAGACGGAACTCTACCACTCCAAAGTTTGTCCTTTCCTACATCTGCACCACGAGTCGCACCGATGTTCTGACCGAGACGTCCTTCCCGATTATTTTCTTTGACTTTTCAGCCCGCCAGCTTTGTCGCTCACTACCTCGGTCATGAGGGACCGGGCAGTCTGCTCAGCTTGCTCAAGAAAAAGCGGTGGGTCAACGGCCTCGGGGCGGGAGCGAGCGAGGCGGCGACGGGCTTTTCGTTCTTCCGTGTCAACCTCGACTTGACGCCTGAGGGATACGGTGCGTACTCTCTGCGATCCGCACACTGTCAAATGGGAGTTGCTGACATGCCCGTGTGTCCCTTCGCGTTCCAGAGAACTACGAGGAGGTCGTCAAGACCGTCTTCGCCTACCTGCGCTTGCTCGCCGCCGCGCCCACACCCACGCTCGCAGCGACTTTCGACGAGTGCGCCCAGCTCGCGTCGCTCTCGTTCCAGTTTGCCGAAAAGTCGTCGTCGCCGGCCGACGACGCGTCCGACCTCGCCTCGCAGCTGTCGGGACCGTGGCCGAAGGATTGGACGCTGAGCCAGCAGTACCTCATGCGGAGCTTCAACGCCGACCAGGTCCGGTCGGTTATCGATCGGCTGGCGGACGTTGGGCAAGTCAAGGGGATGGTCGCGGGACAGAAGCTGCCAAAGAGCATGGAGGGTAAGACGTGGGATTGCAAGGAGAAGGTGTACGGGACCGAGTACCGCGTAGACAGATTTTCGGAGGAGCTCGTCGAGGCTGTTCGTTTTTCTCCATCCCAACTTTCCAGTGGAGCTCAGAAGGCTGACAACGCACATCGTCCAACTTTGCACAGGCCAAGACGGGACCCATACCGAAGGAGCTCGCTCTGCCCCTGCCGAACGACTTCATTCCCCAAAACCTCGACGTCAACAAGATTCAGGACGTCAAGCCCAAGGAGGTTCCTGCGCTCGTCCAGGACACTGCGCTCAGTCAGCTCTGGTGGAAGAAGGTGCGTTTCCGTCCCATCTTTCATACCCTAGCGTCGGCACTCATTCGTTCTGGCGTTCGTTTTTTGCAGGACGACCGATTCTGGGTTCCGCGAGCCAACTTCTGGGTCAGCTTGCGGTCACCTGTCCTGGACGCTTCCCCCTTGAACGCAGCCACCGCCCGCCTCTTCACCGACCTCTTCCGCGACCACGTCTCGGAGGAAACGTACGCTGCCGAGCTCGCGGGTTTGCGCATGTCGGCCATGTACAGCGGCGGACACATCGTCCTCAGCACGAGCGGGTACAACGACCGACTGCCCGTCTTGATGAAGACGGCCATCGAGAAGTTGAAGGGGTTCAAGATCGACCCGGAACGGTTCGAGCTGCTCAAGGACGACGTGCGTCCTTCCCTTGCTCACTTCTCCTGGAAAACTTGCCCTTAGCTGACGACCTCTGGGCTTACCTGCAGTTGAAACGAGACTGGTCGAATCACGAGCTGTCAGAAGTCAGTTGTGCTTCACTCAAGAGCAGGTAAAATCTCGTGCAGCGCTGACGATTGATCGTCCTTGCCTTTCCAGCCGTACAACTACGCCAACTTCTTCGGATACTACCTCGTTGAGGACAAGGTACGTACCGCCTGCGCTCTATCAGGGAAGGACGACAGCGTTGACGCTTGCTTCGATCTTTGCAGATGTACCCTCCTCAAGAGAAGCTCGCCGTCTTTGACCGTCAGTACACGGCTCTACTCGCATCTGGTTTGGGCCGCTGGAACTGACGAGACTCATCGTTCTTCTCCTTCTGCAGAGATCACCGTCGAGTCGATGACCAAGTTGGCCCAAGAGATCTTCAGTCGGCTGCACATCACTACCTTGGTGCACGGAAACATGGAGAAGGAGGTGCGCAATCGTCTCTAGGAGGTCCTCTCCTTGAACAGAAAGCTGACTGTTGTCCAATCGTTTGTGCAGTCTGCCGTCGAGTTGCAGAAGGTCATCGAGGATGTCCTCAGCCCCGAAACGCTGACGGAGGCAGAGAGGGTGTCCGACGTTTCCCTGTTCCTCCCTGAGGGTAAGTTCGCTTGTTCACGCCGTCGTGTATATGGTCGCCAACCTGACCTTGTCTCCTCTTCGCAGCGTCCGCCCACGTCTGGCAGATTCCTCTCCCCAACAAGGTCAACCCCAACTCTGGTATCGACTACTACCTCCAGATCGGCCCGTCGACGGATGACAAGCTGCGAGCCCTTGCCGCGCTCTTTGCCCAAGTCGCGCACGAGCCGTGCTTCGACAACCTGCGGACCAAGCAGCAGCTCGGTTACCTCGTCTCGTCCGGCGGTCGCTCTCAGTCGGGCATGGTCGGCTTCCACATCCTCGTCCAGTCGCAGAACGACTCGGTCTACCTCGAGAACTGCATCGAGTCGTTCCTCAGCGAGACAATGCGAGAGAGCCTCGACAAGATGACGGCGGAGGAGTTTGAGCGCCACAAACAGAGTCTGATCGACAAGAAGATGCAGAAGGTCAAGAACCTGTACGCCGAGTCAAGTCGGCTCTGGCGCGCCATCGGAGACGGAACATTCGACTTTGAGCGTCGTGAGTCTCCACCCACTTCGTCAACTTCGCCAGACCACTCTTTGCTGACGACCAATTCTTCCCCTTCCTGTCCGCTTTCCAGGCGTCACTGACTCGGACCTACTCAAGACGCTCACCAAGTCCGAGCTGGTCGCCTTCTACGAGTCGTACATCCACCCCCAGTCGCCCACGCGCCGAAAGGCGTCCGTCCAAATTCGCACGCAGATGGACCCGTCGCTCGGACCCGTCTTTGACCCGACGACGCTCGAGCCCGTTCTGAAGCTGTTCACGACGCACGCCGTGCCTCTCGACGAGGCCGCCCTCGCCGAGCTCGTCGGCGCCAGCCCGAGTCCCGCTTCGGTCCAGACCTTTTTCCGGGACGCCCTCTCCAAGCACGCCGACTCGATCTCGTCGGACGAAGCCCAGGAGAGCCTCACCAAGGCCGTCGACGCGCTCGACGCGGGCAAGACGCGCGAGCGGGCCGAGCCTGCCTGGGACGACCGCAACGTTCTCGTCGAGGACGTCAAGCTGTGGAAGAGCAGGCTGGCGAGGACGGACCCCGCTCGGCCGGTTGTCCCTCTCGAGTCGTTCAAGGAGTGAACACCTTTTTTTCCCCTCTCTTTACCCCTCCACCCCTATACCGCTGTAGGATAATCACAAAAGGAAGGAAGACACTTTGTTTGTTTGGAGATACACTCTGAATAGATGGAAGACCTTTTCGGCTATCTCTGGAGACTGAGCTAGGACACTTGTCGAGCGGATCAAACAAGCGAAGACGTGAAGAGGTCGTGAAGCGTTCATGAAAGAGAGGTCGTTCAGAGTCAAGGAGGTACATCGAAGAGGGGCAAGGCTGTCGGGTAAGTCGCGATCTAGAGAAGGGAAGAGCAGAAAAACTGCGCCGTCCAAGTGGATAGGGAGGAGACGGTTGTGAAAGACGTGGAGGGGGAGAACGTGGTTGCCTCAGGAGAGCGCGGCCTTTAAGACGACGAAGATCAAGATGAGGCCCAGAACGTAACCGACGGCGCCCACAATCACGCCGGTATTCATCTCATCCTGTGCAGCTGTGCGCGTTGAGTGAAAGCGAGGTTTTCAGGGTCAGGACCGGTCGCCTGGAGGACGAGCACGTCGACGAAAAGGAAAGGACGAACCGAGCTGCACAATCTCGTCCAACGTCGGCTCAATCTCCACCTTGATCCACTTCGGCCACTTGGGACCAGTGTCCTCAAAGAGCGCCATGAGCCCAGTCGACGGCCGAGGGCGAGGGGCGAACATCATCTCAAACCAGTCGGGTGAGAGACGGTGCCACTCGCGCGAGTCTCGACCCATGGGACCCAGACTTTGGGAGAGGATGATGCGGTCGTCCGGGATCGAGACGAAGGCCGTCGGGAACGCCCGTCGGATCATGGCGATCGTTTCCTGCCAAAGAGGGAAGGGAGAAAGAAGGCCAGGACGATTGGGCGCTGGTGTCGGAGGAGGACCAAGCGAGGTCTGAGAGCTGGAAGGAGACAACGCACCTCCCTCGTCCTTCCCAGCACGCCCGAGCAGTCGCCTCCGAGACCCTTCATCCTAGCAGGCGGCTCGAACAGGTACGTAACCGGCCTTCGGACCTCGTTCTCACTCCAGGGCAAGGGGGCAGGCACGGGGATGGCAACCCCCTGAGACTGGGAGGACGACGAGGACGCCGAGGGTTGCTGGTGGTGCTCCTCCTCCTCCCACAGAGGGTCATCCGAGGTCAACGCCTGGCGCTCGATGTCGAACGAGGGGCTCTTGAGGGCGATCTTTTCGTAGCGAGGAGGGTCTGACATGAAGTGCGTGTTAGTGCTGCTGTTGATGGGTGCGGGAGGGCCGTTTGGACAGAGCCTTGCTGCGGGGTTGAGGAGGGCTGAGGCAAGCGAGACAGAGCGACTGCCGACGACCAAAAGTCACCCACATGTCTTGGTCTGCACTTGATCCAGGTGATGGAGCATCGGCAAGAGAGTGCGATCGTGAAGTGGGCATGGAGATCAGAGATGCGCTATAGGTAGGTTACGTACAAGAAGTGTGCGATGCAAGGCGAGAAGGAGCAGACGACGATGGGCAGGCGCTAAGATATACAGTGGCCTCAACGTTCGTTTAAGATGGAATGTAGATGGACGGAAACGGGGAGATGAAGGAAGAGCCAATCTACGGCAGGAAAGAGCAAGAGAGAAGGAGGTGGGGGAGACGTCGAAAGGTAAGGGGTAACGCACGACTCACCAACCCCGTTTGATCATTACGTGCACGAAAAGGACGCTGGCCATCACCAGAAGGACGAGGATGAGGGCCCCAATGATCTGGACGGCCGTTTCATCACCTTGCTTGAGGGCTGAGAAGAAGAAGAAAAACAACGCAAAAGATCAGCAAGTGAGACTGAAAGAACAAGCGAGGGACAGAGAGCTGTAGGGAGAGAGGAAAAGGCGCGTGCAATCACTCACCAGATTGAGCCGCTTCCTCAGGTGAGGGTGCAATCTCGACTGTGATGGACTTGGGCCATGATGAACTCTCGAGTAAGCCGTCGAGGAGGGTAGGGGGTTGAGGCCGGCGCTGCGCCAACATCTCAAACCAGTCCGGCGCCAGACGAACGAGCCAGACCCCCTCGGCATCGTGCGTAGAGAGAATGAAGCGGTCGTCCGGGATGAAGGTAAACTCCTTGGGGAAGGCTCTGCGGATCATGCCAATGGTCTCCTGCAAGGCGGACCTTGGTGCGTCAGCCGTCTGTCGGCGCAACTTCAGAGCTGATGGTCGGGAAACCGAGCTCTTGGAACGCACCTGTCTAGTCCTGCCTAGAACACCAGCGCATTCTGATCCTTCGCACCAGCTCCATTGAGAGGGAGCGACGAAGCGATAGGTGATGGGGCGTCGAACCTCGTCGTCTCTCCAGGGAAGGGGAGGAGGGATCGGGATGGCGACCTGGGAGGCCGGAGACGACTCGACCGGAGGGAGCTTCTGTTGCTCGACGTCGAGCGCGGGACCTCTGTGAGCGACCCTTTCGTATAGAGGTAAGGCCGACATGCGGCTGCCGATGGTGGTTTGGAGCAAGCTAGCGTCGTTGCGCATTCCAGAGAAAGTCATTTGAGAATCATGATGGACTACGATGGATCATGATCAATTTCAATGATGTGCCTGACGAGTTTTGTTCGATCATGATAGATGATTGATCGACTGCTGGAACTTAATCATGATTGCGTAACAATGTGGTCATTGCTCGATCGCATCCTGCCGAGCGGGAAGCGTGTGCCGCCAACTCGTCGATGGCCTTGCCTTGCACCCCCAAACCCCATTCCTCTTTCTTTCCTACATCCTCCTTACTCTGCAGCAAGTGTTTAGGGAACAGCTACTCCTCGTACAAACTCGATCCAAGTTCTCCTGCGCCGACTCTCGCTCTTCCCATCCCATACCGATCCGGTCTTCTGGTCTCAACCTGCGGTACGTTCGTTGATTGCTCCGCAAGGCCACTCGAGATTCCGGGCTGACGACCCTCCCGTCTCCTGCTGCTCGCATCCTTCTGAAAAGATCCTCTGATTCACTTCTCGCTCCAAACCAGATCAGTCTTGCTTGAAGTAGGTCTGAATTCTGGCTACCGACCCGTTCCCGTTCGTTTCTTGACGAATCTGCTCCTCTTCCCGCCTTGCTTCAGAACCTGTCCCGTCTCTCACGGACTGCCTGTCATCCTCCTCTCCCCGACCTCTTAAGGTCTTCACCTTCTCGTCGTCTCCATGTCATACCCTCAAGCCTCCGGTTCAGGCCAAGAACACCCTTCGCCCAGCCGTCGAGAGTCCGACGACCAGCACCCTCCACCTCCCTCCCAACCCCTTGCCAGCTACTCGCCGTTCAACGCTCGCGACTACCTCCACTCGGGCCTCACGCCCCAGGGCTACCCTCTCCCCTCGCCTGACTACTCGAGCTTTCTGGCTCAGACGCCTGGAGGGGCGACGACGCCTGGAGGGCTACTGGCGAGCGGGATGACGGCTGGTCGACAGGAGTGGAACGATGGACGGCTGGGAGGGTGGAGTCCGGACATGTTCAGGTCGCCAGTCAGCGGTGACGCTTACCAGGTGCGTAATTTTTTCCTTCTTGAGCCCCAGGTGACTTGGAATAGGGAGAGGAAGGGAGATGTGGAGGATCGTGTGGTCCGCTCTCTTGGTCTTGCCTGCGCCTTTACTGAACCTTCCTCTGTGCGTCCCAAGATGCCTCGCTTTCTCCGACCAACCTCCCTGGGCGACATCCGCCGCACAAGTTTGGTCGAGGAGACGGCTGCCAACCAGCGGGCGATCGACGAGTGGAACGCTGCGAGCTACGAGGCGGGCGCGAGCGGCCTGACGATCGAGCCTGGGGAGGGCATCAGCGCATGGTCGGGATGGGGGTGCGTTCACCTTTTCCACCTTTGCGTAGCCTGAGCAAGGTGCTGACAAGCTAGTGGTGTACTTAACGGCAGTGATCCATCGGTACCGTTCGGCGAGCCCTCGTCCAGCAGTCGACCGGCCTTGACAGAGTCGCAGCAGTCCTTCCAGGCGGGAGCCGAGTTCCTCCAAGCAACCTACCCTTCATCATCACGCTATCAACAACCCACTCAATCAGGCCTCTTTACCGACTCACCGGTCGACTTGCGCGTTTCCTCCTTCCACCCCCAGGCTCGGTCTGCATCACGCTCCGAGCCGTCGGACCCTACTCCTCCGTCAGGAACGAGCGGTTCCACCCCCAACCTTTCGTCCAACAACGCTCCGAGTCGTCCGTCAGGCGACCCATCCACCACCTCTTCCTCCCTCCTTCCAGCAGGTCCCAGCCTCCCCTCAGTCGGCGGCAGACCGATGCCCGGGCTTTACTCGTCAACAGGATTCGACATCCTCGGCATCCTTACGCGCGTGCTCGCCCAGCCCAACGCGCGAAGCCTGCTCGGGCCCGTCGACTTCTCGTGCTCGTTCATCGTTGTCGACGTGACCAAGGACGACAACCCGATCGCGTTCGCGAGCCCGACATTTTCGATCTTGACCGGGTACGACAACAAGGACATCGTTGGGCAAAACTGTCGTTTCCTGCAGGGTGCGTTCCTCTCATTAATGACAGAACTCACTCCAAGCGCTGACTTTCGTTCTTGCCTCTCCTTGACAGCCCCGGACGGCAAGGTTGAGCGTGGCTCGCGCAGAGAGTTTACCGACAACGTCGCCGTCTCGCACCTACACAACCGGTTTAAGTCCAACAAGGAGTGTCAAGCCTCGCTGATCAACTACAAGCGCGGCGGATCGCCGTTCGTCAACCTCGTCACCATCATCCCCATCACGTGGGACTCGGACGACGTTGCGTTCCTCGTTGGGTTCCAGGTCGACCTCGTCGAGGCGCCCAATGCGATTCTCGCGAGCATGCAGGATGGGACGTACCAGGTCAACTACCAGCTGTTCAGTAACGTCTCGAGGCCGCTGCCGCCGCCTGACCAGGACGGGACGGCGAAGCTCGGCGAGAGGAGGCGCAAGAGGGAGCTAACGGATGAGATGCGGGCGCTGGTCGAGGCTTGCGGGAGGGACGGTGTCGAGGGCTTGATGCGGAAGCTCGACGATGGGGAGGTGGATCGGTCGGACAGGATCCTCATGGGAGAGTGGTACAGGACGTTGGCCGACCACACGGACGGTCAGTTTCGCTCGTTGCGACTGACCTCATGTGCCACCACTGACAATTTCCCCTCCCCACCTGCAGACTTCATCCACGTGGTCTCGCTCAAGGGTTTCATCCAGTACGTGTCGCCGTTCGTTAGGAACGTGCTTGGGTACGACCCTGAGGACCTCCACGGCAAGACGCTGTCGGACATCGTCCACCCGGCCGACATTGCGCTCGTCCAGCGCGAGCTCAAGGAGGCGACCCAGCCCGACCCGTTTGGACAGCCGACGACGCGGACGGTCAACTTTCTCTGCCGGATGGAGCGCAAGGTCGGGGGTCACGTCTGGGTCGAGTCGACCGGTCGACTGTACGCTGAGCCGGGAAAGGGCAAGCGCGTTGTAGTCCTGGCCGGTCGAGCGAGGACGATGCCGACGCTCGAGTGGTCGGTGGTCGAGGGTGCTGGGGGCGTGGCCGAGGGCGGTCGAGGAGAGGGCTGGGGCATGGTCAGCAAGGAGGGCTTGATTCTCTACGCCAATCCGGAGCTGCGCGAGATCCTCGGCGCGAGGGGGTCGGACAACCTGCTCGGCAACTCGTACCTTGAGCACATCCCCGCGGACCTCGACCCGCCGGCCGACGCGCCCAGGGCCAACGCGACAACCATGTCGCCCTCCAAGCTCCGCGCTTCCGAGTCGCCATCGCAGAAGATCAAGAACGCGCTCAACCTGACGGCGCGAGGTCTGCCGAAAAGCAGCAGCGTCAGCGTGCGACATCAGGTCATCCTCCCACGAGGCGGATCGCACAGGTCCAACTCGTCCATGTCGACCGCTCCGCCCCACTCAAGCGGCAGCCCGCTGCTTGTCATCCACGAGGTGTCGACCACCTTCTACGCCGCCCACCCGGAACCTGACTGGCCGGACCCAACGTCCATCGCCAACGGCGCGGGCCAGTGGGCGCAGTCGAGGAGTGGCACGCCTGAGACCGAGTCGTTCCCGATCGAAGAGCAAGCCGGACCCTCTCGGCGTCGACCGGTGCCTTCGCCGATCGTCTTCCAGGTCAAGGTCTTACATTCGCCTGCAAGCATGGCGACCGGCCAGACGACCGAGTTATCCTCCACCACGCTCGTGCCAGCACCTAGTCGAACGGTCTACCCATCGGCCGCTAACGTCTTTGAGGAGATCGACGTCCATCGCGGTTCGAGCTGGCTGTACGAGCTACAAAGGCTCAAGAACAGCAACCGCAAGATGAGGAAGGAGATCGCCACCCTTCGCTCGGCCGGAGCAGGGTCGGGGGCAGGTGTCTCGCAGCGGGAGGAGGCGAGCAAGAGGAAGAGGTCGTCAGAGGTGCAGATCATCCACCACCCTCAACCCCACCAGCAACCTTCGGACCAGCCGTCGTACAACTACCAGATGGCGCCTTTTCCCACGAACGGCCACCATTCGCAGTACGCGTCTAACCCGCGCACCAGTGGAACGTCGGCCGGCTACCACGCCGTCGGTTCTGCACCCCCCCAGCACGCCTATCCCTCGACCAACGCCCACCCGCAGAGTTCTATCCAACCTCCTGGCAATGTATACGCTCAGTACACGTCATTCAGCCAGGCGGACTATCGTCCTTCCTACAGTGAGGGACGACAGACGCTTCCTGCGTCTGAAGACTCGTTCGCTTATCGACACGATCCCACCAGACGCCTTCAATAGCAACATCTCCTCCCCTCCCTCCTTTCTTATCCACATCTGACCGTCCCGTGTAATTATTCCGTCTCCCTTTGCTTTCTCGTCCGACACCCAAAAACCTCGCGATACACGTCGACCTCCCTACAGAATCGGTCTTCTTGCTTGTTCCCTTGCCATATGTTGTAGCTGTTCACGACTGCTGTGAAGCCCGATCAATCTCTCCCTCTTGTCATTTCGACCTTGCAAGCTGACGTCGTAGCAATGGAGGTCGAATGCACCTTGCCAGAAATACTGGCCATGGGCGGAAGAAAGGGGCTCAAGGGCGGAGCTCGCCGCACGCCCTCGCTGCTCTCGTCTCTCACCCGCCCACACGCAACTTTCCTTGGATGGTCTTCCTCATCCATCCTTTACCAGCAGACTTTGCCAGTCGTCCAGTCAAGGTCATTTCGGATCCGAGGCAGACGGACGAGCTTGAGCACGGCGATCTCGTCCAGGCGTGGGGGCACACCTTCGCCTGGAACGACTCCTCCCTCCCTCATCGAGAGCTCGATCGGTGGGTTTCCTCCTGCGTTGACGACTCAGGTCATAGTGTGAGATGAAGCCGCTGACCTGGATTGCCTTATCTGTGGCTTTACAGGTACGCCAAGCGAGCCGATCCCGCTATCGACGAGTGGCTAGCGTCGTTGCCACCGGACGCCCTCCACCATCAAGACACCCTGCTCGCCTTGGCTGCTGCCGCAGAACGAGGAGATGAAAAGGCCCTGGCTTGCTGGAATGAGGTAACGAGGACCGCACCGGTCGGAGTGAGGGTCACTGAGGAGGAGTGGGCAGCGGGGTCGACGTTTTTCTGGGAGAACGGTTTGCCCCTTCGTCATCCTTCCTGCCCGTACCTTGCGCTGACCTCGCCTCTGCTTCCCCCAGCTGGTCTGATCTTCACCAGTCTCCTGCACTTCAGCCTCGCCGGAGGTTTCAGTGCTCCTCGCATCACGCGGCACCTCCACGCTGCGTCGTACCTCATCCCGCCCGTCGACAAGACTGGTCTTTCCTACTGCCCGATGTCGACCGCGTCTCGTGATCGAACGCGAGGACGATTGGCCGAGACGGGTCAGTTCGTACTGGACGTCATGGGCTGCCCGTACGTGGCTTCTCGTTTTTCGCTTGAATGTTCCCAGCTAGAGCCCGACGCTGACGAGTTTGAGTCGGTTTCTGCGCAGATTGCCCTTGCCCGACAGCGCAACAGAGAAGGAGAAGGCCTACGTCGCCACTCGACTGTCTTTGGGCGTCGCCTCCCTCACACCACCTCCCAAGGGCTCCTTCTCGATCGAGGGGACCGGTGAAGCCTGGCAAGGATCGACCCGCGTTAGACTCTTGCACGGCGTCTCTCGACGGCGGGTGACTTTGAAGCTCGACCTCGCCAAGGGCAACAATCTTGACGATGGAAAGACCGCCGAGGTTGCGCTGAACCAGGAGGACATGCTCGCCACTTTGGCGTCGTTTGCCGTCGCTCCGCTCTGGTGTCTGGAACGATTGGGGGTGGCTAGTCCCGTCCTGTCGGCGGACGCAGAGGGTGACGGGCGTCGTTCGTACATTCGTCTCTGGCGTCACGTTGGCTTGTACCTTGGCATCCCAGAGGAGATCCTGGCGAGTCATTTCTCGGGCTATCTGCCAGCTGGGAGTCTCTTGGCCAGCGTCGTCGTCAACCTCTTCCCTCCCTCTGGGTCTCAACCTCCTACCGGCTCAACCACACCCTCCACCGACGAGCCTCCAAAGGAGTTCGCTACGACCTCGTTCGACGTTTCGTTGTGTCCGGTCTCGGGACCTCACCCTACCCTTCCTCCTCCTACGCTGCCTGTCCTCCAGGCGATCGCCGACCAACCGCCCATCGGGACGTCGCTCGAGTATCACGAGGGTTTAACGAGGTTGCTCGTCGGCGACGAGCTGGCGAACTACTTAGGTCTGTCGGAAGGGACATTTGCTTCTCGACTCAAGCTGGTGCGTCCCCTCTCTTCTTGCCTCTTTTTGAGAATGAGCACTTGCCTGACAACAGCGTCCGTTGCCTTTTCGCACAGAGAGCGAGCGTCGGTCTGCTCGTCTACCCATCCTGGTTCGCCTCCGTCTACCCCTCGCAACGCTGGCGCGACCTCCGTCGTTCGACCGTCCGCGAAGCTCTCGGTCGAGTGATCAAGATGCAACTCCGCGCTCGCCGATCGGTTTACCGACCAAGGGACGCCCTCGGCTTGCTCTCGGACGACGCCATGGAGGACGAAACGATCAGCATCGACCCGGAGGGTGCCAAGAGGCTTGGGAAGAGGTACTGGCGGATGGTCGGCGAGATGATGGGTGTGACGGCGGGCGTGTTGATCTGTGCGGTTTCTTTGACGGGACATCTTCTCGTCACACATCTTAGATAGCGATTTTTTTAGAATATTTTTTTTTCCATCTTTTGTTGTTCTTGTACTCTAGAAATGTTATCTAGTCATGTACATAAGATCGTACGCTACCGGCCGACGGCCAGCAGGCCAAATCGTGGACTTGGCGCAGCCACGGCGAGAGCGCTGACAACCTCACCACCACCCTGGGCTGGAGGCGGCACCGACAAGGGCAGCAAGAAGGTCGCCTTCTGCTGAGGAGTTGTTGAGGGAGTCGGTGTTGCCGACGAGGAAAGCAGGGGGAGGAGAAGAGTCTGGGTGCGCTGGAGCGAGTGCAGGACTGGGAGTTTCAGAGCAGACAAGAGCGCGGTCGAGGTCGTTCCCGTTGCGGAGGCAGCCTGAAACAAAAAAGGCGACGTCAGCGAGCATGTTACGCGCTTTGCGAGAAGGTTGGAGACTCACCAATTCCGCGACATTGCTCACCAGATCCTTCCAGTCTGGGTCTTCTCTAACGACGAACCGCGACAGGAACAGCAAGTTGGCCAGGTCCATGACTTTGACTCTCTCGCCAGTCTCCTTCTGCCAACCGTCCAACGCGCGAACCCGCTGAGCCAAGGCCGAATACAGGTCCAGGCCAAACTGATCGATGGGGAGGGACGGAGGTAGGCCGAGGGATTGCAGTTGGCAGACGAGCGAGTGGAGGGTGGTGAGAACCTGGGGACTGGGTACGGAGGAAGGGACGGAGATGGACATGTCGGTTGTCGACGCTGCGGGGGAAGGATGCGGAAAGGCCAGCATACTGTCAGCGGAAACCTCTGCGGGGCAAAGGCTTGTGCTGCTCGACTTGAGACTCGCGAGGGGACGCACGCTTGAAGAGATAGCCAAGGTCGGCCTCCCTGACGAGCTGATCTCCAGCCCACATCTTCTCCAGCTCCTCCACCGCACGCTGCACGACGCATTCCCGCCATCGCGCCAAGCTCAGCCGATGGACGTCCATCAGCGACGCCTCGAAAGAGGACGGGGCCGAGCTGGACGTTGCAGCGGGTGAAAAGACGAGCACGTCCGGCTCGAACGACCTGGCCACGCTGA
Source organism: Cystofilobasidium capitatum (assembly GCA_014825545.1). Classification (NCBI taxonomy): domain Eukaryota; kingdom Fungi; phylum Basidiomycota; class Tremellomycetes; order Cystofilobasidiales; family Cystofilobasidiaceae; genus Cystofilobasidium; species Cystofilobasidium capitatum. Next base: position 15,356 of record MVAJ01000034.1, read on the forward strand.
GATGGGCGGCCACCCGTCCTAGGAAAAGCTCGCGCTTGATGCCCTCCTGTTCGTCTATCGGTTCAATAGAAAGCCGCAGGTGAAAGCGTTAGTGTAAGTTCAGCTCCGACTGGAGTGAGGATGAGCGAGACGTACCGAACGACCTGGCGTCTTCCAACTCCGCCCGGAGGGCCCTGACGAGTCCGTCCAACGCCTTTCTCGCGCTCGCCTCAAACGACCGCTCGAGACCCTCCACGCCCTTCAGTACGCCCACGTCCTCCCTGATCGCCTCCCCGAGCCCCTCGAGCTCCTTGACGACCGCATCCACGAGCGGCGACCTGCCCTGGACACGTTTGCGCAGCGCGGTCCGGAACGTCGGCAACGTCGACGACGGCGCAAGGGCAGAGTTGAGCGTCGGGAAAGGGATCGAGGGTGAGAAGAGGTACTGGGGTGGGTGGACGTCCCCTTCGCCCTCCTTCGAGCCCAGCAAGCCAGCCTTGAGCTTGAGCGACGCGTCCAGCGCCAACGACAGACCGGCGAGCTGGCGTTCCCAGACGAGCTTGACCCGACCCTCCCACGCGATCTCGAGCACGGTGCTCACGGTCTGCTTCTCGGCCTCCTCGACGCCGTCGAGATCGGCGAGGAGCTCCTGGAGCTCGGCCCGGAGATCCCAGACGGACCTGATCGTCGACAGCTGGCCGACGAGTCCCTCGAGCGAGGCGGACAGCAGCTGGAGCGCCTCGCCCAGCCACGTCGAGAGCGACGCTTGCACGCTCGGGGGTGTCGCCGAGGACGAGACGAGGAAGGGCGTGTAGTCGAGGATCTGCCTGGGGAGGTACCGCAGGAGCAGTGGCGACGACGGCAGCGTTCGGAGGAGCGACCGAGTCGAGATGAGCGGCTCCTTGGCCGGCTTGAGCATGATGGTCGACGCTGACCTCGTCGCGCGCGGCGGAGCCGAGGCGAACGAAAACGGGAGCGACAGACTGGCCAGGCGCGAGTCCCGCTTTTGCTGATTGGGGCTCTTTGGTCCACCGTCCGAGGCGAACGCACCTAGCGAGTCGCCTTCCTCCGGATCGACCTTGTCGCCCTCCTCGATGGACTTGACGAGCGCCTCCAGCGTCGACTTGGACGGGTCCGAGGGCGCTTGACCAAAGATCTCCCTCGACAAGCGGAGCGTCCCAACAATCACCTCCACCGCCTCCTTGACAACCTCTCTCACAGGCTTCCTGATTGTCGACTGCGATCCGGCAGCCGCTGCCGACGGCAAGGGCGCAGCGTTGGAAGCAGCCTCTCCATCTCGACTAGGCGCCCTCGAATGGCTCCTGCTCGGCACTCTCGACCCGCTCCGACTCGGCGCCCGACTGGTCGACCGACTGCCCGGCCGCGAACGAGGTCTCGAGGTCGAAGCGCTACGCGCTTGCGAACCCTTCTCGGACGGGTGTCGTACGTGGATCGACGTCGGAGCGAGGTTCGACGGCGAGAAGGAAGGCAAGAGGGACGACAGGAGCTTGAGCCGCAGCGAGAGGAGGAGTTGGAGGGCGGAAGAGAGGCTGAGCGAGTCGAGTTGGATGAGAGCGATGAGCGTCTGCGTGTGCGTTGCCGCCGGGAGGTTGGTGTCGCGGAGAGAGAGTCTCGCGCGGTCCGAGATGACGCTTCGCAAACCCTGGAGCGTCTCCCACTGGCCCTCGACCAAGGCCCCGACCCGTCCGACTTCCTCCTCCTCCTCGCGTCGCTCAGAGATCTCCGAGTGGACCAGACGGCAGAGCGAAAAGAGGTATGATGCCGGGAGGAAGAGGGACGACTCGAGGAAGCGGTAGATGAGCTCGGGCGAATCGAGCAGCAACTTCGTTTGCGACGCCAATGGCAGAAGCAGCGAGAGCTCTGCGATGCGGATTAGAGAGAGAAGCGACCATCAGCTCATCAGAGGAGGGCGAGTGCGTGAAGAGGAGGAATCGTGTCCAGTACGCACCTTCTCCCACGCCGTTGTCCGGCTGCCCTCCGAGCCCAGCTCCGCCCAACTCGCCCTTGGCCACCTCCCCAACGACCTCTCGCATCTTGCCCAGTCCACCAGAAAGGCGGGAGGAAGAGTCAAAGAGCGTCCCGAGCGCGGCCGAGGACGACAGCAGGTCCCTGTAGCGCTCGCCGACCATCGTTCGCAGCTCTTGCTGTTTGCTCAGCGCGAGCGAGCTGTATCCCCCAGAAGCACCACGAGAGTCAGCTTCATCAGACAGGATTAAGGCGAGCTCGGTCCAAGGAAAGGAGACGCACCGCAGTCGAGCCTCCACTCTCTTGACCTCGCTGACGCTCAGGCCCTTCATGACCTCCTCAGCGTCGAGTCGGCTCTCATCGACTGCCTCCCCATCCTCGTCAAGTCGACCCATCCTGCTCCCAGCCCGACTGAACGTGGTAGCCCGTCGAAGGGCAACGATGGACCCTCGGCCGTCGTTGTGCGCCCGTCCTTGGCCGTACGAGTCCCTGTGCTGCTGCTGGGCAGCCGACGACGAGGGGCCAGAGATGGACGACGACGAGGGGGCGAGCGTGATGCCGAGGCCGGTCGAGTCCCTGTGGGACGGGAACGCATTCGTCGACGTGCTCGACGCCCGGGCGCGGGTCGACGCGAACGACATGTTGTTGTTGAGGAGCAGCTGGGCGAGGCAGAGATGGGTTCTCCAGCGGCAGGCTTAGGGACGGAGCGGCGCGAAGCCTACCGCGATGCATATACACAGGGTCCAAAGGCAATGCATAATGGCAGGCTCATATGGCTACTGATAATCTAGCCCTCCAACGACCGTACGACACGCAGGACTTCTCTGTCTGGCGTTGCAGCTGACAGGAGAGGATTGAAGATACCTTCTCCTGACCTTCCGCTCTGGCAGCCTGCGTCCTTATCGAGACACTGAAAGGGTCGGCCATGCGCGCGCTTTTGGTCAAAGACGCAACCCGGTGTCCTGAAACTGTCGCCGGCTCCCACAAGCTGCTCAAAGAAAGCTTTGCCCTCCTCTTAAACTTCTTACCCTCAACTCATACCCTCAACTCTGCTTTGTCTTTCCTTCTCTCTATCTCTCTCATCCCTAGCCATGGTCAACGTCTCTACTGAATTCAAAGGACGACGGGTGCTGTCTATCGGTGCGTCGTCTCAGCTCCGTCATCCTTTACTTTGTTGCCTTCCTCTTGCCACGCCTTGAAACCCCTAAAGCTGACTCGCGCTCCTATCACTTGTTCCTAGGCCGACCGGCCGCAAAGAAGGCCCAGAGTGAGATGGACGAGCTTCATACCGTCGGACTAGGTGCGTCCTCGTTCAAGACCTTTCGCTCGGAGTGGCCCGCAGTCGGATCCTGGGCTGACGAACTTTGAACACTCCTTGTTGCAACAGAGCTCGTCTACACCCCCGCAGACATCAACGACCGGCCGAGTTTGTTGTCGTGGATCGCTGACGAGATCAAGGAGAACGGAGGATTCGAGGCCATCCGTGCGTGTCTCCCTCACTCTCCCGCTCTCATCCCTCAGAGCCCTTGACCCAAGACTGACGCAGAAGTTGCGCTTTCTTCTCTTAGTCTTCAGCATCGGAAAGGTCTACACGCTCGTCCCTACGGATGCCACCCTCTTCGCTCCCTTCTTGCCCCCCTTCGCCCCCGAAGGCACCCTCAAGCTCGTTTGCGGACCCGGCGCCGGCTTTGACAAGATCGACATGAACGTAAGGTCCTCTCCCGTTCGTTTTCGCTCAGGGTATCGGAAGGCTGACAAGTCTTGATATCTCGGCGGCAGTACTTCAACAAGCACCACATCAAATACTGCAACACTCCAGGAAGTGTGGCCGAGCCCACTGCTCTCCACGCTGTACGTCTATCCCTTTCCACAACCGTTGCTCAGTGCAGTACTGACCAGATCTGGCTTTCACCGTCAGGTCATCCTCACCCTCACCACTCTGAGACACACGACCGCCGCCGAGCGGTCCGTCCGGCGAGGCGAGTGGACCTCGGGCGGCTCGTCGATCGCAAACAAGACGATGGGCGTTTCCCAGGTTGGGCGGACGGTCGGGATCCTCGGCATGGGCTCCATTGGAAAGATCGCTGGACGCTATCTCGCCGGAATGGGCATGAAGGTCATCTATCACAACAGGAGGGAATTGAGCGAGGACAAGGCGGGAGGGGCTGAGTACATTTCTTCGCTAGACGAGGTGCGTCCCTTTCTCTCGTCTCCTCCAGTCTCAACCTTTGCCGCGCTTGCAAAGACTGACTCGGTTTCAAACGTTCCGTCTGAGCTAGTTCCTCAAGCAGACGGACGTCCTCTCGATCCACGTTCCCTTGAACGACAACTCGCGAGGGCTTATCGGTGCGCGGGAAATTAACCTGCTCAAGCCGGGGTCGTACATCGTCAACACTGCTCGAGGACCAGGTCCGTCCCCCCTCCCCCTTCTCCGCTCTTCCGCTCGCTTCTCCCGACACTGACCTCTCGTTCTCGCGTTTGGCAGTCCTTCAAACTCAGGCGCTCATCGAAGCGCTCCAGTCGGGCCACCTAGCAGGAGCTGGTTTGGACGTATTCGACATCGAGACGTCCGAGGGGATCGACCCCTGGCTGCTGGCAAGCGACAAGGTCACGCTTACGCCTCACTTTGCTTGCAACATCGACTCGATCTACCCTTGTACGTCTTCCCTCCTTTCGAGCCTTGGTCTGTGTCTTCTTTGCTCATACGAAGTTAGATTGCTGATCGGCCTTTTAATGTCTTGTGCGCAAACAGCCGTGGAGAGCGAACAGTCGGACAACGTCCGCCTGTGGGCGCTCGGAGACGAGGTCAACATCTGCAACTCCTGGGAGTGAGCAGTGTCGAACCTTCTGTTGTTTTTTTTGGTGGGTGAGCTTTTGGTTGTAGATCTAGACGTAGACAGAGGGGGAGAAGCCCCCCCCCCTCTTTTCCTTCTCTTACATGCCTTTCTTAGAGAGCTTCTCTTCTGATCTTGAGCGCGCAACTCGAGCTGCCTGCAAGACGGAGCGATGTGGGGTGCGTTTCCGTATCACTCCGCGTTGGGTTGGCTGCGCGGATTTCGCCAGAGAGACCAAAGAGAGCAAGATCAACACCGACCAACGTCTCCTTCGCCCTCCCTCCAAATCGGACTGGACTTCTCGACAGATGGACAGCTCAACACAGGACGACTCGCTGGCCAGACCGGATCCCGATGTTATCCAGCGCGTCTCGTTCTCTTCAGGCAAAGGACGAGCGAGCTAGGCCGGCTGATGCCCCCTTCATCCTCCCTTTGGTTCGCCAGACGCGCCTGGACGACGCTCTTCTCCAACCCTATGCTCTCGACGACAGCTCTCAGACAAACGGCTGTAACAGGTCTGCCATCCTGTTCGGATCTTGGTCTGTCGGACGTTGAGAACTGGGTGCCCCTGTGAGTTGCCTCTGCAACGCACGACCGTGAGCTCACACTGACCATCTCCCCCGCTCTCCTCTCCTTCGCTTGGTCAGACGGTCCCTCCACTGGAAGCTGGCGCTCTCGATCCTCCCTTCTCCCACACCCGAAATCTTTCAGACGTCCCTCCAGACGACTCGGCAGGCGTACGACCAGCTCCGGGTGTCCTATCTCAGATCGCCCGATGGACGGTACCCGACCGACGTCAGTGTCCCGCCGAGCAGTACGACTGCCACCTATGCAAGCTTGCCGGTGCCGAATGGAGGAGGAGGTCAGGAGGTCTTTGACCCGCTGAGTTTGGAGGAGGAGAGTCCTTGGAAGAAGTACTACACGGATCTCGAGGTGCGCAAGGAGATCAGGAAGGACGTAGAGAGGACGTGAGTTCTTTCCCTCCAAACTCGCTTCCAGCCCTCTTTATTGGCGCTTGACTGGCTTCCGACGCTTTGGCCAGGTTTCCAGACATCGGCTACTTCAAGACGGACCGGGCGAGAGTCATGTTGACGACGGTCCTCTTCCTGCACTGCACGCTGCATCCCGACGTGGGCTACCGACAGGTGCGTCAACCCCTGGTCTCTGAGAATCGCCAAGCGCCCGCTTACAACCTTCTCGGGATGTAACAGGGCATGCACGAACTCGCAGCTGCCATGCTCCTCGCAGTTGAGCTTGACTCGCTCCCACCCGTCGACGCACCTACATCCTCCTCATCGGCCATCCTAGGAAACACGCTCTCGCGGTCCTTCGTCGAGCACGACGCCTACACGCTCTTCTCGACCCTGATGCGCAACGGCGCGCAGGCTTTCTACGCGCACCACCCCGAGCCTGAGACTCAACCGATGTCGCAAACGAGGTCGGGGACGGTCCCAGCCAAAGAGCCCAAGCAGCCAATTATCAAGGTGCTGGATGGCATGTGGGACATGCTGGGTCGGGTGGATCCGGCTTTGAAGGCGAAGCTCGACACTGAAGGCATCGAGCCGCAGCTGTTTGGAATGTGAGTTCCTCTGAACCCCTCTCTGTCTTGCAGAACCAAGCACTGACGGCTCACAACCGCTGCGCGCTGTCTTGCAGTCGCTGGATCCGACTTCTCTTCACCAGGGAGTTCCCACTGCTCGTCGCCATGTCGATCTGGGACGCTCTTTTCGCGCTCGACACGTCGCTCGGTCTCACGACGCACATCTGCATCGCCCTCTTGCTCCGAATCCGCAACATCTGTACGTCGCCCGAACCTGCCTTCCAGACACAATTATTGACTCAGTATTCGCTGTCGATTCTCTCACAGTGCTCGCAGGAGACTACTCGGACTGCCTCACTTCCCTTCTCCGCTACCCTGGAGACTCGGCCGACTACCCTCTCAACCCACGCCTGCTCGTCCGGCAAGCCCTCATCCTCAGGGACTCGCCGACACCGACCACCGGCGTCCACCTCATCATCCAAAACTCGGACCTGCTCGGCATTAGCGCCCAAGCTCCAAAGTCGGACGAGGAGGAGGGTGTCGACCGGCGTCTGATCAGCCCTCGGCGAGCAGCAAACCAGCAGGCGAACAACGTTCAGCAGAGAGGGATCAGTTTGCCCGTTGGGTTTAACCTCACACTGGGAGCGGCTGTTGCGGCTGCGCACAATTCTGGGTTGGGGGAGCTGGCGAAGGGTCTGGCGATCAAGGGGAGGGAGATTGGGGAGAAGGCGCTGCGCGATCAGGTTTCGCAGATGAAGGCTCGTAACTTCCACCTACCTGGTCTTAGGAACGTATCATTGACATCCACATCTATCTACTCCTTGCAGCGCAACCTTCCGGAGTTCCCTTCCTCTCCAAACGGCTCCGGGGTCGCTTCGCCCCGACCGCCAAGCTCCTTCAACAACGTCACCCCCTCTGCCTCCTCGCTCGAGGACGAAGTCGCCTCGCTCAAAGCCAAGATGTGGTCTCTCGGCTCGGCCGTCGACAGATGTGTGACCTCGCTCGACCAGATCCAACTCAACCTCCCGCCTGGCGCGGCAGGGCTAGACGAGAAGCTCGCGAGGGCGCTAGTTGGGCTGCAGATCGTACGCGACTCGCTTGGAGATCCCGAGCGACCCTTCGACGGTGGAGTGCTGCACGAGGTACTGGATGGACATCGGGGGAGCATCAATGGGGACAGCAGTGGAGGTCAGGTCGAGGGTGAGACGGAGCCGTCCAGTCCAACGTTCACGCCCATCGTTTCGCCCTCGCCGCCGAATCGGTCGCCGTTCATCCCCCCACAACCACCCTCACCTTCGGCTTCTCCGCCGCCTGAACTCGCGACGGGAAACGTCAGGACGTACTCGGCGACCGGCGGCGTGCCTCTGCCCACGCTCTCTCATCCGCATTCAAACGGACTCCCTGTCGAATCTCCTTTGCCGACCCCAATCTCACCCATCCCTCCTCCACAACGTCCAACAACCCAGAATCTACTCTCCACCTTCCCTGCAACGCGTCTGTCGCCAACCCAGACGGCCTCTCGTCCATCATCCCCAGCGACGTCCGCTCCCCGACCGACCAAAACGCCCCCTTGGACGCGCGCTCCCACGACCAGCGCCTCGTCCTCCGAACTGCCAACCTCGACAAGACCGACGCCCACTCAAGCAGGAGGAGACCCGCTGGCGGGTCTGCAGAGCGCGACGAGGGGCGACCACTGGCGCAGCGTGAGCAGTTCGAAGAAGGACGTTGGGGGAGGAGGGGATCCACTGGGTGCGCTGTAGAACGGGGTAGACAGTTGTATTCGATCCCTCGTTAATTTTAAGCACTCTGCCCTCCGTACGTCAGTCAGAGAGGCCTGGACCAATTGCAAGAGAAATTCTGTCGTTGCCAGTGCATTGAACCGAAGTCACAACTCCGCGCACTCGAGCCCCTCCTGCGCTCGAGCCCTTACGCGTCCACGCAGGAACGACCAACAACGATCCCAACAGCAGACCATACGAGCCCAGGGTTATATAAACTCCCGCTCCTAGGATCTAGAACCCTGTCGCTGACGAGTTCTATGCTGAGCAGGTCAGGACCGATCCTCGCCGCTCGCTGGCACAACAAGCCAGCCCACCCCAGCCTCGCGTCCTCCCGCCCAGCGTGCCCGTCGACCCTCCTTGATGGCACTTCCAGTCATGCCCATCGAGATCTGGCTCCACGTCTTCCGATTCCTGGGCTACTTCGGCCTCGGAGGCGCAGCGCGTCAACAGGTCGTGGAGGGAGCCGATGGATGACTCCAGGCTCGACCGGGTCGTCTTTCGAGAGACGTTCAACATGACCGCCTTATCCAACGCTAAACTTCTGAAATCGAATCGACTTCACCCTATCCTGGAACGTTTGCAGTGGGAGATCGAGAGTCCGTCGTCTTCGTCCGTTTACTTCAGCTTCCAACGCCCCTCCGACGACTTCTCTCGACCGCCGACCGCTTTCATCGATCGCACCAAACTCCCCACGAACGAGATGGCGACCTGTCCTCCTTTCAAAAGCTGTCAAATGTCTTTCGTCATGAGCCAAGACGTGGCTCGCGGGCTCAGTCGACGCATTTCTCAGCCTTAAGGGGTACGATTTACAACATAGTTTTTGAATGAGACAGGATCGCAACCCGCATTCTTCCTTGGATTCCGACTCGTGCCTTCCCGAAAGAGGATCGTCAGTTCCTGTGGTACCGCTTTGAGGAGGACCGGTACCATTTCGGCTGGATGTGTGGTATCGACCTTGACTTCTGAGAAAACGGACGGCGACGGTCGATCCCCTATCGTTTCATACCGAACACTCGTCCCAAGGGCCCACAGTAGCCTTGTTTCACCATCAGCAGTTACCCAAGTGAGCGAGCGCCCTTTCCTTCCTGTCGGCCCGACCTGAGCGCTAAAGTTTGACTCCTCCAGCTTTGCAGCAAGAGGCACTCAGTCACGAACGACAAAATGCGCCAGGATCTGTTATGTGCGTTCCTATCCCCTTGCAAGATCTTCGATTGATGATCCGCTCAAGGGAGCTTTTACTCAGGCAACTCTCAAATCTTCTGTCGTGAGACGCGCTTCGAGACAAACTGTGAGAAACTCAATCGCTGGTAAACGCTCCGTTGGTCGCAAGGACGGCAACGCTGATCATGATTTCCTTCGCTGACTTCTTTTTCCGCTCTTCTTCAAATCCTTTGTTTACTCGACGGCCTTTCTGTTGTCTTCTGTGCGTTTTGAGCCCTGCTTTCTCGCCACCGTAGCGCTCTGCTGACGACCCGCTCTGCCTCACCTCCACCCCTCCCCACTCAGATGGCTGCTCGGGTGCCGCAGGAAAATTAGAAATGAGTTTGGAGGACAGCTACGATGAGAACCAAGGACGGGTGGTTGTGATCAAGGGTGTACCCATGCCTTCTTTCCGTTTCCTCTCCCATCCGCCCTTCGCCGCGCAACAAGAAAGAGGAAAACGCCATTGTCTTCATAGACGTATCTTGGCCACAAACCGAAATACAACGCTACACATCCGCCTCTGCTGCAAAGGGAGTCATGACTCTGCCGGCGTCCTGACGCCTCTTGAGCTCCCCTCCCTCACCCCGTTCCCAGGCGCAAGCTCGAGTCCCCTCCCTCGGACTCTCGAAGGACTCCGACTTCGGCCTGCCTGCAGACCCTGGGAGATGTACTCGTCGAAGGAGGCTTTCCACTCGGGGTGCCAGCGCGAGAGGGCAGGTCGGCCGAGGACGGGGTCGGACGCGGACCAGGCCATGCGAAGGCGGTCGAGCTCCTCGGTCACTTGGTCGTCGGGGCAGACAATGTACTGCAGAGTCAAGATCGAACATGGTTGAGTATCCGTCAGACCCAAGGAGGACGGCAGAGAAAGATGGAGGAACGAACAAAGTGACCCGCATCCAGCTTCTCCAACATGTAGCTCACGGTCTGCTCGGCCGTCCAAGCGCCCTCGGGCTTGAGTCCTCCCTCCACAGCACCGTTCATAGCGGTGTACGTCCATCCTGATCAAAAGAGATAGGTCACGAGTCAGACTCGAGCACGAAGGGAAAGAAGAAAAGGGAGGGGATACAGACCTGGGACAAAGAGGTGCGCGGTGCAAAGACTGTTCGCTTCCCGCAGCTCGTGCGCCAGCTGCTCGGTCAGGGTCTTGACGGCGGCCTGTTGGGAGGGGACAGTAGGTCAGCAAGAGCGTCGGGCGGGCAAGAGGGGAGTGTTGAACGAACCTTGGAGACGTTGTACGCGGCGTTCCCACTGAGCTCAAGTGGGACACAGACGAGCGTCAGCAAGCAGAAGAATTGCGTAAAAGACGGTAAACGGACGTACGGAGGACAGGTGATGCCTGAGGTTGTCGATCGAGGAAGGTCAGCCATCCCGTCCGTCGAGCAAGGTGAAGATCGGAGAGGATTGACCTTGCTTAGAGCCAGACACGATCACAACCGAAGGGTTCTCCTGGTTGACCACTGTTGCCAGAACATCGGTGACCGTCAGATTGAGATTGAGGGAAGGAAGGGAGAGGAAGACGCACTGTACGGGACAAAAATCTGCGTTCCGTTGATGACTCCGAAGAGGTTGATCTCGAGTACGGTCCTCCAAGCACTGAGCGATTTGTCAAAAGTCTTTGCTGGGGGCGAGCCGATGGCGGCGTTGAGCATCAAAACCTGTGAGCGAGCGAGAACGGGTCAAGGGTTTCTGATCAGCCTCTTGAAGGCCTACTCGAAGACGACTAAGGACGGAGCCGGACGTTGATCTCGCCGAAGGTGTCGAGGACTAGATCTCTGTCAGGCATGCAGGCGATCTGTAAGTCAGCGACGAGATCTTGCGCAACAAGGAGAAGCTGGTCAGGGGAGGACGAACCGGAACGCTTCCATCTCCTCGACCTTGCTCACGTCGACCTGCATGGTCAAGACGTTCGCCTCGCCCAACTCCTTTTTGAACGTCTCTCCGACGGACTGGAGCAGGTCGGCATTGACGTCGCACAGGGCGAGCTTCATGCCGAGCTTGGCCATCGCTTGGGCTGAGGCGTGGCCAATCCTGAGAAAGCGCATAACGATAGGAGTCGAGTCGACGGGTCAGCTTAACAACCGCACGTTGTGAACAGAGGTTTGGCTACTTACCCAGAACTGTCGAGATGAGACGAAGAAGGTATGAGCAGTCAGTACTCAGGAGCCAAACGGACAAGGGTGGAAGACGAGAGGCAGACGCACGCAGCTCCTGTGATCGCAGCAACCCGATCCTTGCCCAACGCGCCGAACTGAAGCGCCTGGTCGTTCTCGTCTATGAGGGCCTGATGGAGACTTGAATGAGGCATGTTGAGGGTCGTGTCTGCATGTATGAGGGTGGGTCGAGAGAGCCGGGCGCAACGAATGACGAAGATTGGGTTTTGGCGGGGAGCGGAGAGTGGAGGGCGAGCAGGAAGTGTTCCGGTCAGCCTCAGGATTCGGCCACAGCTAACGCCAAGGTAGAACGACGTGAAGCCGAGAGAGGAGGGCGTACTGCAGGCTTCTAGATTGACTTGGGGACTAGGGGAGAGGGATATACGAGGTGATGCGGGTACGATGGACGAGCACCTGGCGTCGGAGCCAGCCGCGCTCGACGCCCAACTCGCACTTGCACTTTTTGGCTTTCAAGTGGAGGTTCCATGCGTACGGATGTCGGAGTTGGTGCCGTGATGCGCCTGGCAGGTTCACGGCCCGGCCGATGCAAGACCGCAGGGCAGCCCCTCCGGTCCTTCCGTCAAGCAGCGATGAAGCAACCGACCAAACCCTCGACAGCGAAGCGTTGACGAGAGGGTGAGGCTGACCGCAGAGTCCCTTCTGACCTCGAGAGGGACGAGCGACAGCCCATCTGCGCGCTCGGTCGACCGAGCAAGCGACGCGTCGCGCGCGGGCCTCGACCAGAGCGGCGCTCGACGTGCCTGTCTTTCCCTTCGACAAAGCCACCGCTGGAATCTCGAACGCCTCTCCTCCTGCCTTCGACCGACTTCCCGAGCAACCCGGCACGTCCTTGCCCGAAGTCTCTCGAGAGGCGGAGGGCTGGACGCGACGAACAGGGCTGAAAAAAGGGCACGACCCTGTTGTTGTTCCCTCCTGACCCTCATCCCCTCCTCCTTCTTCTCTTGCAGACCTCAAGCCGTCCCTCAAGGACCGTCTGCTTCTCCGACTCGGTTGCCAACCTCCCCCTCGGTCAGCTCGACTCTCTTCATCTGAAGCATGGTCGGTCTCCGGCTGCTCCTCTCGAGCTTGGCTCTCGCCTCCGTCGCCACTGTCGCCCACGCGCAGAGGGCGTCCACCTGCGCGTCTGACGCGGTCAATTGTCCCGCTGAGCTCGATATCACATCCTCATTCCATCCTTACGGATGTACGTCGCCTTTCTTCCTCAAAGAGGCTTGACAGAACTGAGGCTGACGCGTTGATATCCCCACCTGCAGGCTACAACGGCGAGAGACCTTCAGGACAACTCTACTACCCCTTCACCACTGTCGAGGAGTGCACGCACCGATGCTCTGGCTCAACCTACATGCGATATGGTGCGTCTCCCGTAACGACTCTTCTCCTGTACGCTGGCTCACTGACACCTTTCTTCCTCCGGTTGACAGACTCGACCAACTCTGCCCAAGGTTGCGCCTGCTTTGGCTCAGGAACCGTCTGGTCCGGCGGCTCCTGGGTCACTTGCGACCTCGAAGCCAACCACGTCTTCATCAACATGCACGACCACGACCCCGACAACACCTGCGCGGACAACAGCATTTGGAACTGTCCCGCTGCGCTCGACTCGAGAGGGCAGGGGTACGAGCCTTACGGGTGCTACTCGCTTGCCTACGGGTACTCGATGGGGGGCGGCAACTCTGTTACGCAGGGAGTGGTGGACATCGACACCTGTGCGGCCAAGTGCTCTGCGACGTCGGTCAAGATGGCGTACAGCGCGACGAGCCAGGAGTGCGAATGTGTGCGTCCTTTACTGCGCCTCATTCTCCTCTAACAGTCGCTGATTCTTCTCTACGGTTCGCAGTTCGACTCGACCGCTACCTTTGCCACTACCGTCACGTGCGACTCCGGACGCAACGTCTACAGCCTCTCCACTCTTCACGCCTCAACCGACGTCCAGACGTGTTCCGACCTCGGCGAGGCCTGCCCTGCTGCCATCGATGGCTCGGAGACGGCCTACGAACCCTTCGGATGCTGGAGAGGTAGGTCTTCTCCTGTCTTGCAAAACCTGTCTGGAAAGGGAGCTGATCCTCTCTCGTCACTCCCTGCAGGGTACCAACCCCAGTACATGACCTCATACTCGCCAAACACCATCTCGACCATCCAGCAGTGCGCGACAAAGTGCGGGTCGGACAGTTACATGAGCTTTGACACCTGGGATGAGAGCTCTGACGTCCCTGGCACCTTCCCTTGCTCTTGCGTACGCCCCGTTCTTTTACCTTTGTGGTCTGAGTGAGAGATGTTGACGCTCTCGGTCTTGGGTCTCGTTTCTCCTTCAGTTCTCGTCGAGTGCCGTCTTTGTCGAGCTCATGCCTGCGTCGGAGGCGCCCTTCCAGTGCTACGGACGCACGTCAGTGAGTTTGTCTTCCCTCCCTACATCTCCCACGTGCTGTCTCCCTCGGCCTTCTTCTGATTGTCCCCTGCATTTGCTGCCCGTCTGCAGTACTACTACAACTCTTCGCCGCTCACTGTCGTCAGCACGACGACAATCGCCTCGACCACGTCGACAACTTCTGCCGCGCCTACTGCCACCTCGACCCCCAGAGCAGCTACCTGCGCGTCGGACGTCCTCAACTGCCCTCAGGAGCTCAACATCACGTCCTCATTCCACCCTTATGGATGTACGTCCCTCACACCCACTGTCCCCTGCTTCGTTTTTCCCTATCGAAGACTGACAGATTTTCATCCTTGACAGGTTACAACGGAGAGATCCCCTCTGGCCAGCTCTACTACCCCTTCACCACCGTCGAGGAGTGCACGCACCGATGCTCTGGATCAACCTACATGCGAATCAGTACGTTTTCATACCAGCCTCTGCATGTTTGTTTTTCGCTGACCCCTTCGCCTCCAACCTGTCTTCCGCAGACGCCGCCTACCCTTCGGACGGCTGCGACTGCTTCGGTCCCGACACCGTCTGGGACGGAGGGACGTGGGTGACCTGCGACGACGAGGCCAACCACGTCTTCATCAATACGCACGACAACGACCCTGACAACACCTGCGCCGACAGCAGCATCTGGAACTGTCCCGCTGCGCTCGACTCGAGGGGGCAGGGGTACGAGCCCTTCGGATGCTACTCACTCGCTTACGGCTACTCCATGGGGGGAGGCAATTCGGTCACGCAGGGAGTCGCGGACATCGACACTTGCGGGGCCAGGTGCTCTGCTACCTCTGTCAAGATGGCGTACAGTTCCACGAGCCAGCAGTGCGAATGCGTACGTCTCTTTCCAAACCTCTGCTCTCTTTCTTAGTCTGCTGACTCTCCTCGCCTCTCCGCAGTTCGACTCGACCGCTACCTTCGCTACCACCGTCTCGTGCGACTCTGGCAGAAACGTCTACAGCCTGTCCACTCTTCACGCCTCGACCGACGTTCAGACTTGCTCCGACCTCGGCCAAGCTTGCCCTGCCGCCATCGAGGGATCCGAGACCGCGTTTGAGCCCTTCGGATGCTGGAACGGTACGTCTTCTCGCTTTTCTCGTCGCCAGGGCCACTGTCTGATGCCCATCGCCCCCATCTCGCAGGTTATCAGCCTCAGTACAGGACTTTCTACTCAGCCAACACGATCTCGACCATCCAAGAGTGTGCGACCCAGTGTGGCTCGGATAGCTACATGCATTTTGACGACTACGACGGGTCAGGCAACCCTGCCACATACCCATGCTACTGCGTGCGTCTTTCCAACCGCTTGGCTCCGTAACCTTACAAAGCTGACCTTTGCGTGTTGTTTCAACACCAGTTCTCCTCGGGTGCCGTCTTTGTGGACCTTTTGCCCGAATCTGCACAGCCGTACCAGTGCTACGGACGTACGAGCGTCAGTCCTCCCTCTGCGCCAGATTGTTCTTCATTCGATGTCCGCCTGACCTTCTACTCCCCTCTTCGACGACATACAGTACTACTACAACCCTTCTCCCGTAGTCGCCCCTACTACCACCTCGATTGCCTCTTCGTCGACCAGCTCTGTTGCCTCGTCAACCTCGGTCTCCTCCACTGCCCCTTCGGCCTCTTCGACCGCTCGAGCTGCCACCTGTGCGGCGGACTGGCCCGAGTGCCCTCAAGAGCTGAACTTTACGTCCTCGTTCCACCCTTACGGATGTACGTGTCTTTTCTGAACGCTCGTCAAATAGGGCGACTTACTGACGATGTTCTCTCACATTCTTAGGCTATAACGCGGAAATCCCTCGTGAAGAACTCTACTACCCGTTCACGACCATCGAGGAGTGCACGCACCTCTGTTCGGGCTCCACCTACATGCGAACCGGTGCGTCTCCAATCCTTCGACGACGTCTTCCCTGTCTGTCTCTTGCTGATTTCTTCCTGTCGACCGCTTCTCTGCTTTCTCCAAACAACAGAGACGTCGGACCCCAACCAAGGCTGTGAGTGCTTTGGCTCAGATACCGTCTGGAAGTGGATGGGAGGCTCAGCCACCTGCGACGACGAGTCAAACCGAGTGTTCATCAACACGCACGACAACGACCCTGTCAACACCTGCGCTTCCGACAGCGTCTGGAACTGTCCCGCCGAGCTCGACTCGAAAGGACAAGGGTACGAGCCGTTCGGGTGCTACAACTGGGCGTACAACTACGCTCTCGGAGGCGCAAACACGTTGACGGAGGGAGTGGCGGACATTGATACGTGCACTGCTCAGTGCTCTGCCACCTCGGTCAAGATGGCCTACAGCGCGACAACGCTCAAGTGCGAATGCGTAAGATGTTCTCCCGTCATCCCCACTGCAACCTTTCGTTCACTGACCGTTCCTTCACCTTGCGCTGTACAGTTCGACTCGAACGCGCTCTTTGGTACTCCCGTCGCCTGCGACTCAGACCGAAACGTCTACACCCTGTCGGAGCTTCACTCGCCTGACGTTGTTCAGACGTGCGCCGACCTCACTCAAGCTTGCCCTGCTGCCATCGTGGGCTCGGAGACAGCCTTCGAACCTTTCGGATGCTGGAGAGGTGCGATCTCCTGCACCTCAACAATTGCAGCGACGCCGCTGACCCTCGCTCAACTCTTCACAGGCTACCAGCCCCAGTACCAGACCTATTACTCGGAGAACACCATCTCGACCATCCAGCAGTGCGCGACCCAATGTGAGTCGGACAGCTACATGAAGTTCGACACCTGGGATGAGAGCTCGACCGTCCCCGGCACCTACCCTTGCTCTTGCGTACGTTGTACTTCTTTCGTTCATGTTCTCGGAAGAGAGATCTGACTCCCCCACCTTGCTCGAACCAGTACTCTTCGAGCGCTGTCTTTGTCTACCTCATGCCTGCGTCGGAGGCGCCCTATCAGTGTTACGGACGGACCAGCGTGAGTGTCTGCTTTCTGCCAATTCCCGTCATCCTTCAATCTGCATCTGACCCTCTTCTTCTCTCCTTGACGCTCTGTAGTACTACTACAACCCTTCGCCTGTCGTCGCTCCCTCCACGACCTCGATCGCCTCCTCAACGACCAGCTCTGTCGCTTCGTCAACCTCGGTCTCTTCTGCCGCCCCGTCAGCCTCCTCGACCCCTCGAGCCACCACCTGCGCTTCAGACGTCCTCAACTGCCCCCAGGAGCTCAACATCACGTCCTCATTCCACCCTTATGGATGTACGTCCCTCACACCCACTGTCCCCTGCTTCGTTTTTCCCTATCGAAGACTGACAGATTTTCATCCTTGACAGGTTACAACGGAGAGATCCCCTCTGGCCAGCTCTACTACCCCTTCACCACCGTCGAGGAGTGCACGCACCGATGCTCTGGATCAACCTACATGCGAATCAGTACGTTTTCATACCAGCCTCTGCATGTTTGTCTTTCGCTGACCCCTTCGCCTCCAACCTGTCTTCCGCAGACGCCGCCTACCCTTCGGACGGCTGCGACTGCTTCGGTCCCGACACCGTCTGGGACGGAGGGACGTGGGTGACCTGCGACGACGAGGCCAACCACGTCTTCATCAATACGCACGACAACGACCCTGACAACACCTGCGCCGACAGCAGCATCTGGAACTGCCCCGCTGAGCTCAACTCGTTGGGTCAGGGGTACGAGCCCTTCGGATGCTACTCACTCGCTTACGGCTACTCCATGGGGGGAGGCAACTCAGTCACGCAGGGGGTCGCCAACATCGCCACCTGCGCGGCCAAGTGCTCTGCAACTTCGGTCAAGATGGCCTACAACGCAACCACTCAGCAGTGCGAATGCGTGCGTCCTGTATTTACCCCTTCCCCTCATCTCTCATCTACTGACTTTTCATTCGCTCCCCTCTGCAGTTCGACTCGACTGCTACCTTCGCTACCACCGTCTCGTGCGACACTGGACGAAAGGTCTATAGCCTGTCGAAGCTTCATTCGCCGGACGTTGTCCAGACGTGTGCTGATCTCGACCAGGCTTGTCCTCCTGCCATTGCGGGCACCGAGACAGGGTTCGAGCCCTTCGGCTGCTGGAATGGTCAGTCTCGACACCCTCTCCTCGCGACCTCACTCTGAACCTGACGCATCAAAAGCTCTTCCCAAAGGCCACCCCGCTGCGTATTCAACGACGGGCTCCTGGCAATCCACCCTTCAGGATTGCGCGACCAACTGCGAGAGCAACAACTACCCTTACATGTATTTCGACGACTTCGATGACGTCGCACCGCGGATCGCCTGCCAATGTGTACGTCCCGTTCTTCGCAACCGCAAGGTCATGAAGCTGAATTTTCTGTCTTCTCCTCCCAGTTCCCCGCCAACGCGGTCTTCAGCGACCAAACCGAGTCGTGCTACGGCCGCACGAACGTCAGTCTCTCAGCGCGTTTATCTCCTCATTCCCCCAAGGCTCTGACCATCTTCTGTGCCGCTCGTAGTATTGGTACAACCCTTTGAACAGCATTGCCAACGTCACCTCGTCCTCTGCCATCTCATCTTCCTCTGCGTCGTCCGCTCTCCCTTCGGCTTCGGCTTCTGCTGCTCCCTCGCCCAGCTCTGCGGTCCCCTCATCCCTCGCAAGCAACGACACGACGTCTTCGGGCTTCTCATCCTCGCTGATCGCCAACGTCACCTCGTCTGCCGTCGTGTCGTCCATTGAGGTCGCCAACGCCACTTCCTCCGCACTCTCCTCGAGCGCAATCTCCAACGTGACGTCGACTGCGGTCTCATCTTCGATCTCGTCGTCGTCGGTTACCTTCTCAGCCAACCTCACCTCGGCGGCCGTCTCGAGTGCAGCTCCTTCCGCGTCTGCTGCTCAAAGTGGCTTCTCGTCTGGTTTCTCGACTGCCTTCGCGTCATCCACGTACGTGATTCTCAGCTTTGGTCCAGCGAAGAATCCCAGAACTGACCTTCACTTTTTCCACAGCGCTGCCTCTTCGGCCTCTGGCTTCTCATCAACCTCAGCTTTCGCGTCCGCATCAGCCCCCCTCTCTGCGTCCGCTACGTCGACCGCTTCCTCCGCTCCCCTCTCCTCCGCGACGGCGGTCCTCGCAGCTTGCCAGGCGGGCGACGTCACCTGCCCCTCTGAACCCGAGAACGACCTCTTCAGGGCCGTCGGTTGCTTCGGAACGGACAGCATCGCGTTCACCCTGTCCAATCTTGCAGCCGGAACTGCGTTCGGTGACTACCTCGAGCGGGAGGCCTGCCTGTCGTTCTGCGCGTCGACGCCTTACGCCGCCTGGGTCCAGTCGCCCGCCGTCGACCAGAGCTCGTGCTCGTGCTTCCCGGACTCCCCCCTGCTCAAGAACGCACCCCTTGTCACTTGCAATCTGTCGATTGTCAAGCGAGCCGCGAGCGGAGTCGTAGAGGTTCGTTCTTGTCCCTTGCTCACCTCATCCTTCGCCGCCGCTGACTAGTTACTGTATTCTCACAGCTCCTCGACAACCCTTCGGCCGTCATCCCAACCAGCCCTGCCACTCCCTCTCAGGCCATCAAGAAGCGTCTCCGCCAGCAAGCGCTCCAGGCCGAGGCTCACGTCCAGAAGTACCACGCCTTCTGCCCCGAGGGTCTCCTGCCGTGCAACAACGAGTCCGGAGACGGGTACGAGTGCCTGGACGTCCACAGCGAGCTGACCAGCTGTGGAGGATGCGTCTGGGGACGGTACGACGACCTTGACGACGCTGCGGGTGACGAGTGCGTCCTTGTTTCTTCTCGTCGACGTCTCTTCCACCGGTGCTGACATTTCGCTTGCCCTCCTGTAGCTGCACGATCCTTCCCGGTGTGATAGAAGGCGGTGTCGAGTGCGCCAACGGACTCTGCATCGCCCACAAGTGTCGGTCCGGCTGGCTGCTCGCGGACGGCCAGTGCAAGGGTCAGAAGAGAAGGTTCTGGGATTGAGAAACTGCCCCTTCCTCCCCTCCATTGCTTCCCTCCAAAAATTTCACTCTAAAGATTTGCATCTTCTTCCTCGAGCTTTTCTCCTTTCTCCGACCAAGTAATCGCACCTGCAACCTCGCACATCGTAGTTATCGTTCGCCCGTAGGAATCGTTTCGTCCCTTGCCTTCCCCTTCTTCTCCTCCCTTCGCTTTTCGCTCTTTTTCTTTCAACCACCTTGGGCCTCCGCGCAATCGTCTGCATGCAACCGCTCTCCCGTCCTCGTCCCTTGACTCGCAAATGCGAGAGGATTAAGTGGTCGGAGGAGGGATGTCCGTCATGTACGGACTCCTGGCGAGCGAGCTCGCAGCTTCCTTGATAAGACAGAGACCCTTTGAGCTTCTTCTCCCCCCAAACCACATCCTACTCGACACCATGGTCTCTACCTCGACGCTCTCGACCTCGCCCCTGACGCTCCCGCCTTCAGCCAACCCAGCCCACTTTGCAGACTTTGGCAGGCAGGTGGAAGGCGTGGACCTTGAGACCGCCGACGACGCGACCCTCGCCCAGGTACGCTTCCTTCTTTCCCTTCTTTCGACGCCCACATCGGTCAGTGGATGGACGTACTGATCATATTCCGTCTCTTTGCGTCTGTTGTGCTCGATCAGATCCAGGAGCTGCTGTACAAGGTTCGTCGTCCCCATCTCCTTCCCTTGTCCATCTCCACCCAGCTCAAGCCCTGACCAATCCCTCGTCGGCCATACCTACAGCACTCGTGCCTGCTCTTCAAGAACCAGACCATCTCGCCCGAAGCTCAGTACAAGCTCACCAAGGTGCGTCGTGCTGTCTCCTCTTCCCCCGAAGGGTTCGACCACCACCACCGGAGGAGCTCGGGCTAACCCCTCGTTGAGCTCTGCTGCGCGCGTCCGATAAGGTCTTTGACCCGACATCTGAGGTGTGTCCTCCGTTCACGTCCGTCGAGCACGGCCTGGACCCTGAGACTGACCGGTGCTCGTCTGTCGTCAGAGTTACGGCCACGGAAACAACAAGACGGGAGGCGAGAAGAAGTCGATCCTCCACCCCGACCTCAAGACGATCCCTCGACAGCCCCAGGTCCAAGTGATTGGAAACGGGACGATCTACGACTATGAGGGACTGGCTGTTCGTCCCCCTCAGCTGGTTGTAGCTTCTGACTCCCAAGCTGATCATGCAAAACACTTCGCTTTGCAGGAGGCCAAGCTGAAGCACCCCCACCACAAGACGTTCCACAAGACGGTCGTCTCGCCCGAGGACGAAGCTGCCGGCATCACGAGGTTCTACCGATGGCACATTGATGCTGCACTCGTACGTCCGTCCCTCCCTTCCCAGCTCGACTACAACTTGTTGATCCGACTGTTGGTCGTGTGTTTCTTAAGTACGACTTGTGTCCTCCCAAGGTCACCACGCTCTACGCGCTTCAAGTTCCGAAGGGAGAGAAGCAGACTGTGCGATGTGCGTTCCTTGTCTTTTCCTTGTCAACCAACGTCCATCAGCTCCTTGGCTGACCTCCACCCCTCTTCAAACTCGCGAAGATGACGACGGCACTGGAGACGAGCTCACCGTACCGCTCGGAACGACGGCGTTCGTCAGTGGACGGACCATGTTTGAGCGACTGTCGCCCGAGGAGAAGTCGTTGGTCGTCAGGATGAAGGTCCGATACGTGCGTAGTCTTCCCTTCCTCTCCTAGAGAGTACCAAAAGCTCATCGAAGACGCACCTGCCTGCAGGCCCCCCACCCTTACGTCTGGATGTCGAGTGCGAGGAGCAACTCGGTCGGACTCGGACTCGAGAGCGAAGGACTCGAGCTCAAGCCGGAAGAGTTGCCCGCCTGGACCGAAGACAAGGTCAAGACGTTGCCTGCTGTACGTCTCCCTCTGCGCACTGAACTTGCCAGACGACGAGGCTCATCACTGACTTGACTCCCGTTTTTTTTTCTTCCGACGCCCAGCTCTGGAAGAACCCCGTTACTGGTGGCCTGCACCTTCAGATCCACCCCTCGGCCATCGCAGCCCTCGATATCGACCCTCTCCCAGCGGACAAGAGGACGCCGACGTCCCTCTTCCCAGACGGAGGCAAGGTCGAGGATCTGGCTGAGGTTAGGAAGATCGTATACGACTTGCAGAGGCCTTCGATCGCGCCCGAGTTCGTTTACCCTCATGGTTCGTCCTCCTTCTACCTTACTTTACTTCCACACACTCCCTTCCTGACCGCCGATGCTTGACTTTCGTCCAGACTGGGATCCCAACGACATGGTGCTCTTCCACAACCGAGGAGTCCTGCACTCGGTCGTCGGAGCGTTCACCCCAGAGGAGGTCAGGGTCTTCAGGCAGTGCAACCTCGCAGGTAGCGGCGACCCCGAGGGTCCGACCGACGAGGACGTCCAGAAGCACCTTTGAGCGTTTCTCGCTTGCCCAACTCTCACCCTTCCTTCTTTCTTGATCTCTTGATCTGCTTGCTCTACCGCCGTTGTGCCTCGACTAGCGTTGTATGCCTCCTCGACACCTTCCAACACCGACTCGCCTCCCTAACCCTTTCTCTCATGACTTCTTACACCAAACAAGAGCACCGTTGTTAGTAAAGTACATGCGAATCCAAGTCCAGATCTCCTCACAACAGGTCTACTGCCCCGAGCCACCCGCGTCGTCCTTGAGCGCCGCACTGGCGTTCTTGCGACTGAGGAGGGCGATCTGGCGCTGCATCTCGAGCATCTGCTTGTTGTGCTCGGCCTGTTGCTGCTGGAGCGCGGCCTGGACCTGGCTGGGTTGCTGTTGGGTTGGAGAGAGCATCGACCAAAAGGTCAGTATCTGCTGCTCGAGTGAAGGCAGAAGAAGGACGGACCTGGAAAGCAGCTTGGCCGTAGGAGCCGTACGGAGGCGGGTAAATGGGTGCACCTCCGAAAGGAGCCGGAGCCTGGAAAGTAGTCTGACTGAAGGAAGATTGAGGCGCCCCTTGATGAGGTGGCTGCTGCATGCCAGATGCGGGCGGAGGGTAGGGCGGGTGCTGGCCGAACTGGCCTGGGTAGCCGTAAGGTTGTTGAGGGTAGAAAGGAGAGGGAGGGTGGTGATGGCCGGGATACGGCGGTTGTCCTCCAGGAGCCATCTGGCCGGTCGCTCGGGCGATCGCCATAGAAGTCGGCGACATGGGCCGTGCTGGAGGAGGAGGAGGAGGAGGAGGCGCGGAAGGGTGCTGACGGGCTTGAGCGGGAGCGTCATTGTTGGCCGACGGGTGAGGGTTGTGAGGCGAACCCATGGCTCCTCCCCTTCCCCTAGGTCGACCGATGCCTCGCGATCCTCCATCGAACGCTCCTCTGCCTCCTCTACCGCCGCCCCTCCCTCGACCACCCTCAAATCCGCCCCTCGAAGGAGGACCGTCCGAAACCCTCTCTTTGCCCTTTCCTCGTCCTCCCTTGGCACCTGCTCGCTTGCCGCCCCTTTCTCCGCGCTCCGGTTCCCCTCGATGGTGGTTCGAGTCGAGGTCGTCGTACGACATCGGCATCGGCCGTCGAGGGAGGGACGCCTCGCCCGTCGCCTCGCCAGAGTAGTTGAGGACAGTCCTTTCGTCGTCCGAGGCGGCGTCAAAGTGCGATCCTCCCCACTGCGAATTGACCGAAGGCGTTGGCGAGCCTCCGCGGACAGAGCCCGCTTTCGATCCGCGACTGAGCAAGAACAGAAGTGTCGTAGAGCTAGACGGTTAGCCGAGGTTCTAGAAGAGAAGGTTGCAAAAGACGAACCTCATCTTGCGTCGCCTCTTGGCAGCAGCCTCCGCTTCGTCGTCACTCCACTCCATCTCCTCATCCCCGACCTCCTCGTCGTACATGTTACTGGCGTCGGTCCACCTCTGTCGCTTCAGCTGCGCAACAGGCACCGTGTTCGACGACTTGACGGGGTAGTAGACGGTGAGGCCCACCAGGTCGGCCTTGGGGAAGGGAGGGGGGAGGGTTCGATGGGGTGCGGGAGGGGAAGCGGGCGGCAGGTCGTTCTCTGGCAAGGGATCCAGTGTAGTGCTAGAATCCTCAGCAGTAGGGATCGAAGCGGGTGCAACGAGAGCCTCAACCTCGAGGGCTTCTGCCTGCGATAAAGGAACGGCTTCGACGATCTGCTCAGAGGTCGAGACCTCAGTCGTTAGGGTGTCCTCAGTCGAGAAGGGCACTTCGACCGACTCGACCTCAGCCTGGACGACAACGGGATCGACTGCACTCGGAGAGACTTCAGCGGTTACTGTTTCCTCTTTGACCTCCAGCTGCGCAGCCGGTGGGGCAGCCTCCTCCTTCTCGACGGGTGCGGTAGGAGGGGCGAAAGGGTCGGGGAGGATGAGGGTGTACATCGGGGCCGACAGAGGTCCGAAGGTGTCGTTGACCTGCGATGAAAAGGTACCCAAGTTAGTAACAGCTTCCTTCCGCAAACATCCAATGACGGCCAACTCACGACACCCAAAACTCGGCCGTCCTGCCAGCAAACGATGGAACCCTCGCCTAAGATGTCGTTGGCCTCCTTCCCCTGCCCAGCTCGGTGAGCGATGACCATCAACTTTCCAACGACACTCTTGATCGTTCCTAGGACCTTCGATCCTTGACCTTCGGGGATGCGCTCGAACGGGAGGGCGGGCGCGGTCGTAGGTTGGGGGAGCTCGTTGGCCGACTTGAAGAAGTCGGGGTCCATCTCGGGCTCAGAGTCGACGGGCGAGGTCTCGCGCATGAGGGCATCGACCGCGCGCGCGTTCCGAGCATGAGAGGCGACGATGGATGCGGATGGGCCAGCGTTGCCGTTGACGGAGCGGGAAGCACTGGAGACACTGGAGGATGTCGAGGCGTCCGAGTCGGATGACGAGTCTGACCCGTCCGAGCTGAGGTTGGCCAAAGCAGCAGACGGCATGGTCAGTCTTTGCGAGACAATTAGACCGAAAGACCCGCGAAGATGGGGAAAGTTGCTGTTGAGACTCACTCGCTGTCCTCGTCTGCGTCCTGAAGGACGGCCGTCGGTTGCTCCTTCGAGGCGACCTCGACACCCTCCGAGGCTTCCTCTGCGGCTACCCCCTGGATCTCGACAGCCTCGCTCTCCGACGTCGATTGGGCGACCCGACCAGCTTCCAAGCGAGCAATGACCTCCTCGGCCGTCTCCTTTGACTGCTCAGGCTCGACGTCCTGCGGACCCATGAGCTCGAGGATCATCGCAAGGTCCTGCGGGAGCATGGCCGACGGCAGCGCGGGCACCTTGAATTCCGACATGTAACCTCCTGGATCTGCTGTGTTGAAGTGCGAGGAGATTCCTGTCGGCGCGAGCTGGTATGCTGTAGGGGATGAGGAAGGAATGGGGGGTCCTGGGAGGGCTCTTGAATCGTCGTTTGCAGGGGAGCCGCTGCGCTCCTCCAAAAACTTAACTCCGGTCTCGTACGCAAACGAATCCCCCACTCAAGATCTCACTCTCGAAGCAACTTAGGACTTTCTCGCGGGTCGCGAAGGGAAAACAAGGAAAGCCTGTTCATGGATGTCTAACACCGGTCAATTTCACTCCTCTCCCTCAACCGAGTCCTGCTCGTCCTCCCCCGTCGCCCAAGCCAACTCGTAAACCCTTCCAGCGCCATCGAGCAACTCGACATCGAACTTGCGCAGCCGAGCAGGAACGACGTTCAGGACGGACTTCCGACGATTCGATTCGATCGAGAAATCGAACTTGGAAATGCTGATTCGGGTGAGGGAAGGAGAGGCGGGAAAGGGAGCGTTGCTGAGGGCCAACCAAAGGATGACAAGAGTATTTCCAAGGACATCGCAACCTCTTGGAGCGTTTCGAGATACGTCGAGAACGATCGTCGAGATCTAGCGAGGTTTAAGAGTATTTTCTACGGAGGTGCGGTCGATATAGAGCGTGCGAAGGTTGGGGAGGGTTCCGAAGAACTCTAGCGTAGTCGCCTTCAAAGAGCGTTTCGACTTGGCACCGCCAACTGCGGCCTCCAGTAGATCTTGACCTGCAGGAAGTATCATCGTCTCTTGTTGACTCCGTACGCACCCAGCTGCCTTTTGAAGACATTATTGGCGTCCAGTTGAGAAGGCGGAGTTGTAGGTCGAGTGGCAAAACAGTTGTTTGGGGCACAGGCCGACACAAGGCGGTTCTAGAAGTCCAGTCCAATGAAGCGTTCAGTCACAAACACTCGATTCGAGATAGGAGAGAAAAGAACGTACGGGAAGGAGCAAGGCGGTCGAAGGGAAGAGGTTCACGCGCAGCACGTCCTCTTGAGTTCTGCAGACGGCCAGCAAGAGGACGAGAGCCCGACAGTCAGTCAAGATCCCCTCCGAAGACTCCAGAAAGAACTGAAGCTCAAGCAGAGTAAAGGGCGTACGGCTATGAAGCAGTGGTGGTCCTTCGTCTTCCGTTGTGCTGAAATGGTCGGAAGATCGAGCTCCGTCTTGATGAGCTCGTCTCAACCAGAGCACAACAAGCAAGTCAGTCAACGGACCTCCGTATCAAGGTCAGACAGTAGTCGAAATCCACGCTTTTCAGCGATCTTTGCTTCAGGCCGAGCAAGATGGTCTTGAGCGGTCGGGCGGGCGTCCTAGTAGAGGCAGAGGCTGCGAGCGGGACGAGGCAATCTCCATCAGCTCAGCGGACCTGAAACCAGCAAGACAGAGGAGAGCGAGACGTACGCTGTGTCCAAGATACAGTCTGACCTTGTTGAGCGAGCGTCCTGGTCCGTCGTCGTCGTCGTTCAGTCTCGTCCTCTCGTCCCGCCTGCCACAACAAGTCCGTCCTCTGCCCTCGGTACTCATGGCCTACCCACCTTACCTCTTAAGTTATTTCTACCCTCGATCGCAGTGCTCTCGGACGAGAACGAAAGAATGAAACTCATGAAAGAGACAGAAAAAGAAAGAAGTTGAAGGTAAGACAACGAGAAAAGGGACTCCCTCGCCCTGACCCGCGCGCGCACGACACGAGTTCTTTAGAACTCGTCATCCTCGAGCTCGTCCGCATCGGCCGAGTCGACGCCGACCTCTTGGTAGTCTTTCTCCAGAGCGGCGAGATCCTGCGGGAATTGAATATGCGTCAGTTGGAAGGGTCGAGGAGGAGCGGGGCTCAAGGAAACGTTGGACTCACCTCTCGTGCCTATGACGACGCAAAACAACGAGAAACGTCAGTTCAGCAATTCAAACAAACCAGAGCTGAAAGACAGAAAACCAACCTCAGAGAACTCTCCCTCCTCCATGCCCTCGCCGACGTACCAGTGGACGAAGGCTCGCTTGGAGTAGAGCCTGCGTCGTCGCGAAGAGCGGAAAGCGAGAAAGGCAAAGCAAACGGACAAGAAAGATGGCGAAGGGAGAAGAGTCAGTGCCCTGTTCGCCAAAGATAGAGAAGAGAGGAAGACGGTCGCACAGGTCAAACTTCTGGTCGAGCCGGGCCCAAGCCGACGCGATCGCGGTCGTGTTGCTCAACATGCACAGACTCCTCGAAACCTTGGCCGTGTCACCTCCAGGAACCAGCGCAGGAGGCTCGTTGCAGATACCAAGCTTGAATCCAGTCGGGCACCAATCGACGAACTGAATAGTTCGCTTGGTCTTGATGGACGCGATAGCGGCGTTGCAGTCCTTGGGGACGACGTCTCCTCGGTAGAGGAGGCAGCAGGCCATGTACTTGCCCTGGCGAGGGTCGCACTTGACCTGTTGGACGGCAATGCCCAAGGACCACCACCATCAAGAAAGAGAACAGAGTCAGCACGCCGAGCAAGGGGAAGGAGGGCAAGGGAAGGGGGGGGGGGGGCAACGCACCATCTGGTTGGACGACTCAAAGCAAGAGTACGTCATCTCCGAAACCGAGTTCTGCTCGTGGTAGGCCTTGTCGGCACTAACGATAGGTGCGTACGTAGCGAGGGGGAAGTGGATCCTAGGGAAGGGGACGAGGTTGGTCTGGAACTCGTTCAGGTCGACGTTGAGGGAACCGTCGAATCGAAGCGAGGCGGTGATAGAGGAGACGACCTGAGCGATCAGCCTGTTGAGGTTGGTGTAGGTGGGAGACTGGATGCCGAGGTTTCGTCGGCAGATCTCGTAGATGCTAAACAATCGGAAGAGGGAATGTATCAGTCCAGGTTGGGGTTGGAATTTAAAGGAGGGAGACGCACGCCTCGTTGTCAACCATGAACGAGCAGTCAGAGTGCTCGAGCGTGGTGTGCGTGGTCAAGACCGAGTTGTAAGGCTCAACAACCGAGTTGGAAACCTTAGGCGCAGGGTAGACGGAGAACTCGAGCTTAGACTTCTTGCCGTAGTCGGTCGAGAGTCGCTCGAGGAGAAGGGCTCCGAAACCGGAACCGGTTCCTCCTCCGAAGGAGTGGAAGACGAAGAAGCCCTGGAGACCGGAGCAGTTGTCGGCGAGGTTTCGGACTCGGTCGAGGACGGTGTCGACGAGGTCCTTGCCGACGGTGTAGTGTCCTCGGGCGTCTGCAGCAGAATCGACGATAGAGGTTAGCGGTCGACTTTCCTTGAAATCTTGCGCAAAAGCGGAAGGCGAAACGCACAGTTGTTGGCGGCGTCCTCCTTTCCAGAAATGAGCGTCTGGGGGTGGAAGAGCGACTTGTACGCTCCAGTTCGGACCTCGTCGATAACGTTGGGCTCGAGGTCGACCTGCATCCCCACCAAAGCAACGCGTCAACAGCCCGCACACGAAGGAAAAGAAAGAAGAAGCACGCACGTAGAGGGATCGGGGGACGTGCTTGCCCGATCCAGTCTCGGAGAAGAAGGTCGAGAAGCCATCGTCGTTGGCGGAAGGGGAGCCCTCCATGATTCGACCATCGGGCTGTCAAAAGAAGCAAAAAAAAAACAAGAAGCAAAAACGCGTCGGATTTGGAAAGCCTGTCAGTTCTCTTGCAGGACAGGAAGGTGGGATGGGGAGGGACGCACGCTGAGTCCATCTGAAGAGGGTCCAAGCGAAAGCAAAATGTAAGTCAACAAAGGAGCTCGACGCGTGTGGCCAACGGGGCAGGGAAAAAGGCTCCCCCCCTCCTTCATTCCCCTCTTCTGACTTGAGAAAAGGGACTTACGCTCGAGAGTGTAAAGCTCCCAGCAGGCGTTTCCAATCTGGACACCGGCCTGTCCGCTGTTTGCAAAGAAGAAGGGGGGGGGTCAGTCCATCTGTCGGAGGGAAGGGGGACGCGAGCCTTCGGAGGGAAGTAAAACCGCCACCCTCCTTCGCGCATCGCCAGTTCCGCTGAGATGCAAAGGCAAGGGAGTACGTACACGTGGATGGAGATGACCTCACGCATTGTTCTGATGCGAGAGAGGGGGGGGGGGGAGGGAAGGAAAGGAAGTTAGGGCAGGGCAGGGTCCGAGCGACAACACGAAAGAGAGCGAAGGGCATCTTTGTCAGTACTGACTCTTTCTCGTCCGTTCAAAGACGAGAACGACGAGCAAGAAGAGGAGCGTGCGACTGACGAGTTGTCTGGGTAGAAGAGAGAGAAAACGAAAGGGTTTGGGGGTAGGACAGCCGAGGACCTGGTGGGAGCGATGGGGTTCAAGCTGCCCTCTCCAAACGCGCTGAAAACAGCTTGGGACCTAGGGTTAGACAGCATCGTCTGATCAACAATCCCATCTCTTCCCTTCTCTCCAGACGACATCTCTCGACTGCAGCCATGGTGTTCTGTACGTGTGCTCTGCATGCTGCTCTGCGTGCTGTCGCTGACCTGCTTGCTTTGCCTGCCCAGGTGCGAGCCACTTTCTGCCGCTCGTCCTGCTCCTGCCCTTCCCGTCAGGTCCGTCCCTCCCTTCCTTCTGCTTTCGCTTACGGACTACTTGCTGACTTGATGCCCTTGCTCGTGCGCTATTAGCCGCCCCGGTCTTGGTGGGACTGTATCTCGTCTCGCTCTGGTTGACCGTCCGACCATGGTACGCTGACTCCCTGCTTCTCGCCTTCTCGTGTCGTCCGCTCCTCGTTCCAAGCTGACCCTTGCTCTTGCCTCATTTCCCCCTTCGGTACGTACCTGGCGTCGTGGTGAAAGCGTCTACTGCTCAGTCATGATCTCCTTCATCCTTCTTTCAACGTCCTACCACCCTCTCTTCCCTCTCGCGCTACCCTCCTCCTGCTCACCCTCAACACCTTCCCCAGTAACCCCCCTCGCAACCAACATCTCCCTCCCGCTCGAGTACCTCGCTCAACCGCACCTCCCTGACCCCTCTCGAGGGTGGGTAGACCTCAACGCCGGCTTCCTGCTCGACCCCGTCTGGACGGGGTTCAAACACCGTTCGGACGTTCTTGTGCTCGAGAGGAGGGAGGTGGCGGAGAATTTGAGGATTGAGCATGAGCAAGAGGAAAGACGAAGGTGTGAGGGGAGGAATAGGGAGGAGAAGAGGTTGGCGGCGAGGTCGACGAGTAGAAAGTTGGCCGACTGGGTCCAATCGGCGTTCACCTCCTCTCGGCCACCTGCTGCGGTTACCTCTCCCTCGACCCCACCGCAGTCGGTCCACTCCCGCCAGTCAGGCGAGAAGAGGTGGGATCCCGAGAGGAAGAGGTTAGACTTAAGGTGGAATGGGGTGGGGTGCGTGCTCGACTTTGGGTTCGGGCGGGGCGAGAGCGAGGTGAGGGAGAGGTTGCGGGACGAGGCGAGGCGGGCGTTCAGTCATTTGGGAGGGGACTAGGCTTTGCTTGGTTTCTTGTATGCTATCTTGTACATTGTATGCAGAATGTGGAGGGGGGAGTGTATGCATCTGAAGGAGGGAAGGGCGGAGTTTGGCAGGAGACGCGATGAAGCTGACCTTCTGACGACGACCTCGAGCGCATACATCCAGCAATGACAACCCAGGCATTCGTACGTCTCTTCTGTTTGTCTCTCTCTCTCTCTCTCTTCTGCACAGGACGGTACGGCAAATCTTCCTGGCTCTGGCTGCTCGAGCGAGTGAGCGAGGGGAGGCAGTCCGTCGAATTTACCACCATCCCCTTGGCCATCTCTTCTTCCTGGTCGAATGACCCATCTCCGAAAGGAAACTCTCACTGTCCTATACGAAAGAACTGACCCACGCTTCCGGCTCCCTCCTTCTTTTGCCTGGATGGTCCAGCGCCCGCTCAAAACGAAACAACCCCCCACCGCAGTCAACGCCCACCCATCCACCTCTCTCGCCGCCCCGACAACGTCCGCCTCAACCGCGGCCTCGACCGCTCTGGGGCAGATCACCTTCACCCAGTCTTTGTCAGTCGTGAGGACTATGATGGCCGTCAGCTTTGGGTGTATCGCGTACTTGCGGTTCGTCCGGCTTTCTCTTCCGCCCTCTTGATGCCTCCGACCCCGTTCTCACACCCACTCATCTCGTGCCCGGACGGAACAGAGGTCTACTGCCAGAGGAGAACTTCAGCGACAACTCAACCCACTCGCTCTCGGGCCAGCTGGGCTCGTCGTCGCAGGACAAGAAAGGTGCGGGGGCGTCGGAGGGCAAAGGGGGGTTAAAGGTCAAGACTATCAAGAGGAACTACTCGTGCGTTCCTCTCTTTCTTTTCTTCCTTTCCCCCTCTTTGTATGTGGTACTTTGGCGTGCGATAGGGGATGGAGAGGTGAAAAGAGGATCCGTGGACGGAGAGCTGACCCTTGGAATTTCGGTTTGGGGGCGTATGCGCAGGCCGGAGGGGGACAAGCTGCTCGACTACCTCGTACGTCCTTCTCTCGAGTCTCTTCCCTCTGAAGCAAGAGATACTGATTGCTAGGTGTTTGTGTCACTAAAGGAGAAGGGAGTGATGGATGCCATCGAGAAGAAGGTTCGTCCCTTGCCTCCTCCTTTTTCGCATACACCCCCAAACTCACCCCTCCTCTCTCATTTTTGGTGGCTGGGAACGGCAGTACCTCCGCGCCCTAGTGATGAGCATCTACATGGATCCGGCCGAACCCTCTAACGTGATCGAAACGTACACGTTCAACTTCACGTACCCCCTCTTGGAGGATGGGACGGCCGTGCCTGTTTTGGAGGTGAGCAGTTCGGTCAGGGATCTCAAGCTTTTGCGTTTCTTTCGTTCCATTCTGTTACATTCCCCTTTCCGTTGCTTTGTATTGGTGGGACGTGGTGACTGACGAGGTGCTTTCGGGCGTTTGGTTTTAGTCGGAGGAACAGCGAGGAGGTGGTACGGGAGGACTAACGGGAGGGGAGAACGTTAGACGAGAGGGAGGACCCATCACCGTCGGAGCGGTCAAGAAGGCAGTCAGAGTGCGTTCTCTTCTTTTCATCCTTTTTTGTCTTCCTTTCCGAGAGAGGGATGAAGGTGGCGGCTGAAAGCTTTTGTTTGACGATGGGACGGGAGGAGTAGCATATGATCAAGCAGCTCATCCTGCTGACGCAGAACCTGGCCGACCTGCCCCGTACGTGTCACCTTTCCCCCGAAAACTCCATCTCACTCGTCCTGTTCAGCCTGCTGACGCTACAATTCTCTCCCCTCCTCGCCCGCGCGCGGCGTGGTTAAAAACTCCCAAAGGCAAGCGCTACCTCTCCCTGAAGACGTTCTACGAAGACCACACGCCAGAAGACTACCAACCCCCTCTGTTCCGGGACGCCGACCTCGAGACCGAGCGGCTATTTTTCACGACGCGGTCGAGGAACCAGGCGCCGGAGCTGTCTACGTACGTTCAACACCTCCCTTGCCTCTCTCTCTGTCCCTCCCCGGCGAACCCAGCTTCGCTTTTATTTTATTTCATTCTATTTCGACCTGCAGCAGCTAAGGACTTTACTCTCGGCTTGATTTGTTGCAGAATCTCGGGCGTCGACACGGGCCATCACGGTGTGCAGGTGACGATCCGATCCATCACCGACCTCCTCCCGCCCTCCTCGCTATCGAACGACGACCTGCCCTTCGACGGACGTCTGCCGCCGAACAAGACTGCGCGCGAGGTGGAGGCGATGTTGGAGAAGGACGAGGAGCGGCTGGGGAGGGATGGGGAGAGGAGGAGGGTGTGTTGGAATGCTGAGGAGGAGGTTTGGAAGGCCAGGAAGGAGGAGTTGGATCTCGGTCAGTCCCAGACTCTCTTCTAGACCATGCTGGAAAACCCGACTGACGGTCAGGCTCTGTTTTGGACGGTTTGAGCAGGGTCGGACATGCCGGCGTACGCCGACTTGCCGCCTTCGCCACCTGCGTTCGGAACCGCCTTTGCCGTCCGGACGGCCGTCGACGGCTACCAGGCTCTCGACTCGGACGCGAGAAAGCGGGATGCGAAGGGCAAAGGGAGGGCGGAGGAAGAGGAGGAGGAGGTGGATATTGTTGAAGGGGAGGAGAGTGGGCTTGAGCAGCAGCCTCTCGCGAACTTGGTGCGTTTACCATCATATCTTCCGCCTGACCTGATCGATTTTTTATGATTCCTGATTGTAGAGTCGTTTAATTTCGTCTCTCAGATCTCCACCAAAGGAGCAGTCTTGGAGGAGACGCAGCGCATCGAGTCGGCTCCGTCGGCGGCGTACGATTCGGCCCACTTGGACGAGAGCAGGATCAAGTCCCTGTCGGTTGGAGGCAAGGCTCAGACCATCCCGAGCCAGGTGGACGACAACGGTGCGTTCTCTGGAAGGGCCTCCAAAGAAGACTCACTGACATGATTGTGCTTGCAGACGACCCAATCGCTTCCTTCTCGACCGGAGCAGACGCCCAGCCGTCATCTCAGCCGATGGACGTCGACTCACCCACTCCCGCCCAACCGCTCGTCTCCAAGAAGTCCTCCGGACCGAGCAAGAAGCCCCACCGCAAGACCGAAGACCGCTACCTGGCCGAACTCGGTATCGACCCGTCCCAGACGGCTTCGCTCCTCGCCACGCCCACTCGCACCACCCGACGAGCATCGACCGCCCTCCCCACCCCGGTCCAGGGACAGGCGCAAACACATGGAAGGCAGAGAAGTTCGGTGACGTACGTCGACCTCAAGCCACGAACGCGGGCGGACACGTCCACCAACGCGGCCTCCATCGAGCACGAGCACGAGACGGAGGACGCGTCGGGGAGGACGGACGTGTGGGATCCGTGTTGGTGCGGGGACGAAGGGGACGAGCTGGACATGGTCGGTTGTGATGGTCAGGACTGCAGGAGGTTCATGCACGGTGCGTCTCTAACCTCGTCTGCCTCGGTCGGTCGTCCGCCCTGACTGGCGAGACCTTCGTCTCTGTCCCATCAGTCTTCTGCGTCGGAGGTCACTCGACGGACGAATACAAAGACGGCACGCCGTTCCTGTGCCCCGACTGCCGACTCCGAGAGGACGCGCGGACGGACGGGTGGTCGCAGCTGAAGTTTGACGAGTGCATGAGGTTGTTTGCCGAGCTGGCTCTTTTCAGGTGCGTCTCTTAGCTCTCTCACACCGCCCTTGAAGGACCTTTTTGGTACTGACTGGCTTTTGGAGACGTCGGATTTTGATGCAGGCGGGCGTTGAGAATCGCGTTCGACGACGTCCTACCGGCATCTTTGACGATCTTCGCGCAAAAACTCCGTTGAGTCCCCACTCACACATTTGCCGTATCTTACATCCTCCCTTTTTTGATGTGTTCTGACCTGCGTGCTCGTCTGTTCGTTGTACAGACTGCTCCACGGCCGATGCGCGAGGGGTGTTTGACCGACTTCAGCAGGAAGGTCCGTCTCCTCCCCGCTCACTGCTCCATCTCCCCCTTCTTTTGAGCTGACCCGCGTTGGTTATCACTTTCTCCATCACAAAAAGGGTTCATCAAGCTCCTCTCGTCCAAGCCGCAGACCAAGAAGGGCGCCAAGAAGAGCGCGAAGAAGGACCACTTTGTCGTCGACCGATCGAAGGAGGACGAGGCGGAGCTTTACTTTGGGGCGAACGGTCAAAAGAGGGAGGATTCATTGTTCAAGCTTGGGGGTAAGAGGGACGTCAAGGAGGACCAGGAGATGGAGAGAAAGAGGTCGAGGGAGTCGTCCATGTAAGTCTTGCCGTCGACTGAGCTGCTTGTCCGTTAGGTCTCTGACTGACACCCTGCGCTCATCCTCTGAACAAGCCTCTCGGTAACGGACGGTGAGTAGCACAACTCTGGATGTTTTTCTTGTCCTTGCCTCGATGGATCTGACCCTCATTGGACAATCTCTTCGACGCAGACGAGAACGCCCCTCCTCCTGCCGTCAAGTCATACTCGGTCGACGACATCCAGGAGTCGCAGTCGCAGACGATCCCAGAGACGTACCACCCTCCTCCGCCCCGACCTCTCCTCGTCGCCAAAGGACCGTACCGCGCGGGCCAGATGCCGCCCCCTCCTTCCCAAGGTAGCCAGGGAGCACCGTCCTCCTTGTCCAACCCCGGCCGACAAGTTCTCTCGCCCGGCCTCGGCACGCCTGACCGAGGACAGGCGGGAGAGAAGGGCAAGAGGAGGTCGTTGGCGAGTGCGTTTGAGGACGAGGAGAGGTTAAGGAGGGTCAGGATCCGGGTTGGGATGAACAGGTCGGGCTTGGACTTGACCACCTGAGGGAGGGAAAGCGTCTTTTTGTGCCTGTTTTTTGTATGCCCCCGCACTTCTCTCTCACACGCACACACACTGGTATCCGATGAGCGACCTGTCCTTCTGGTTCAGAGTGGCAAAGTGCCTGCGTCCGTCGTTGTCGTTCGTCGCGCGCAGCAGCACCTCCCTGACGCAGCAGAGGTTGGTTGACGCGACTTCTCCTCCCTCTGACCGCATACACCCCACCTTCCACTGCAACACGATGGAGGACACTCCCACACGACGAGACAGACCGCATACCGATACAGCAACACCGTCTCGTCTGCCCGCCGGACAGACTCGGTCGAGGTCGTCCTACGGGAGCTCTTCAGGCGACAACCTGCTCACGTCCCCCCGCGCCCAGCACAACGGTCCGTCCGACCTTACCTCTCCCTTTGACACGACAGACGCTGAACTCGGAACGTATACATGGACGTGTCAGACCATCATCCGTACGGCGTCAAGACGACGAGCAGCGGCAACCTCACGCGGAGCAATAGCGTGCCCTCATCGCCCAGCTGGGTTCCGTCTCACAAGGGGTCCAGGCGCGTCCCCCCTCTCTCCCCCTCCCTTCGCTCGCTCTAAAATCTGATCTGATCATGGCGTCTCGTTAATCTGGGACTGACAGGAGCCTCAGCTCGATGGGTGATCTGGGACCTCGATCGCTGCCCGTCCCTCCATCGCCGTCGTCCTCCTCAGCCTCCAATCGTCCAACCCGACGACCTTCGTCCCGACCTTCCAGCCGCTCCGACTCGCTCCCGTTCACCTTCCCCAGCCCCTCCCCTCAGACCTCAACCTCCTCCAGCTCGTCGCTTCCGGCGGACCCGACCTCCTGGACGCACACCCAGCTGATCGACTGGCTCAGGGGTCGATTGACAGCCGAGGGCCTCGCCAGGCCGGTCGTCGAGGACGTGCTCGCCTGGCTCGAATCCTCCAGGCCGGGTGGAAGCGGCGCGAGGGTGGGCGGGCTGACGTTGGACGGAAGCGAGTTCATGAAAGGCAACCAAGGAGGATGGGCGTACGTTCCCCTTCTCTCGCCCGAGCCCCTTTCTGAGAACCTGACCATCTGCTCGTTCGTCCCTTTTTGTTGACCTCTCGTAGTCAAACAGGCACCAAACCGCCTTTCCACACTCTCCTTTTCCAACTCTCGCACGAACTGCAGTCGAAACGTCTCCGCCGGCAAGCGTCGACCGTCTTCGAAGAAGACGAATCAAACGCTACGCCGGTCAAGCGACTCGTCCGAGATTGGGAAGAGAGGAGCAGCAGCGGTGCATCTGAAACCGGTTCCGAAGACGACGAGGACGACGACGCCGACGACGGGTTGGTCGATGGGGGGGATGGAAGTCCGCGAGCGGTGAGGAGGAGGGAAAGCGAGCGGCTGTACAGGCGGAGGTCGTCGCTCAAGAACCGTGCCGTCGCTTCGGTCCAGATCCAAACGACTTCCTCGTCGGAGGGAACGACCGTCAGCGGAGGGTCTCAAGCGACTCCCCCACCGCCGCCGTACGCGTTTGACCACCTTGTCGTCCAGGCCGACAAGTCGACCCTGATGCAGGACTCGGCTGTGTCGCCTTCGACGGCAGAGCGGTTGACGTTCACCTCGTCCTCCGCCGCCTCCTCGGAAATTGCGTTGGACGTGAGTTTCGTCGAGCCTGCCAACCAGACGACGTGCCCTCTTTCGCTCGCACCTTCTCCTTCCGACCTGAGCTTGTCCGACCCCATCCGAACGTCCACCAGACCGACCCGAGACAGAAAGAGCTA
Source organism: Cystofilobasidium capitatum (assembly GCA_014825545.1). Classification (NCBI taxonomy): domain Eukaryota; kingdom Fungi; phylum Basidiomycota; class Tremellomycetes; order Cystofilobasidiales; family Cystofilobasidiaceae; genus Cystofilobasidium; species Cystofilobasidium capitatum. The sequence goes on from MVAJ01000034.1 coordinate 52,345, forward strand.
CGATGGCCTCGGCTCGCACCTCCACGCGCGATCGGCCTCGTCCTCCGACGAAAGGGAAGACAGACGGATCCTCACTGTCAAACCCCGCAAGCCGACGCCTTCGACCGACATACCCTCCTTCACCGCACCTCTTCCCCATCACGAGCAAGACCGAGAGGTTGATCAGCTCAGGGGTCTCTTGACTGCTCTGTCGAACCGTATGCGAGCCCTCGAAGGGCGACTCGACCTGCTCGAAGCCTGTCCGGCCGCTTATCCTCAGGTCGAACCGGACGCCGAAGAGAAGGAAGACGAGGACAACGCGCCGATGACTTTGAGTCGGCTGCCGGGCTACGTTGCTCTCGTCGGGTTGGGGCTTGTGATCGTTGCCTGGGGGGTCTTCACCAGGAGTCGACGGGGACGAGCTTGACCCTTGCCTTCTTTCAAACACACATACGAACCACCTCTGCCACCCTCCCCCTTCTCTCCCTCTTCGGCTGCCCTTGTGCCCTCTCGCTTCGAGGGGTCCATTCTCGCAAACCAACGTACATCTTACGACTTCACCATTTTCTCGCTCTTGTGTTCCAGCGTTCCGTTTCCCCCCTTTCTCTCGCACCCATTACCCCTCCTCTCTATCCTTAGCAAACTCGTCTTTTGTACTGCCGCTAGCACACATCTTTTCTGCAGCTTCGCTCCTTGTTTCTCTTGCCCTTCGCTTTTCATCTCCCGTCTCGCACGTCTCCGCATCGCCAATAACGACCCCAACACGTATATGTTCATGACCCGATACCCCACCTACAATCTACAGTGTGCGAAAGATTGGGAAAGGGAGAAGGGTGCCTAGGGTAAAGCAGCGAGCGGCTGGTTGTAAAAGTGGCGGACGAACGGCTCGACCCGGAGCAAGAGGACGTTGACCGACGGGTGGGTCGTGTTCTGCATTCCGAAAGACAAGCGTTCAGCAATCCTCCAAGAGAGCAGACGACACCCTGTAAGCATGCAGATAAAGGGACGTACCACCCTGTTCTGCTCGCCCCCAACGGCCAAAAACTGCCCGTCAACCTCCTCCCAACCCAACACTCCCGCAAATACGTTCCTCCTCCTCTCCTCCTTCTCATCCTCCTCCGGTCCAGCCTTCGACGACGGGATCCAGTCGGCCTTCAGTTGAGCGAGCTTGGAGGGCGAAATGTAGAGTTTGTGCTGTGCGAGCGAGAGGCCAGAGAGGTTGTTGGCCGTGTGGTAGAAGTCGGCCTTCCTGCAGCGACCGCAACGGAAAAGTGCGAAGCGAAGGACTCGTGTCAGGAGAGAACGAGGGTCTGATAGGAGAGTGAGGAAGGGGACGCACTTTGGGGGTTTGTCGGCCAGACCCCCTTTCGGGTGCTGGGCGAGCAGAAGGATGTACTCTTGCAAACCAACTACAAGGGGGCAACAAGCTTAGTCAGCTGTCCGACAAGAAACAAGAAGTAGGTGTGGAAGACGTCGCTGACCTCTGTCGTAAAGCATCGCGTCTGCCTTCTCCTCCTGCCCGACCAAACTCTCATCCCCAACAGGCCGAACAAGACTCTCCAAAACGGCAAAGCTCCCGCCGACCCACCACCCATAACACCCATCGACAAGCTTGTTAGCCCGTCCTTTGAAGCCCGCTCCGTCCGCAGCGGAGGCTTGCATCATCACGCTCCACCTCAGCAAGCTCTTGAGGTCGACTTGGGTCTTGTTTGGCGAAGGGTTGGAGCCGAAGGAAGAGAGGAGGGAGAGGGAGAGAACAGAGCAGGATGTGTAACCTCCGTGGGACTCTCCAAACGGCGTAGCGGGAGGGAAGAAGGTGGTGGATGTGAGGGAAGGTGGAGGAGGGACGAAGGCCGAGGCAAAGGTTGATGAGATGGAAGATGGCGAGGCCGAGAAGCCTCCCTCGAACGTCTGACACCTAACGAGCAGAGCCGTACCGGTTTCCGTTTAGCAAGACACTTCGAAGGGACATCAAGGAGCAAGGGAAGCGAAGAACGAACGATGCGATGAAGTCTGCGGTGTTCTCGACGAGCTCCGGCGTGAGCAGGTCGAGCAGCGTCGCAACGACCAGCAAGCAGTACACTCCCCTGTCAAACCCCACGAACTCAACCAGTAAGCGATCCCGTCCGAAAAGAAAAGAGCAGCTTCCTGCACGTACCGAACGTCCACCTCTCCTCCTTGACAGACGGTAAAACCTCCGTCCGCCCTCTTCATCCGCCCAAAGAACGCCCGTAGGCCCTCGCGGTCGATCCGCTCCCAGCCTCCGCCGAGCATAGCGAGTGAGCACACGGCCGCGTACGTCGGCAGGAGATGAGCGAGCTGGCCGGGTCCGCCGCCGAACCCTCCTGAGGGGTGCTGGAAGGACAGGACGGTCTCGATCCCCCTTGAGACCCATCAAGCAAAGAAGGTGCCGGGCGTCAGCTTCATCATTCCTTCCCCACTATTCAACCAACGCAAGGCTGAAGAGCTGAGGGCTAACGCACTTTGCCTTCGTGCCTTCGTCGAGGGCTACTCCGAGCAGGTCGATCGAGTGCAGCATCCAGTAGACCATCCACGGCCGGCTGGCGTCGAGACTGACGAACGGCGCCGGCAGCTCAAACAGGTTCCTGGCGAGGTAATTGACGTGGAGCTGCTTATCCAACGCAGGCCTACCAAACATCGTAAAGGGGGAGCGTCAGTCAAGGACTACTTTGGGAGGGGAGAGGCATGTGGGAGGGAGAGGGGGTACGAACGGGGTGCCATCAAAGGCGAGCTTCTGCCGGTGTCGGTCGATGAGGTCGGTGAGGAAGCTCTCGGTCTGGGCCTGGGTGTCGGACGTCTCTGTATGAACTCCGTCTGTGGGTGCGGGTGTGAGGTTGCTGTTGAACAGAGTCATTCTTGTTGCTTGTTGCTGTAGATTCGAGGTCGCTGTTGAGGAAGGGAGGCCCTTCGAGAGAGTTGGAACAAAAGGACCTCGAGACCGGGATGAGTCCTCAAGACTCCGCCAAAATCCTTCAGGCCCACTCACTCTGCGAGAAACTCATCGCCAGTCGTCACAGACACGGTAGGCGCGAGTAGAGAGCGAGCGAAACTGTCTCGCATCTGCTGTCTGGCGTGGATGAGTCGGGGCAGGCTTCGGACGGACGGCGGAGTTGAGCGAACCGCCCAGCAGCAGTCGACCAGAGACGACCAAAGAACCTCTACACCCCCTTCCCCCAGCTCTCTCTCGCTCTCAGGGCCCTCCGCGTCTCCGCGTAGACTGCCGACAGCTGCTGAGGTTGGAGGGGGAGAGTTGTTTGCTGAGGCCGACCCTCGCGCGGCTCAATCTAGCCCGCCTGCCGCCTTATCTCGTCCCTCCGAGATTTGATCAAAACTGGTCGAGTTTCTCCTCCGACACCTCCTCCGACTCCCATCACGCTGCGCAGAAATGGGTCTCTCCGCCTGGCGCCCTCCTCACCTGACGCTTGTCACCCGAAGCTCGCTTCTCGTCGCGGCCGAGCTCGTCGCCAACGCCGTGTGCTGGGGTATAGCTGCAGCCCTCCTCCGACGAGAGAGATCCGGATCAGGCAAAGGCAGCCTGTTGGGCCTTGGGATCTTGGCCTGGGTGAGCTCGCACCAGCTTCAACTTAGCTGAGCGTAGAGCTGACCTTCGTCCCTCCTCGACTCGCAGACGCTCGGCCTGCGCCATGCCCTGGACGCAGACCACATTGCCGCCATCGGTCCGTCCTCCCTTCTCAACCTCGCCCCTTCCCTCGCTGACAAGAAAGCCCTCGTACTGGTCAGACAACGCAACCCGGTCGCTCGTCTCGCAGGGAAGACTGTCCATTACGGCCGGCACCTTTTTCTCGCTTGGGCACTCTAGCATCGTCGTCGTTGTCAACATTGCCATCGCGGCCAGCGCGGCCGTGTACGACAACCTCGGGGGTAAGCCTCGCCTCTCCTTTCTTCCTGATGTGTGTTTGGCCGCGGCTGATGGGGGCTCGCCCGTGATCGGTAAGGCGTATCAAGCGTGGGCGGGATCGTAGGTGCGAGTGTCAGCGCGAGCTTCCTCATGCTCGTCGCCGTCCTCAATTCGGTCGTGAGTTTCCGCCCACGCATCATCTTGACCTCTTGAAAGGTCTCCCAGCTGAACGCTCGACGTCTTCGGTTGCTGCGCTAGGTCCTGTATCGTATCTTCCGGGCGCGACGCCGTCAGGTCCGTTCTTACTCTCCTCTCCCAGCCTCCTCCTCTTAAATCCCCCCTGACCCAAATTCAACCGACCACCTTTCGCACAATTCAGGCGCGCAACAACCGCCTCAACATCGTCGAACCACCCGAGGAGTCAGTCGCGATCCAAGGCGGCGGGCCGATGTTTCGCCTCTTTGGGCGCGTTCTCAGGGTCGTTGACCGGTCATGGAAGGTGCGCAGAGCCCCTTCTTCTTTGAACTGCCGTTGCTCGCACGATGACTGACGATGATGTCCGACTTCGGCGGTTCTCGTGCAGATGTACCCCGTTGGCGTCCTGTGCGTCCTTTCTGACCTTCTCCGAGGCATACTCAAACCAACCTCTTCACAAGTTGATCTGACCCCTCCCCCCCCCCCTTCTCTCTTTCCTCCTTGTCCTCACACAAAAAGGTTCGGATTTGGATTCGACACAGCCAGTTCGATCGCCCTCCTCGGTCTAACTGCAGTCGCTTCCGACGTCAAGAGGTCGAACATTGCCATTCTGCCTTTTTTGTTTACGTGTGGGATGACGTTGATCGAGTGCGTTCCTTTTTCCTCTCTACTTTTTCTCCCCTTGAAAACGGACTGACACAAATTGTCAACGGGTATGCGACAGCTCTCTGGACGGAATCAGTACGTCCTCTTTCTCAAACGCAAAACCGTCAACGACCCGCACAGTCAGGATGCTGATACTGGTCGTTGTATCTGCAGTGATGATCTACGCCTACGCCCGACCAGGCCGACAAACGGTCGACGGCCGGCTGGCATTCTTCCAAGAACGGAACCCTCCCTCTCCTCCTCTCCCCGTCGTCAGCCCCGAGCTGGCCGTCCTGCCCATGCTGGCTCCTGGCGCACCTCAACCTGAACTCGACGAGAAACCATCGACGGGCGAGTCGATCCCCACCGAAGAAAAGGTCGTAGCCGTTGACAGAGAGGACAAGCAGGACGTCACCGCCCGACAGGCACGCGTGGAGATCAAGAATGCGACCATGTCTACTCTTTCGATCTACCTCACGTTGCTAAGCATCGGCGTGGCTTTTTCGTTCGTCCCTCCTCTTTCTGTCCCCTATGCCCTCCCTCGCGTGGAAGAACTGAATTTGGATTCGCAACAGGATCGCCTTGATCGAGATTATGGGTCTGGTCGGGGACAACTGTGCGGCCTGTCTGCGCGCGGCGGAGGAGAGTAGTGGACTGGACGGGAGGTGGTGGAGAGGCTGGGCCAAGGCAAACGGTCCGTCCTCTTATCCCATCCCTTCTCCTCCTGGACCCTTCTCTCCTCAGTGCTGACAAGAGTTGATTTGGATGGTAGACAACTCGGGCTACATAGGAGCGGCCGTCTGTGCGTCCTTTCTCGCTGCGCTGTTGCTCTCGCTGGCCGTGCACGAGATCGTGCGCCGGCGCCGGCGACGCAGCGCAGCCCGATGGAGAGAGGAGAGCGAGAAGGTCGAGGCGCAGGAGAGTAGGGAAAGAGTCTGAAGGCACGAGGAGTGATTTTATTTGGGCTTCATGGTTCTGTCTTCTTTGTGACCTTCCTCTCGGTCGCTGGAGAAGACAAAGCAAAAGACAGGCAAAGGACTTGAGATACAGTGATTTTCGACCGCTAGGGACTTGGCTCTTCTCCCTCATCCTACTCCTTCGTCATTTCTCTTCTTCCGACGCTACTACTCGAAAGGAGGCCCTCTAATCAGCAAGCGCATCCACCAAGCTTCCAACCCCTCCAACAACCCCCTTAACAGCACCCGTAACTCCTCCATGATGGTGGTGCGCATGACCTTCAGGGTGCTCGTCGTGCGCGACGGCCGCGAGCTCTTCTTCTTCGGTCAAGGAGGAGTGGATCGCGCTGTCCTCTTGCGTGAGGAGGGAGGGGGAGAGGAGGGGGGCGATGGCTTCCGTTAGCTGTCGAGGCCTGTCAGCGAAAAGCAAATCACAAGATGAGAAAGAGCTTGTTAGTTGACGGATCCACTGGATGGGAAGGAGGAAGGACAAAGGATGGAAACGCACTTGACGCCGAGCGACCCAGCAAGCTTAAGAATCTGGCTCTCGACCGTCTCCTCAACGGCCGCATGGTGGCCCGTCGCCTGAGCACCCAGGGCACTCGAGACCGAGGCCGAGGCCTTTTGCTGCAAGACACGAAGCACAAGGGGTGCCAGGTCAGCAGCAATTCGATGGGAGAAGGAAAGGGAAGGGCAGAGGAACGGACCTCGGCAATGGGCGTCTGGAGAGGTCGGTGGCCCGTAGCGAGGTTGTACCATCCTCCGACCTCAGCAGACTGGAGCGTCAGCCGCCTGTAAACGCGGAAATGAGAGGGCGTCGGTCAGCAATCTATCCTCCGAACGCGAGGAGTTTGCGGCTGGGACGCACCAGATGTAGAAGGACGAGAGCGCGATGGCGGCTAGGACGAGCTTTCCCGTGACTGTCAGACCAAGCAGCAGAATTAGCACCGACACTCCAAAATAAGGGATGCCAAAGCGAGCTAAAGGTAGGAGGGAACGTACACTGGTTGAACGACTGCTTCTTGAGGGCCTTGCCTTGGGGCTCGGACGCGGGCTTGTCGTGGTCGACGCCGTCCGAGTCGGTCGCTCCGAGCGGCTGCTTGCGTTGGCGGGTGGCGTTGGCGGACATCAGGAAATGTTCTGGTGTGTTGGAATCGAGTTGAGGGTGCAAGATATGGTTGGTGGTAAGAGGGGAGGGTGTTGAGATGGGGCTCAAATGTCGTCTGCTCTCCGGGACAGCGTCATCGCCAAATGCATTTTGACAGGATCAACAAGCTGGCTGGCCAATGCACCTACACGGGTTGCTCACCGGCGGACCTCTCGTTCAGCCCACACGCTTGTTGCACTCAACCAACCCAGCCATCTCTCTGACAGCCATGCCGTCCGAACCGAAATACGTAACGCTTAGCACGTCCATGGGAGACGTCACCTTTGAGCTCTACGTCGACCACGCTCCCAAGGTACGCTCTCTCTCCCTTCTCTTGCTCGCTCGCGTCGTCTGCTCTCTTCGACCGCGTCGGAAAGACGACCGACTCCTTCTGGCTCAAAGACCCTTGACGCTGACCTCTCCTGCCGTGGTTGCGACGCAACAGACGGTCAAGAACTTCATTGGTCTCGCCAACAAGGGCTACTACAACGGCACCGTCTTCCACCGGATCATCTCCGTTCGTTCCTTCCTTCCCTCCCCTCCCCTCCCTCCTCACCTCCCCCCACCCAAAGCTAACCCTCCCGGCTGGACTCGCTTCGTGGGCGAGCAGGACTTCATGATCCAAGGTGGGGACCCAACAGGTACAGGTCGAGGAGGCACGTCCATCTACGGCGACAAGTTTGCGGATGAGCTTCACCAGGGGCTGCGGTTCACGGGCGCGGGGATTTTGGCTATGGCTAATTCGTGAGTCCCGTCGGTGGTTTCGGTTTCGCTTTTTTAATTCACTGTCAATCCTGTGAGAGGATAGGGTGGTTTGGGGAGAGCTCAGGAGGTGGGTGGGATCGTTCTGGAGATACAGGAGGGGGAGGGGTGGTCTGACAGACGAGGGCCGAAGTCCGCCGAGCGCAGGGGGACTAGACGGTAGAGAGACGTACGCTGTGCTGGCGCTTGAACCTCTCTAGGTTGTCCTGTGGGATGGGCTTGGGGAGAGGGATGGTTGGGCGGGCGGGTCGAGTGCGCAGGCGGGACGTCGAGCGCTGGCTGGGCTGGGCTGGGCCGCCCACGAAGTCACTGGAGGACTACGAGGCTCAGGAAATAGGAAAGATGCCACTTGCGATCTCGTTACCTTGCGCCCCAACCGCCAGAAGTCTTGGATCTCTATACTGACCTTCCTCCCATTTTTCCTTCCTTTCTTTCAGCGGCCCAAACACCAACGGCTCCCAGTTCTTCATCACCCTCGCCCCGACGCCGTTCCTCGACGGCAAGCATACGATCTTTGGTCGGGTGGCCAAGGGAATGCAGGTCGTTCAGCGTTTGGGAGCGGTGGGGACGGATGCCAACGACCGGTGCGTTTCCCTTCCCCTCACCTCACACTCTTCCCCCCTTCCCTTTCTCCATGCCTCCCACCCTCTCTCCTGCTTCTTGCTTTCTTGCCTCTTTCATTTTCGTCGAAAAGTCGAGTCGTGCTGACTAATGTGCCCTCCGCCTTGCCTTGGAACCCAGACCGAGAACGGACGTCCAAATCTTCTCCGCAAAGGAGGAGACGGCCCCCTAACTAGAAGAGTACTGGCTGTGTTGGCGTTGGAGAGAGGGGTAGGAGTTTGAGGACCATCTTTTGGGGAATCATGTGTTTGTACTGTCTCTTGCTTTGGACGGAAGGGGGGAGGTTGTAGACTTTCCTTGGGGAGCCGGAGAAAGGGATCACTGACTTCGCAACCTAAGCTGATCGTTCGTCTGACACCCATCGAAGACAAGGGTTAACCGTCCCTCTTTCAAAGCTGACGCACTTGAAGAACAGAACACCCCAGCGACTTGCAGCGACAAGCGTCCCTTCTCTTCGGTTCCGATTCGCATCCAATTTTCGACACCGTCGCCGCTCGAACCCGAGTTCTGGACTGACGCACAACTCTCCTCTCCCACCGCTGGCGCCAACTTTCACGTTCCATCGGTGCATGTTCCATCGGCGATGCACCGATGGAAGGCTGGTGGGATGAAGGGGAGGGCAAGGGATGACGAAACTCGAGAGAGGGCCTCAAGACGGATCGTGCATCGGCTCAACTCGCTTGCAGGGTGATGGACTCTCGAACAGAAACGCCGCACTCTCACACATCTTTTCTTTGCCGCCCTCCGGAGTCCCTCCCCACCTCGCATCCATCCAGAAATCACGAGATGGAAACGCGCCGTCCCAGGAGATGGCGCCTGTCGCCCCTCGGGGAAAAATTCCTCTTCCGAGCACAGGCAAAGGACGGGATCCGAAAGAAGTCAAACAGAGCTAGTTTGTGTATGTTTTTACTTCCTTCTTTTTTGAGTTGACTGGTAGGGTGTTCGCTCGTACAGCAGGCCAAGACCAGAGGAATCTGGTTCCGTGCCTCTGTCGGGCGAAACGGAGTACTGTGATGATACGGACTGCAGGTGGGCGGAGAACGTTTCCTTTGCAAGGTCGATCTGGCCAGGCCATTTCATCTTTTTTCTTTTGCTCTTGCTTGCGAGTCTCGACGGTTGCTCCCCGTCCAAGAGGGTCTCTCTGTGTTCTTCCTAAGCTCCGTACGAGGCACTTGGAGGGATTGAGGAAAGGACGCTCGTCCGTCTCCAGAGGTCTCCAGTGCCAGAGAGGGAGAGCGGGCCGACCGACGGCTACCTGTCTGGACGACCGGTTTTCTTCCCTTCCCTTTGTTCTCTGTTCGGTCAAGACGCGTCCGAAACTTGGTACAAGAAAGATCGATCGTTTACGTGGAGGTGGGTGGACAAGGGGAGGAACAAAGGGCAGCCGGCGCCCTCAGTGCATCAAAGGGGCGATCTAGACGCCAATTGCTGCCCCGGCGAATAAGACGAATTGACCTCTTATCTCCTCGTCGGATTACAGAGATATCACGCAGATATTTACAGCAGCTTGTCGCTCCAGCTTCGCCTGCTCGACGGGGTGCAAGGTGTACATGAGCGGATGTGCCAGGCGGACTTGTACTCACGAGTACGAATTTTGCTGCTGGCCACCTGCGAGCCGTCCTTATCGCTGGATCTGACGACCTGCGACGTCTATCAAGGCCTGACCTCTCCGTCCAGCAGCAGCGTTACGCTCACACTGATTACGCGCCATCAATCCCAGAATTCGGTACGACTTGAACTACCAAGTGAACGCCAGCCACCATGGCCCTGCCTCCCGCATCCGACCTCGAGCGTCTTCGGGCGTCGACGCCTTTCTGCCTGCCCTCCACTTTCTGCTCGAGCTTGATCAAAGGGGTTCTTGGGGGCCCTGCAGAAAAACGCAGCTGATTCTGACCACGGGATCTATTTCTCTGGGACTAGCGACGTCGATAAAGTCAAGCCTTTGGTAAAACCAGGCTGCTGGTAACGGATCCCTTGGTTCGACGTGCGAAGCAACTCCTTTTTCTCACCAGCCCCTCCTGCCTGTCGACATCTCTGCCTTCCTCTTGTTTCCTGCTCTCTTGTCCCCCCGACCGTCGCTTCCTTTACTCAGGCCTGCAGGACGTCCCGGAAGAATGTTCCCCCCGCCCTCTAGTCGCAACAAGAACACAAAGTACCTATCCATCCTGGCAAGCTCGCCCAATCCCCTCCTTCACTCGACCTCATCCGAGCTATCGCCTCCGTTCTCCTCTGCCGAGTTCCTCGACCTTCTGCGAAGGGATGACGGTACCGAAAGCGGCAGCAGCAGCGGGACCGGTCGGTCAGGCTTCCCTCGAACGTCACCCCTCGATGCGATACCGTCGTCGTCCTCCCATGCCTACTATCCAGGGCAGTTTTCCCCTGCGGAAGACGACTTTCGCTTCCCCCTCGAGGTCGATTCCTCCGGCCATGCTTCGGTGTGTACCTGCGCAAGCCCTTCTCACTGCCTCGACCGCAGCCATCCTGACTGACTCCCGATCTTCACCGGCAGCTTCTCCCTCTCCAAATGGATCGCAGCCCCTTCAGCCCGCCCATCGGAGGACTGTCCCAACCTCACGAGGGCCAGTCTCTACTGTCACCACTGTTCCTCACCTCCTTCTCGAGCAACACATCAAACGTAAAAATCTCCGACGACACCAGCCCTTCGTCTCCGACTGCCAACTCACCTCCTTCTGCAACCTCCGATCTCTCTAACCAGTCTGAAGTGGACGCGTTACTTGCACCTCATGCCTGCTTCGGCGTTTTCCACTCTCAAAGCATCGTCGCCCTCGATGAGGCTTCCACCTCGGACAACAACTTGTCCACGGTGAGCGTCAGCCCCGCAGGTCTTCTCGCACCTTCGTCCATCCCTCGACCTCCGCTCGTCTCTCACAGCTCGGCACCTGCCGTCCCGTCTGCTTCTCGCACGACGTCGCCCATGGCCAAAGCCCCCGCGCCCCAGCAGAAGCGGTCAACGTCCAGCCTGCGAGTCAACTCGGTCAAAACCAGTCCTGAGACAGCTCGAGGAAGTTTCCCGATCCTCAGCGTCTCGCCCGGTGCCCTGTTGACCCCTTCCGCGGTTGGTCTGACGGATTTGCTGCCGATCGTCCCTCGAGACGAAATCCCGTCGTCAAAGAAGAACCACGCTGCCACTCGGTCGCCCAACTACACGCCTCGACCTCCCAACAGCTGGATCCTTTACCGGTCCGAGACGATCAAGCATATGAAGCTGGCGAAGAGTCGCGGGGAGGAATACCCTGTCCCGCCCGCGGTACTCAAACACCCGGACGTGGTCACCTCGAAGGATGGAGTGATGGCCCAGGCGGACGTCAGCAAGATGGTTGCCCTGATGTGGAGGCTGGAAGCCAAGGAGGTCAAGGCAAAGTACGAGCAGCTGAGTGCCATTAGAAAGCTGGAGGTGCGTCTTAGTCTCTTTTTTTCTTTTGCGTCCAACCTTTTTGCCCACTGACCGCCTCTCTTTTCACCGTCATCAGCACGCCGAAATGTACCCGGAGTATAAGTACCAGCCAGCGCGCAAGCCAACGACCAACACGCCTGCCGTCAAAGGAAAAGGCTCTCTCAAAAAGTCGGCCTTGTCCTCCCCGCTCGTCACCCAAACCGCTGCAAATTGTCCTCTCCCCACGCCACCCATGTCAGCTTCAACATCCAACATGTCCAAAGTAAACAAATCGACTTCGGCGACGAGCAGGCCTTCGTCCGCGGTCAAGCGAACAAAGTCGCTGAAGAAGAAAAGGTCACGCTCCACCCTTTCGTCTCGACCTTCAAGCCCCTCTTCGTCCCTTCAGTCGCCCCCGAGCTTTCCTCAACATCCTCGCAGCGACTGGCCTTTCACTCATTCGACGATGTCACCGCAGCAGTATCTGCTTGGTGCGCCGCACCCAGGTCAGGTCTGGCCGTTCCCTCCTCCGGCAAACGCGTTTTACCCCCACCCCTTGCCGACCCCTCCGAATGTACGTGCTCTGCCCGTCTTCGCTCTGACTGAAAATCTTGCGCTGACCATCATATGTCTTCTTTGTAGGGTCTCCAGACCTTTGACGGGACCGGATGGGCACACCACCAGTCCCCGCCCGCCATGTCGCCCTATTTCTCGCCGTACGTTCGAACTCCGGACTCGTCCGGCACCTCCACTCCTCACGAGCACTACGACGCTCCTGCTTCATATGCAGCCTCAGCCGTACACTCTCCGCCGCCCACCTACAGCAGCCCTGGACCATTTGAGTCGCAGCAGATCTCTTACCCTGAAGAGCACCACCATCAACCCACTTACTCTAACAACTCCCTCCCTCCGCCTCACGCCAACTTCGACGGCATCGCCTTCATCAAGGTCATCAACGACTCGAACATGGATGCCGACTACCAGCACTACCAACCCCAGCACACTCCTATCGACGTCGACGGTCAGCCGGCCCACTTGTACGGCGTTCCTGCGACGTCGGAGGTCTCCCTGGCCGCTACGTGGTCTCTCCTCGAAGACGACGACTACGACAACGAGCCCGACTCGGCAGAGAGCGCAGGAGGCGTCAGCTGGTTGTCCCAAGGCGAGTGGACCATCGATACTTGCCACCACTAGAAGCGACAATTTCTCTCTTCCTTCTCCCACGACCCTCCCCCTCAACAATAGCAACGATACACACCCCCGATACACACCCCCGATACACACCCCGATGAACACCCCGATACACACGCCCAAAAGCAATCCTTCAGTCCTTTCCTGCGGTCATAGTCTTCCTGTATTGTTCTACGTTTCTCGCCGTCTAGATTATTCCCCTCGCAAGCAGAGTATTCCCCTAGCAAGTCCCCACCTCTCTCGACTGTATTCCACCTTCCCCCCTCTCTCCCCCAAAGCAAAGGAAGCAAGGTCGTCCTTCCCTCTCCGCCCCCTCCTCTGAAGACATTAAAAGCTGAACCAAAATTTATCACTTGAGTCGTCGTTCCTTTTTCGTCTTTCCATTTGTATAGCCAATTTACAGTTGTGGGCTCCTTATCATCCTCTTCCCTCCGCTCCTTTGCGGCCCCTTTTCCCGTTCGTTCTCTTTTGACTATCCCTTTTTATCGTCCATGGTCACCATTTCGTTCACGAAAAAGCACTCCTGGCGGTTCAACAGTCCTCGAGGGAAGAGGAGGGAAGCAAAGGCAGGATTCTCGGAGTCGAAGCGACGCAGGAGCAGAGGCCAATGGGAATCCATTTCGCAGTCCTTCTGCACGCCGACCTCCCTCGAGAGCAAAGCGATGAGGCAGGGCCTCTGCATGAGGAGGCGGTGGTAAGAGGCACACTGTTAGCTCGCTGCGGCCAAGTTTCGTCGGGAGGGGTGGGACGAATCTGGAGATGACGAAGCCCTCCCAACCCGAGCGGTCTCTCGTCGGGCAGATAACACAGGACACCCACTCACTGTTCCTCACCAAGTAGGTCGCAGGGTCTTACCCAGACAGTCCTCCTTCCGCTGACAAGGACGCCAGAGTCTCCGCCAGCCGACAAATTGTACCCTCCAATAACCTCAGTCCCGGCCGAATTCACTCTCCCTTCGCCTGGCGATCCAGCGCAACCCTCTCCAGAGAGCCCGCAAACCCCAGAATGAGCCTTTCCCGCTCGTCCTCCTTGAGCTGACTCGACCTTCGACCAGGGTGGGAAGGCAGGGCAGCTATCGTTATCGACGCTGAGCGCGAACGGGTACCGGCTGCGTGGGGAGTGGCGGAGCCTGATCCTGGTGGGGTGGGGTGGTGAGGGAAGGCGGTTGAGGGTGCGGGTGCTTCTGAAGGGTAGTCGTCGACGGCCGAGTCTTCGTCGTCGTCTGAGTCGGAGAAGGCTGACGAGACGTCCGAAGGTGACCTAGTGGACGAGACGTCCTCGCTCTCCCCCTCTGAAGGGATGTACTCGGACTCTGAAGGAGGTGGAGACCGATGTCTGACCGGCGCGGGCGAGGGCGGTCGACTGTTGCGGACGACGACGACTTGTTGCTCCTCCTCCTCCTCTTCGGGCTGCTCTTCAACGATGGCGATCGCGCGAGGCTCGACGTCCTCCCTGGCCGAATCGACCACGTCTGGCGTGCCTGCCGGACCAGCCGACGATGCGCGCCGGACGACAACGGGAGGAGGGACGGACGAAGCGGGCGACCCGGACCCTGCAGGACTGACCGACCTGTTCCTCCCTCGACCGAACCTCATCAGCCCCTTGCGGTCGTCCGAGGTCGCGTCGACGGACGGGGTGCCACCGAGGGCGGCGGACGAGTCGGTCGAGGAGGACGACACACTCGAGGACGTGCTCATCGACCGGAGCTTGTTCAACATCTTCTTGCCTCCCTTGAGGACGAACGTCCCCAGGTCGGGCACTTCCCCTCCCCCAACCCCATCTTCTCCACCGGTGGAAACTCCGTACTGACGCTTGTACGCATCCCACTCTTCGTCCGTCATGGCGACCCACTTGACTTGACCGTCGCCTCCTCCTCCTCCGGAAGCGGACTTCCCCCCCGCCGACGAGCCCTGAGAGTGCAAGAGCGAGCTGCGACTCGCGACGCCGAGCGAGATCGAGTGACGCCGTTCGGGCGCTGGAGGGAGGGGGGCAAAGTGAATCTTTGACGGTCCTCCGGCGGTTGAGAGGGCGCTCTGACCTGAAGAGGATGGGGTGGGGGAGGGGCAAGGGAGCGAGTCGGAGGGTGAAGGGACGAGGAGGATGCCGCCCTTGTGGTGGTGCGGTTGGGTTGAGCTGCTGGCCGATCCGTCGCGCGAGAGCGGAGCCGATGAGGAACCTCCGGTAGCAGGAAAGGAGGAGGATGAGTCGAGGCGAGGGAGGGTCGAGTGGGCCGACGAGGTCATCCTGGCGAGCGTCCTGCGCGGAGCTCGGAACGAGAAATAGCCCATCGTTGCGTGAGTCTGCGTGTCCCAACGGTCAAGCGATCAAGAGAGAGACACGTACCTTTGAGAACGACTCTGTTCGTATCTAACCTGCTGCCGTGTGCCTGGGTATCGGGCGAAAGGGTGCGATGGGACCGTCTGAACGCGAGCTTGGTGCACGTCTTGGCCCTTTCGGGAGGGGACGGTACGAGCAGAAACGCCTCTCGGGCGGGCAGGAGCGAAAGCGAGGATGCTCGACCAAGCAACGAGGACCTGTCGGCGAGCTGAGAGAGGAGCGTCCGGACGAGCTATCGAGCTGTCAAGAGGTACGGCTGGAGTAGATACTTTGGAGACGAGGTTCGGGGTTCAGGTCAAGGGATCGCAAGCGAAGCTCACGACGTTCTCTCCTCCCCCCCCCAAACCGCCTTCTCCTCCAGACCTGAACCCCTGCATTCCGTACTCAAACCTCAAAGTCGTCCTTGTCGTAGCACCCGTACGGACCCAGCCAGCCAGCCAGCCACCCAACTCTGCGTTCGCTTCAGCCCCCTCTCGGGTCTCTTCCGCGCTATTCTCCCTCCCCCTCCCTACGAAGCAACCTTCCGTTCTCCTCCCCACCATGGCTTTCCCCCACCAAAAGCCCAACTCGCGCACCGGCCTGCGACTGTGGATCTGGCGTCGGAGGGCGTTCATCGAGAGCACGTTCGGGCTGGGCATGATGGACCCTTGGGAGGTCATCATCATCTGTTCGTCACCCTCCTTTCTTCTCCTTCCTGCCTCCTTCCCCTTTCAAAGCGAAGTACTGACCCTGAGGCTCAAACCCTCGTGTGTGGGTTGTGCAGATATCACCGTCCTCCTATCGCTTTTCCTCTTGACGTACACCATCTTCTTCTACCTGCCGCAGCACATCAACTTCCTCCGCCGGCGCGCAGCGTTCTACCTCGCCGGGGACGAGTCTGCTACCGTCCTCGGATCGGACGGGGTTGAACTCGTTGGGAGGTGGTGGAGGGGTCTTGGGGAGGTCGGCGCGGGGGGGGTGGATGTCAAGACTGGACTGGGGGAGCTTTGAGGGAGGCCTTTCGAGGGAGGGACGAGCGGGCGGGACGCGTTTGGACGAGCACGTAGAGAACCTTGGAGAGGGCAAGCCCTCTGTTTCATTACCTATCACATTACACTAATACGCTTCTACGTTCAGAAGAGACTTGTTCTCGTGCAGACGCGAAGAGTGCGAGGAGAAAGGGCAAAGGGTGGGGGGTGCTGAGGTCGGCGTGCCGTTCTCCTTGCTCTCCCTCCCCCGAGCGTCGCACGAGCTCTCAAAGACGAGGGCAAGACCGAACGAGAGTGTCTATCCCGAGAAAGATCGACATGGGAAAGGACAGCATTGTAGAGCTCAAAAAGAGTGCAGAAAGAAAGAGCAAGCGATAGTGAAGGGGGGTGGGTTAAAGAAAAGAGGTAAGGTTCGGAGCTGGTGCGAATGGAGCGAGAAAGGGCGTGTGATAAGGCAAGGAACGGGGCGTGCGACTAGAGGGTGCAGGATTTAGGCAGGGGAAGAAGGGTGGGGGCGGGAGGCAAGTCTTCTGGTAGGGATGGGAGGTTGCTAATCCGGAACTCGAGAGGATGGGCGGAGAGGAAGGGGTTGGGCCCTTTCTTTGCGCATCTCCGGCGAATGATAATTGAGGTAAGAGAGGGCAAGAGGGAGACGGGGGGGGGGGGCTAGGGCTACAGGAAAGCGCAAGTTTGTGAGGCAGGGGGCAGGTGCGGCTCCCTCCCCCATCGTCCCAACGCAACAGAGATCGACTCTCGTCTCAAGAGGAGACTTCTTTTAAAGCAGGACCACGGACGAAACGACTCCGACGAGTCCAACGAGCGCTCCGACGGTCCACCTGCTCGCGGAAGCGAAACCCGCAGACGACCCGCCAGTGCCGGAGGACGTGCTGCCCGACGAGCCTGAGCCGGCCGTGCCCGAGGTGACGGTGGATCCGTCGGCCAGGGCGGCGAAGCCAACTCGGTTGTTTCCGTTCTCGGTCGAGTAGATCGAGTACACTGTGAGGCAAAAAGCAAGGCGGTTTGGTCAGTCTCGCTCTTGTGAGTTGGTCTCGTTTTGGAAGGGGACGCACCATTCTTGAGCATGACGTCTCCGAGAATCCACTGGACCGACGAGCTCGATCCGAGGTCGGAGCCGTAGATCCCTCCGAGGCAGTACGACGACCCGGTCGTCAGCCGACCAATGTTAAAGTCGGCTGGGTCGATCGTGTACGTCACGCCGTTAAACGTAAGCGTCATGTTGACCTCCGTGCTGCAGGGGTACTCGTAGTAGCCCTCGTATCCCGACTGCTGGACGGCCTGAGCACCGTCGATAGCGGCGAAGACGGCCTCGGCCGTGGTGGTAGGGACCGAGATGAGGGTCGTTCCAGTGTCGACGGCCACCTGGGGGTAGCCCGTGCTGGAGGACGAGGACGAGAAGGGGTTACTGGACGACGAGGAGGTGGTCGTGTTGATGCTGATCGTCGTGCCTTGGATTGAGAGGCCCTCGACGGGGATCTGCCAGTACGCAGCCTCGCTGACGTCGATGTAGTTGATGTCGCCCGTATAGTGCGAAGTGTTGAGCGAGCCGCTGGAAAAGCAAACACAACCCATACATCGAATTTGTCAGTCGCACGTCGGCAAGGGTTGACCAAGTCGCGCTTGGAAGCAAAACACTCACAAGTCGACGTAGCCTCCCTCAGCCTCAACCGCGCTCGCACCCGTCACGTCCCTGAACCTAGCAAGCCGAAACGCAAACACGTCCGACGTCCACTGCGAGCTAACAGCCGACCACCAGGGCGCGGCTCCGCTCTGCGCCAAACTCTTAAAGCCCATGCCCATCAGGCCCGAGATGGGGTTCGAGATCAGACCGGCGTCGGTGTCCGTTACAACGGCGAAGGTCTGGGCTGTCTGCGTCATGCCTGCCAGCTCGACCGTGTCCGTTGCGAGGTAGCCTACGGCGCTACCTGATCCGTACGTGATCTGAAAGTCGGATGTAAGGCTGAGCGAGGAGGGTTGACGAAATGTCAGTGATCGACTGTCGGGCTGGATCGATCGGGCGGAGGGAAGGAACGCACTTGGAGAAGGTACTACTCGATCCAGGGTCATACGAAGTCACTCCCTGACACCCGCTCGCCGTGCATGCGTCGCCAGCGACCCATCTGCAACAGACAGAAGGTGGAAAAGATGATCGATCAGGATCGCAATGACGCGCGCTGCGCAACGAGTGACGTCCGCGACGAGGGAAGGGGCAGAAACGCACAAGTCGGAAGATCCGGTGTCGAGGATGAGATCAAACGCCTGAGCGGGCGTTCCTACGTCGACAGTGGCAGAGTAGGACGCGTCGAGGTTGTTGTCGGACAGACTTGAGAGAGAGGGTGTGAAGGCGAAAGAGAGGGGAAGAGTCAGCGCCGCAGCCAGGGCGAGCCAGAGGTACGGAGCTCGACGATGGGGAGCGATGACCGTCCCACAGATCCAGCTCGCACGCACACGCCACGCCAGCAGAGAGCGCGAAAAGGCGAGGGAGAGAACCAGGTCTCGTCCCCGTGCTGAGGGGTCCTGGACCCCTTCCTCCTTCTGCCCTGCCAGCTTGCGCAGCGTGAAGAGGAACAAGGTCCTGCGCTCCCCAGCCGAAGAGAAAGAGGAACTCACGTAGACACACCGTCCCGCTTGTCGTTCCTCCTCATGTACTTGCTCTCGATCTTGCGCTTCTCGGCCTTCATCCAAGGACGAAGGTCGCCGTCCGGTCCGACTTCGCGTCGGCCGTGAGGGGTGTGCTTGAGGTTGAGCGAGCGTGGGCTATTGGTGGAGGAGATCGAGCGGGGAGGGACTGAGAGGGCCGAGGAGGACGATGCGAGCAGGAGCGAGGACAGGGCGAGGGAGGACAGCATCGTCGTCGCCATGGTTTGAAAAAGAGGGAGGGAGTGACGGTGAAGGAGGGGAAGGGAGGTTGGGAGGGAAGGCTGCAGCCAGGCCAAGATCGCCCGCCGCCTGAATGTCTGTCACTCCGCCGGCCGCAGCGAAGCGCGTCACCAGACCCATTTTCAGAACTCGATTCTCCTCCACATGAAGCACTGCCCTCAGTCTCTGTCAGGAAACGAGCGAACGTGTCCCTTTGGTCTGGTGGCAGAAAGAAGTGCGGTAGGGGAGCGAGCAAAAGGGCGCGAGGTGGGAGGGGGGGGGGGGGTAACATTCGATCCAAAGGAGGATGCAAGAGAAAGCGAGAGAAAGTGGTATGAGGTTCGTACGTCAGAGACGAGAGAGAGAAACGAAGGAAAGGTTGCTGGGTTGGGGGTTGTTGATGCGGTGATCATGCTCCGTTGACGGGAGACATCGTCTGGTTCTTGGTGTTCTCCTTGAGCGCCAGGAGCTGCAGCGACGAAAGAGTACCGTTAGTGCGAGGAACAGGCCTGGCATTGCTAGGTGCGAAGCGATTTTGAAGGTGAGGGGGACGGACCTGCTTGGATCGGAAGGCCTCGTAGTGCGTGAGAGCGGTCGATTCGATCAAGTCTTGCAGGTGGGTCCTGCGAATCGCACGATCAACGGAAGGAACGTCAGCCTCTGCGCTCAAAACGAGAGTAGCAGGAGAAGAAAGTTGTGGGCCAAGGAGGGACGCACCTGGTCAAGAAGTTTCTCAAATAGACGAACTCGCAGTGTCGCTCATCCTCGACATTAACGACTCCATACCGGTTCTTCCTCCCCCTAACAGGCTTGCCGTCAATGATGACGTTCGACTGACTGCCAACGACGGCAAAGGGGATCATCTCTCGGATTCGGGCATTGAGGGATTGTTCTTCTGCGTCGTGCTCGTCGGTGTCGAACGGGTAGAGACGGATGTTGTGGTGCGCCAGCTCGGCTCGGATCTTGAAAAAGGAAACGAGTAGGTTTGTGCGAGCGAAGAAGAAGACTTAGCGGAAGGCTCGGATGGGGTCATGGGAGGTAGGGACGGGACTGACCCTCGTCTTGAACGCCTCTCGCTCTTCCAGCGTCAAAGAGTCCGATTTGGCAATGACCGGCACAACGTTGACCACCTCCGACAGCTTCTTCATGACCGTCACGTCAATCTGTTCCACCCATCAACAACAAAGGGAGTCAGTCTCCTTGCAACTGAAGCAACTGAAGGGGTTGGAAACGTAAGGGAGGGGGGGGGGGACATACAGGCTTGAGCGAGTGACCAGTCGGGTTGATGAAGAACAAACAGCAGTGGATCCGGGTGTCCTGAATAAACTTTTCCCGCATGGCCGTCAGCTCCTTGCGGAGGTAGGCAGAGTGCTGGTCCTTGATCTGCAGAGTTGGGGAGGTCAGAGCACGCGCTCGCGTCAGTGAAAGATTCTGGTAGAGGTCTAAAGGATGGCAGCAGGAGGAAGACTGGACAAACGTATTTGACAATGGGGTCCCAGCTGCAGAAGAGAGGGCGAGATCCAGGAAGGCCAAGTGTGTCAGTCTGTCGTTTGGGGTCGCGCGCAGCGTGGACCGCGGAAGGAGGGAGAGATCAACAAGCCTGAGCAAGAAGGGGGGAACGCACCATCCCTCGTTGTTGATCAGGTCACCATAGCCTGGCGTGTCGACAATGTTGAGCTTGAGCTTGACGCCGTTCTCCGTGATCACTAGTAGCGAAACAGGAAGGAGGGTCAGGTCCTGAGCTTCTGGAGAGCCGCGCAGGAAGGGAAGGGGGGGGGGGGCGAGCGAGTCCTCCCTTCAGCCCACCCAGAGCTAAGACCTAAAGGAAACGCACCATGGCTGTTGGCGACGATCTCGGTCGTCGACCGGGTCTCCTCCTCGGCCTCGAGTCGGCCCTTGGAGTCGATCAGGTGCGACGCAAAGAGCGTGTTGATCAATGTTGACTTGCCCAAGCCCGTCTGGCCTGTTCTCCCATCACGCGTTTCCGGTTCAGCTATTCTTGACACTCTTGACACAACACCAAGAAAACCATGGGGGGACTGACCGACTACGATCACGTTGAACTGGAATCCTCGCTTGAGGAGCTTGTGCTCGATCTGCTGGGTAATGGCTGGGGGAAGCAGCACCAGGGGGGGAGGAAGGAGGGGGCGTGAGCGCGCCGCGCGAAGGGAAAGAGGGGCAGCCCGAAGGAAAGCAAGACTACGAACAGTCAAAACCGACATAGGATGCGGCCCTGATCTCATCCGGTGTTGCTGGGGGTGCTACGGCTGCCATGGTCGAAGGAGAAGGAGGGTCGGAAGAGGGGAGGAGGCAGGTAAGGGTTTGGAGGGAGATGGGCGCACCCTCCGAACGACAGGAACTTGGAGGCATGGATTTCAGCCCTGAACCGATACCTTCGATACTCTCACTTCTTTTCGTACTCGGTCAGCAGCCCGTACTCTCGCAAAGATCCCCTCTGGTGTAGGATATATCGACGATCCCAGCTTCTACGGTTCCACTCCAACCCTTCGTTCGGCTCAGGGCGCGCGCTCGTCCTCCTTCTCCGTCGCCCAGCTCCGTTCGCGCCCTCCTTCGCCTCCCCAGACGAACTCAACCTCAGTCCCTAAGTACGCGTGCTGCAGCTCTCTGGTGGTCTAGGAGACTGATTTCCGCCCGCTGCTTCGCTTCCTCCAGACCGCTGCACCCATCATGGCCGCCCCTTCGTCCTCAACACCTCCGGCGTTGCCAGCTGCCGAGCTCGATGACAACCCTCGACGACAGAAGATCCTCATCTGCGGAGAGAGAAGGTGCGTCCCTTGGAGCAGACGACTCGACGCAGACGTCTGAGCGCTGACTAGAGTGGGTCTTGCATTTCGCTTGCTGCTCCGCCCCAAGGTCCGGCAAGACGTCCCTCGTCAAGGTCCTCTTCCACGACATGTCCCCCCGCGACACGTTCCGCTTCATCCCCCCAACGCACGAGACCCGGGTCGAGAACGTCGACGTGTTTGCACCGTTTCAGATCTGGGACGTGCCCGGGTCGAGGGAGCTGAAGATGTCGTCGGACGAGCTGAAGAAGTTCGCAGCCATGATCTGGGTCGTCGATGCCATCAACGTCCGTCCGTCCATACACCTCCCGATCCAGACGATCTGCTGATATTCGAGTACTCTTTTGTGACCACAGAACTACGACGACCTCTTCGAGCAGATCGCAGCTGCCTTCTGCGTTGCCTACGAGGCTAACCCCAACATCAAACTCTTCGTCTTTGTGCACAAGGCCGACGGCCTGACGCACGACGCTGCCCAGGGTCAGTCAAGCTCGATGCTCTCAAGACAGCTTTTACCTGACGCTCTTTCGTTTCGACTCGACAGACGCCTTCAAGGACCTCCAGACCGAGATCTCCAACGAGATCCCGTACCACATGCCTTCTAACGCCCACCCTGACGACATCCCCACACCCTCCTTCCACCTCTCGTCCATCTACGACTACCGCCTCCCCCTCGCTTTCTCCCAAGTCATCCTCCGCATCCTGCCTACGGCGCCTTACCTCGCCGGTCTGATGGACAGCTTCGTCACGGCCTCCAGCGTGTTCAAGACGTTCCTCGTTGCGAAGAAGACGAGGCTTTACGTTGCGACTGATACGGCACCTGTGCAAGATTCGATCTTTAACGTACTGCAGGAGTGGCTGAAGAAGCTCAATACATTTGAGGCGCTTTTCGAGTGCGTCCCCCCCCCCCACCCCCCCACCCACACACTTTCCCCACTCTCTAATGCTTCCAACGCTGCTTCAGACCCCTGCGTCCAAGTAGAGCTGAACAGCTCCGCTTCGTCTCTTGTCGTTTCTCAGAGGCGTTCTCTCCCACCAAGCTCAAGAACCATCAGCAAAATCCCTGGCCGACAACCTCTTCCCCCTACCGCCCTCCGACGAACCAACCGAGCCGACAGAAGACGACCTCGAACCGCTCTCATCCGACGACGAGGACGATAATGAGGATGACGAGGAGGAGGAGGGGGGGGAGAGACCGGTGGGACATGGGAAGGGGAATGGGAACCGCGTGCCAGCGCAGGAGGTGCACCTTTCGTCGGGGTTGACGTTGGTCTACTGGGAGATGACACCGTGCGTACCCTCATGCCTCTCTCCTTTCTCCCTTTGCCCAAAGTCCGTTTTCTAAGCTCAGAGACTGACCTAAATGAGCGCGTTTGGATGAATTGGGGTTGACAGACAACTAGGTCTGATCGGGATCATCCGCACAGAGCACTACAGGTCGTACCGCGACCGGATCGACGAAGGGGTCGACGCCGTCCGGACGGCTGTCAAGCAGTATCTTGCGCTTGCGTCGGGTCGGACGGTCGGCAATGGGGTGGTAAATGGTGTCTAGGCTGCGAGGGCGGGGACGGATGAGGGTAGATGGGGGTTCGTGTCCGTTGTAGACCAGTGAATAAAACATAGTGCTCTTGCTTCACCCTTTGGCCACTCTTCCCGAGAGCTACCGGCCTTGCAATACTGAAAGCGAGGGAGTTTGGAGGTGTCTTGAGTGGGGCATCCCGTACGTCGTCGACAGGAAATCGGAGCTCGCGGCGACAAGCGGCGACCGACCAGAGCAACGACGACAACGGACCCCTTGCCAGAAAGGACAACAGCAGAGAGACCTAGGGCACAGTGTACGTATCCCGCACATCTGTGTGGCTATCCGTAAGGTCGTTGAGCTGATGGTTGCCTCGTCCGTTACAGCGTCTCTCTCTACTCCGCCTCCCGCTCGACCTCCAGCGACCATCTCGCTTTGCCTGAAGCAACCCTTGCTGCAACTCGTAAGCTCTCGATGCTCTCTGAACTGGATAGAGGGAGATTTGGCTGACCTGTTTGAAGTGCTTTTAGTGGGACAACCAGGCTCGCTCAAGCTCATCAAAACAGAGAGCTCGACCTTCGGACGGTTCCAGCACAACGGAAGACGAAGAACCACCACCGCTTCATAGCCGTACGCCCTTTACTCTGCTTGAGCTTCAGTTCTTTCTGGAGTCTTCGGAGGGGATCTTGACTGACTGTCGGGCTCTCGTCCTCTTGCTGGCCGTCTGCAGAACTCAAGAGGACGTGCTGCGCTTGAACCTCCTCTCCTTCGACCGCCTTGCTCCTTCCCGTACGTTTCTCTCTCCTGTCTCGACATCAAAGATTTGAACTGACTGAACGCTTCATCAAACTGAATCTCTAGGGCTGTCCTGTGTCGACCTCTGCCTCCGACGTCTGCTTCTGCTCTTCGACCTTCAACTCCGCCTCCTCTGCCGACAATGTCAGTCTCCCCTCTTGCTCAACACGTTCTCTTTTCGTCGACCGCTCCTCTGTGGAGGGTCCCCTCCACATCGCCTCACCCCACGACGTTCAGATCATCCACCTCGACGTCTCGAAGCCGGTCCGAAAACACCTCAGGGCCCTGACCCCCGACGACATTACCGTCATCCTGACGTGTCTCCAGCACGCTTCTTTCCTCGCCTCTTCGCTTCTCAACGTTCAGCATCCTCAACCTCGACTTCTCCTTCGAGTCGCATCGTCAGACTCGAGACTTGGACGTCATAGCTGCTCGGCTGCGCGACTTCGATGTCGACCTGGTGGACGGCACTGGGAGGGTTTACGAGTCGGCTTGGGCGACGGGGAAGGACGAGTAGGACTGGCTCGGATGTGAGAGAGCAGAGTGAGCGAGCGAGCGGCGAGGTGGTGAGACGTATATGGTCCTCCCCTCCCGTTCTCACTGACGAACCGACCCTCGCGCAACTTAAGAAAGGCCTCGGGATCGCAGCCAAAGACGTCTTGGAAGGTCAATGACTCGACCCACTCGTCCGAGAAGAGGTTGACGTGCAGCTGGAGCGACTCGAGTTCCGTGATGTTGAGTTGCAGAGGTAGCGGTCCCTCCTCGTTCGCCTGGTCGACTAGCATGCCGACCTCCATCGACAAGGTCTTTAACGCAGCATTTCCGATCCCGCACAAAGGGTTATCCGGCGAGGCAAGCGTTTACGAGGGCAGATGGAGGGAGAGATTGGAGGTTGCGAAGCCGCCAAGCTTGAAGGTGGACCAGCGACTTGAGATCCTCCTCCAGTCGGGTTCGATACCCTCCAAAGAGCGTCCTGACGTGCGCGCCCAGCTGTGGTTTTCCGTGGAACAGCATGTCCAGAAGAGTCGACCTCCTGATGTTGACGACTCGCTGAGAGCTAGATCGCTAGGAAGCACGAGCGACCGTCTGATCGAAGCAGCAGCGACGCAAGGTACGTGGAGAGACATTCGTGACCCTACGAGCAAGGTCCAAGGGCGAGGTCTCAGCCCAAAAGCTCGAGGGACCAGAAGCAAGAGGGATCGGGGGAGCTCACGAGGACGGGGTCGAGATGAGAGGGTGGTTGACAATCAGGAGCAAGGTGTCCGTTGAAGTACGCGAGTCGACCACTCCTGCGCCTGGTCGTCCGAAGAGAGGCGACATTCCAGTAGAGGTACGATGGGGGCTTCTTTCGGCTTGGTGCGGGGGCCGTTCGGGGAGGAAGTCGTGGTCGAGGGAAGTAGCGCAAGGTCGAACGAGCGCTTCCGACTTTCGAACTAAAGACCCCCCCCCCCGGACGGCCACCCAGACTGCTCACGAAGAGAATAAGAACAGATTGACCTCCTTTACTGACCATTCAACATTCTCGTGCTGACAGGGACTGTTCCTGCTGACCGTCTCCTCGTTGCAGCTCTCGCCGACCGCGTTTGGATCAAACTCCGTCCTGTTCTCCTCCGTCGCTCAAGCTCCTCCCCCCCCCCCTCATTCTCCTCTGCCTCGCTGATACGCCTACTGAACTACTTCTCCATCGCAGCACACGGGCCTGGCCGTCAGTATCGACGGTTTCTCCCCGAGGAGGCCAAAGGCAGCTTCTCTGGATACGCTTCTCCTGCGCCGCTGGTCAACCCAACGTCCTTGACCCTTCGCCCGTCCCGTTCCAACTCATATCTCACTCGCTTCGCTGAGGCCAGCAGCGCTCTACTGGAGAAGTTGACTTCTGAGACGTCGTGTCGGCCGACTCGCCTCTGTTTGACCAGTCTCTACCGCCTGTCGTTTCGACAACTCCTGCGACTCCGCCCTTCGCCCTCCCTCTCCCTTCCCCTACAATTCCCTGCAGTCCGAGTGGACAAGTCGCGTCCAACGTCCTCCTCCCTCTTGCATTCCACAACGACTGCTCGCACTCGACAGTGTTCCATTCGGTCGCCTTCGGCTGTCGGAACGGCTCTGCCCAACGCCTCTCGGGCGCAGATCAACACTCACACGAGTTTTTTGGCCGACGGCGCGCATGCATGTTGCACGGAGAGCGTCGCACCGGGTCCAGGATTTTGATGCTCCTTGTTCATCAGAGGTAGCTGACGGAGGGTTGCGCTCTATCGTACTCGTCGCAGCAAGCACCTTCTCGTCTCGTCCTGACCCTGCCGCCGAACTCGAGTGCCGGAGAATAGGGAGAGGAGTGCGGGCAGACAAATAGAAGTGCGGGTGCGATTTGATTGCGAGGAGGAAACAAAGTGGGGTCCTCTTCTGTACTGAGGCGAGGGCTGCTATGCGCCTTCGTCTGCCCGCCTGCGGGTCTTCGACATCTTTCAGCCCACCTCTTCATCCTTTTCCCCCCTTACCTCAGTACTTCCTTCGATAGTCCAACCTACACGAGCACACAACCAGGACAGCTGTCTGCGAACCGAGTCCTTGACCTTCTCTGTCTCGCTTGCTCCGAGAGGCGCCGGACCCTTTGCTTCGCGGTCGACATTCGTTCCTCTCCTTCCTCAGCCCTCGGCCGGCTTAACACCTTCTGCTTGCCCCATGTCATCCGCCCCTTCACCCCTGTCGCTCTCCGACTTTCTCACCTCGCCGCCGCCGCTGGACCTCGCCTCGCTTCCTCCGTCCAGCTCTCTGCTGTCGCGCTACTCGACAACGGCCGCGCAGGAGCACGAGGGCGGGTCGACCACGCCTGGCGGAACGGGCACCCCCCCGGGAGGCCGCGACGAGCACAACTTCCTCGACTTTACGCTCTCGACAGAGGACAATGGAGGACACGGGCTTCAGGGAGGAGACGGTATGGAGTCGGAGTACGGTTTGAATGGGGAAGGCATGTTTGGGATCCACCACCAGCTCGCTCAGAAGCAGCAGCAGGAACACCAGCCCCAGCGACAGCCTTCCTCGTCCTCCACCGGCCCTTCCCGCTCGGTCCCTGCTTCGAACGGTCAGCAACAGCAGCAGCAGCAGCAGCAGTCCTTCACGGATCTCAACCTCGACTACCCGGCGAGTGGATCACAGCCCGACCTTCGGGCGCTCCTTGAATCGCTAGGTGCTCACGACGGAAACCCAGCAGACGACCCCGCCGCCTACCTCCAAGCCCTCCAACACCCTCTCACCCAGATGTCCAACCTGCATCCTCAGCAAGGGTTTTCGGGCGGCAACGGACTGCTCGACCTCCTTCCTCAGCTTCAGGGCTTCATCCAGTTGGGTCAGAACGGCGCGGGCGGGCAGGGACAGGGCGGTTTCGGAGGCCTGAACCAGGCCCTGCTGCAGCAGGGTCAGCAAGGAGGAGCAGGACTCGGTCAAACTCCAGACGTCGCCTCTCTTCTCGCCCTCATCGGCGTTCCCGGCTTCGGATCGGTCGAGCAGGGTCAGAATCTAGGTTCGTCTGGGTCCATCGGACAGGGCCAGACCCACCCGCAAGGCCAGGACGCAGCAAGCGCGACGTTGGCCAAGCTGCGAGAGTTGCAGGACATGCAACAGGCTCAGGCGGCTCTGATCCAGCAGCAGGTACGTTGGCCGTCCCGTGATTGATCTCGACAACGGGTGACTGACACTTGCTCTCCTGTCTCGCCCATCTTCAGTTGAACCAAATCGCCGCCTTCTACCAAGCCAACGGCCAAGGTCCTTCCCCGCAGGTCCTGAACGGAGCCCACAGCGGCTCGACAACCAGTTCGACGTCGCCCTCTTCGGCGTCAATCCGGGAGGGCAACTACGGCCCGTCCGGCGGCTACTCGCAAAACGGCCACTCGACCCCTGGAGAGTCCCCTCACCTCGGAGCGCAGGGCTTCTTCCAGCCCAAGTCGGGATACGAAGGGATGAACGGAATGGGACTGGGAGGGATTGCGCCGTTGCCTACGCCAAGTGAGTCATTGTTTCAAATCCCTTCCTTGCTTAATTCCTGCCCCTCAAATCTGATCCCGTCGCTGACCATTTACTTGTTGTCGGGTCGTCAGATCAATCGGGAGAGCTCAACGCCGTCCAATTCTCGCCTCATCAGTCGATGATGAACGCCGGAGGAGGAGGGCACTCGGTCTACATGCCAGGGTCGAGCTACAAAGCAGGAGGACCGTCCGGCTGGAGAAACACGGGAGAGAATTACGACAGGGATGGAAATGTGAGTCCTTCGCTTTCGCGTTCTCGCTCGCTGCCTCTTGACTGATCGCGTCTTTTGCCACCCTTGACCGCTTTCGCAGCTCTTGTTGACGCCCCTCATCAGCCCGGCCATGACCGCCATCTCCCACCCTACGCCCGGTTCCGCCTTCCAGCACATGAACCCCGCCCTCTCACAAGCCTCACCCCACGAGTTCTTCTCTCCTCTCACCTCGCCCGCTCTCGGCCCGTCGCAGTTTGAGCGCGGCATGAACCTCCACTCGAACCCTCACCCTGGCCTGGGCACCATGAGTCCCCACCTACTCGCTCAGCGATCCACGCCCGGGTCGCCACTCATCAACGGTTCGATGGGACCTACAGCATCGTCAAGCACCGCTGGTGGAGGTCGGTCGCACAGCCGAGGCACGTCGAGGAGCGCGAGAGGAGCCGGTGCGGCACCGGACGGAGGCAAGGCGTCGTCCAGTCGGTCAAAGACCCGACCGTCACCCATCATCAAGCCGGTCAACAGCAACGGGGGGCAGGCGAGGAAGAGGAGCATCGTTGGGATCGTCGGCACGGGCTTGGGCGGACCGAATGGGTTGGCCAGCCCGAAAGCGCTCATGAGTCCCGGCGCATCGTCAAGCTCGAGCGGCCAGCAGCAGCAGACAATGGACTTCCAGGGCCTGCCAGCTTCGGCTATCCCCATGGAAATCTCCCGCTCTATCACCTCCAACCATTCTCCATCGTCAGCGTCGCCGTCGTCCGCCACGTCCGGCCAGGCCTTCTACCCCAACGGAGGAGCCTACAACGGCCAACAGCCCGGCAGCTCGACGACACAAGCCTACGCTGGAGGGACCGACTCGTCTCCGTCCCCGATCGACTTTGCGTTGATGCCACCTCCGCCTATGCCCGGTCAACAGCAACAGGCTAACTTCAACGGGGCTGGAACTGGAGGGGGCGGACAGAACGTCGCTCCCCAGACGCCGGCCACGTTCCTCAACCTGTCGCACCAACCAGTCGATCAGCGCGCCATCTACTCGGAAGGCAACACCGTCTCGTCGGCCAACGGGAACGGTTCTGCCGGGCCTTCGACCAACCTGGACGGCGGAGTCAATGCAGGTGTGATCCAGACGTCCTACGCCGCCATGAGGGAATCGATGGGCCACCCGCCAGCCAACCTGTCGTCCGCTTACCCCGTCCCCTCGGCTCTCTTGAACCCGATTGGGGCAACCTCTGCTTGGCCGGGGCAAAAGCAAGGTGTGAGGATGGTCGAGAGGAGTCCTCTAGGCAGTCCGGCGTTGGGCCCGGCCGACTTTGGGTTCCAGGGAGGTGACGAGAGTCAGAAGGCTGGCGGGCTTGACAAGGGGAAAGGGAAGGAGATGCTTCCGCCCGTTGGCAAGGGCAAGAAGGCCACTGCCAAGGCTGCAGGTGCGTTCTCGAGCGACTCCACCCACTCGTCAACTCCCTGTTCTGACGTGCTGACCTCTGCTGCCTGCTTCCTTACTTCAGTAGCAACCACTGGTCCGGCCAAACGTGGTGCCAAAGGCGCAAAGCCACCCGCCGCCGGTTGTACGTCGCCCGTCAAGCCCGAGAGCAAAAAGACTTCGCACAAGGCTGCCGAGCAGAAGCGACGCGACTCGCTCAAGGCTGGATTCGACGAACTCCGACTGCTCCTCCCGCCAATCAACGTTGAGCTCGTCGACCCCGACACCGGTCTCCCCATCGCCGGAGCGTCCATGCCACGCCTGCCTGCTCGCAACCTCGACACGGGCGAGCCCAACCGCAACGTCTCGAAGGTCGCCCTCCTTCGATGCTCCAACAAACACCTCAAGGTCCTCAACGACCGGATCTCGCGTCGAGAAGAGTGGATCGGTCGGCTTGTCGACAACATCCGTCAATTGAGGAGCGTCACCGGACTGGAGGGCGTGTTCGAGGGGGACGACTTGCTGTTCGACTACGACGTTGACGGCATCGAGCGCGAGGAAGAGGACGGCCACTCCAGAAGTGGAAGGGAGGACGACAACGGGATGGAGGACGACGAGACCAGGGGTCTCAGGAAGATGTCGGACGAGCAGGAGGAGGGCCTCGACCCCGTCGAGGAGGAGGGACCGGAACACGACAACGCCGGCGAATCGATATCCACCTCGACAACAAGCCTCGCTCGCAAAAAGTCGCTGACGAAGGGTGCGCCTCCAGTCGTTAGACGCATGTCGACTGGTCGTGCTGCGGCCATGGTCGCCAGCGACAAGATCAAGGCCGCGGAGGACGACGAGATGGACGAGTCGTAGAGACCGAGGCTCATACACGGGACATTCGACGGTCCAGACTACCCTTTCGCACGCGTTTCCCCTCTCTTGATCATCCCTTAACGTACATCATCAATCTTCTCTCGAAGCGTTTCGTCACTAGGCACATGTATCATTGCAGCACACACATACACTCTCTCTCCCTCTTACTCGCCCTCCGTTTCCGACGTTCGTTTGCTTTTTCGATCCCTTGACATGCGCATGAATCTCAAAGCTAGAAAGCTAGAGGATTTAAGTCATGGAAGAAGGAACTACAAAGAGCTAAAAGAGGTACAAGAGGCTGCTCTGCATATTGACCCTCTCTCCGTCCTTGGAGTAGGCCAGTCGCAGCTTCAGCTCCCCGTCGTTGTCGCTGCTCAAGTAGCCCGCCTTTGAAAGCCACCTTCGGACCTCTCCTCCCTTGCCCTTGTCGCGCTCGATGAAGAGGATCGATGCCTCTGCCGTTTCGTACGCCTGAGCAAGCGTCCGGCGGAAGTTGGAGGTGTCTTTTGTCTTGAAGAAGGACTTGATCGAGTTGAGCGCCTTAGGTGTCGAGACCTTAGCCAACGGAATGAGGGGCACACGTCCACCAGCCTATGGGAAGAGCGAATGGATATGGATCAGTCCTCAAGGTCTGAGACACACACATCGAGGCGAAACAAACGGACCAGAGAACCTCCAGAGATTTCCCACAGAGCGTCGTAGTGCTTCACCTGCCACTCCCAAACGAGGTCCTTGTACCTAGGGTTGGCAGCAAGACCCATGAGGATCCCAACGACGCGAAGGTCGAACTCTTTGACGTTGGCAACGTCGTCGATGAGGCCAAGGGTACGCTTGACGAGTCGTTCCGACGTCGAGTGGGTAAGCGCAAACAGGGCGTCCTTCTTCTCACTGTGAGAGAGCAGAGCCATAGTCAGTAAGAGAGGTGGTCGCAGAGTATAGAGAGGGATATAGAGAGAGAGAGAGAGAGAGAGAGGAAACGCACGCAATGTCCGCTGAGGAGACGAGCATCCTCGTGGTCCTTTCCTGAGCCTCCTGACCGATGTGACGAACAGCCAACGCCCAGACGATCGCCCTCGTCTCCGTCTGCGTCTCTCGACCCTCTCCCACCCAGCCCTTCCACTCCTTCAACGCCCACTCAACGACTGGGTCGTAGTTCGCCAGTCCGGCCTCCTGGATCGCAAGCACGCGCAGCTGCGAGACCTCGACCGCTTCCGCTGCATCGAATTCGAATCCCAATCGATCCACGACGTCCCCAAAGACCTTCTTGCCCAGCTTGACGAGGGCGGATGAGAGCTCCCTGTGAGGGTAAAACAGGTTGATGAGGTCGTCGAGGATCTGCGAGATGCCCACGTAGACGGCATACGTCTGACCGGGGTGAGCGAGCGTCTGAATGAGGTCGAGGACAGTCGACGAGGGAATGTATCCTGCTCGAGAAAGGTGTCGTGCGTCGTTGAGCAGTGCGAGAGCGTCGGTCGAAGAGATTGACGACTTAAAATCGGTCGAGGCTTTGGCCAGAGCGTGGAGGGTAGATGCGTCGTATGACGTTCGGAAGACACCGAGCGAACCTGCAAGAATCGAACAGAGTGAGCCTACCACACCACTGCAGAAGTCCCAATCCGATGAGGTTGAGACCTACCAGCGTTAAGCAGGAACCTGTCGGTGCCCTTCAAGTCAACGACCATCTCCCGCTCGGACATGACAAGTCGGACCAGCTTCTCGTTCTTGAAGTCCTTGTCAAACGTCTTGAGTTGGAGAGGGATGTGCCTGACAACCGTCGTCAAACGTCAGTCATCCAAGCCGGGAAAGACCAAATGGACGCAAAGGACGCACCAGATCGTTTTGTTCTCTTCTTTTCGCAAATCTCCCGTTCCCAAGAACCTCTCCTGGCTTAAGTTCAACCTCCCCTTCTCCAGCCTAGCTTTGACAACAGGGTAGCCGGCCTGCTCGGTCCACTCCTTCGCGATCCGCGGGACGTCCAGACCGGACGCTTCGCCAATGGCCGACCAGAGGTCGAGCGTCGTCGCATTGCCGTACGTGTGCGCGCGGAGGTAGATCGACACGCCCTTGAGGAACACGTCTTGCCCGACCTGGAAGCAGAGCAGCGACCAAAGAGTCAGAACTCAGATGAGCGAAAAGAGGCGGAGGAAGGGGGGCGTACCATGTTAGCGATCATGCACAGGACCGACGAGCCCTTCTGGTAGGTGATGTCGTCAAAGATCCTGCGCACTCCAGCAGAGTCAGCACCGTCAGGCGTCCAAAGGGGACGCGAAAGACCCACTCTCCGACCTTGGTGGGGTCTTCAATAGGTACCTCGATCGGATGACTCGTCCTCCTCCCATCGGCTTTCAAAGCGGCCCAGACGTTCTCGGAGATGAACTGATCTCGGGCTCGCCAGTTAGGTACGAGTCTGTAGGGAAGCGAGAGAGAAGAATTGTCAATTTTGGACTCTGCGCACTAGAGGCGATCATGAAATTTCATACGTACGCTTCGGGCGCAAAGAGAGATCCACAGATCGAAGCGAACCTGTCCACAAAGGGGTCAAGATCAGCGCTCGTCCACCCACAAAAGGTTGCAGATGCGCAGGAATTGAACGTACCCTTCGTTGAGCCAGAGCTGCTCCCACGTCTCGCAAGTGACGAGGTCGCCAAACGTTTGGTGCGCGATCTCGTGCGCGATCAGGCCCAGCTGGCGGTTCTTGGCCTCCGTGCTCGGGTTGGCCGTCAGCCGCATGGAACGCTCTGTGTTGACAATCAGCCCCCAATTTTCCATCCCTCCGCCAAAGTTGGACACGCAGAGGGTGTCGAGCTTAGGCAGAGGGTACTCCATATCGAACAACTCCTCGTACAGAGGCACGCAAAGCTTAGTCGCCGCAAGCGCAATGTCAACTTCTCCGATGGCATTGGGGGTAGCTGACGCGGAGAGTGAAAGTCTAACGTCAGTGGGGGTAAACATCCTCGAAGAGAATGCTCGAGGAAGGAGAGACGCACCGTAGATTCGAAGAGGGACCGTCCGACCCGAAAGCTTGGAGACGTATGAGTCCTCGATGTACTTGAAGTCTCCCACCGCCCAAGCGACGAGGTAAGAAGACATCTGACTCGTCGGCGTCTAGAGTCAGCCCTTGCCATCGTCCTTCGAGAGAGTCAGGGAGGGGGGGGGGGGCATACCAAAGGCGTCCGCTCAAACTTGACCATCCGTCCCTTCTCCTCGACACCCAAGAGCTGCAGGAGCCTCTGATCCGTTTTGTCCTCCAGGATCGAGGCGGTATCCGTCTCGGCGAGGACGGGCATGTTGTTGAGCCCGACTTGGCCGTCCGAGGTGAGCAGGCGTAGCTGGAAGGTCGACTTGAACCCAGGCTGCAAACCAAGGAAGTCCCCATTTTCTTCAGCTCCTGCATAAACGAGAAAACAGAGCGCGTGAATCGGGGACGTACCTCGTCAAAGCAAGGGAACGCCCTTCTCGCCCCGTTCGGCTGAAACTGCGTCTGAGCGTAGTACCTCTCCTCCTCATCCCCGGCCTCTTTGTAGGTCGAGAGGTAGAACCCAGTTTGAGTCATCCCCATCTCGCCCTTCCAGCTCATTTCTAAACGGATCTCCTCGTCCTTCACAAAAGGAAACGGCAAGGACGACCGAGGAATGACGAGCTGCTCCCATCGCTTGTCTCTTGTGTAGGCGAACGGAGGGAGGTGGACCGTCGCGTTACGAGAGGGAAAGATGACAGAGAGGGAAGAGAGCGTCGTCGAGGGGTGGAGATGTAGCCGGATCTCGGACGCGCGAGGGACGGTGGACTTGATGCTGGAAGGGTCGAGCAGGCCAGAGTCAGCAAGCTGCGCGAGGTGCCTCGATCGGAGCCACTTTGGAAGGCTCTTCTAGGACGCACAGGATCGAAACTGATCCAGCAAAGGTCTTGGTAACGAGGTCCGTCTTGATGAGGAGGTCGTAAGCGAGGGGCTAATCCAGGATGGTCAAGGAGAGAAAGGGTCAGCATTTGCCTGTCGACATGCGAGAGATGAAACGAAGAGGACGCACGACGAAGCGCCTTGGGAGGACGCCGTCCTTCTGCTGCAGCGAAAGGTTCTCGAGGTGCATGCTCGGAGCGTGAAGATCAATCAGTGAGTAGTGATTGGTGGGTCAGCAATGGGTCGAGCGAGATCTGCTGCAGAGGGGTTCCATGTGAGCCGTCTCGCCAGCAGGACAAGTCCGACGAGCGTGGGCCTGTCGACCTGCATTGGTCTATGCATCTTGAAAGGGTTCGTTCCGGCTGGTCCGCCGCGCAGCACATCTCCGAATCAGCCCACGCTCGATCATCCTCCTGCTCCTGCTCCTCCCCTCCCGATTCTCATACACAATCAAAAGTACCGTCCTCCGTCCCATGCGGTCCCTCCTCTGCCGCCTCCAGCCTCATCGTCTGGCACCCTCGTCAGCCCTCGCTCGGACGATCAGACCGAGTCCGACCTTCCGACGGACCTCATCCTCGACCCTCGACAGCACGCCTGGCCCGTACAAAGTCTTCGACCGCTCGACACTCCTGCATCACCGAGATCTTGCCTTCGGGAATTCTAACGCGGAGCGAAGCAGAACGGTCGGGTACCTGAGGGAGGAGATTGGCGAGCGGGTGATGGAGCGCTTCGAGGTCCGTTCTTCTCTCCGTCCGCCTATCCTCTCGCAGAACAGAGCTCTGACCGAGCACCCATGGCTTTGGTGTGGCGAGCAGGACGTCAAGCTGCCAGATCCGTCGGACGAGAATGTGGGAGTGGACGTGTTGGAGATCACATCTGGACCGGGGACGTTTGCCAGACTGGTCGAGGACGACGGACGCGTGCGAGGGGTGCAGATGGTCGAGTCGAGCGGTGCGTCCTTTTCCCCCCACCTTTCAACCCCCTCAAAGAGCAACACTCACACGTCTGATGCTGGAGGGTGTGAATAGAGTCAGCTCTGTACCGCGACTCCGACGACTCTTTCTCCGGTGAGTGTTCCCTTTCCCACCCGCCCGCTCGACCACCCCGGCTGACCATCGTCTGCCTCACGCAGTCCCGATAACTCGCACGCACGCCGACGAGGAGAACCTACTCTCTTTCGTTGCGGAATCGTCCAAGGACGCCGTCATCAGCGTCGGAGGTCTGCACTGGGTCAACGATCTGCCCGGTTCGTCTTCCCTTCCCTCCAAACTCACTTCAAGTCTCCACACTGACACTGTCCGTCATCTTCGGCATGCACAGGCGTCCTCCACCAGATCCAGCGCGTCCTAAAACCAAACGGTTTTTTCCTGGGCGCGATGATCGGGGGAGAGACGCTCTTTGAGCTGAGGACGAGTCTGCAGCTGGCCGAGATGGAGCGGACAGGCGGCGTAGGGGCGAGGGTGTCTCCCATGGTCGGTCAGTCCCCCGTTTGCACTCTTCTCTTCTCTTCTCAACTTCTGCCGGTCCTTCTGGGTGACCAGCTTGTATGGCGTTAGAAGCACTGACGACCAGAGGCCGTCTTGGTTCGTCTCATCAGACCCAAAGGACGTCGCTTCGCTCCTCACCCGGGCAGGTTTGTCGATGTTGACCGTCGACGTCGAGGAGATCACGATCGCCTACCCGAGCATGTGGGAGCTCCTCAGCGATCTTAAGGACATGGGCGAGACGAACGCCATCTTTGGCAGGTGCGTCGTCCCTCTTATTCCCGGAATC
Source organism: Cystofilobasidium capitatum (assembly GCA_014825545.1). Lineage (NCBI taxonomy): Eukaryota > Fungi > Basidiomycota > Tremellomycetes > Cystofilobasidiales > Cystofilobasidiaceae > Cystofilobasidium > Cystofilobasidium capitatum. The sequence continues at coordinate 88,595 of MVAJ01000034.1, forward strand.
CCTTTGGATGGCTGGCCTACGAGACCGACCTCAAGTCGCGCTCGCCTAGGGCTTGTAGCTTTCACGTCGACAGGCGCTGAAGTGCTGACGAACTACTCTACTGTTTGGGCGGTCGGGTGACCTGTAGGCAATCGTTCATCGGTCGAGACACGCTTATGGCCGCCTCCGCCATCTACACTTGTGCGTCCCTTGCCCCTCTCCTTTCTCTCATCCCCACCCGCACGACCTCACTTCCCATCCATGTCTCGTCGTGCCCGACTGACTTTGACGATGTTTCTCTCCTCCCCTGTCGGACGCAGCCCTGCACGGCATCCCCCCTCCCCCCTCCTCCAACTCCGACGCACCCCCAGAAGCATCCGGCGAGGTGGCTGTCCCGGCGACGTTCCAGGTGGTGTTCATGATGGGCTGGAAGGCTGGGGAGGGGGTGCAGAAGCCTTTGAAGAGGGGGAGTGGGAAGGTCCGGTTGGGCGAGGTCATTTGAGGACCAATCGCATGACTACCTGCCGTCAGCATCGAGTTAACGAGAGCTGGTCAGTCGCTCAGGCAAGAGCATCTAGCCACTCTCCAAGACTTCAGCAGCAAGGATCGAACGACTTGAGTGATTGGAGCTCATTCGATTTGTCCGTCCGACGCTTCTCACACCCACTTGCCGAGCACGCCGCCTTGGGTCAATACGCCGTCCTCGAGCCCTTGCGACCTCCTCCACTCTCTTGGCGTCAAACCCCTCTTGTCCTCCATCGTCTTCTCCCTCTCCTCCTCCACCGCCGCTCGACCCGCCTCAAGCTCCGCCGTGGACGAGGAGACGGTCGCCTGTCGTGCGAGCGAGCGGGAGGTCTTGATCCGGTCGAGCTCGGCTTGAATGTCGGTTTTGGACGTTGGGGGACGGACGATCTGGTCGGGCGTGGGCCAGAAGGCCGCTCGATACTGGGTTGGGTCGGAGTGCGGGAATGATATAGGTTGGAGCGCAGCGCAGCAAGGAGTGGGCCGAGGATGCGGTGGACATCGAGCGAAGCATGGGCGAAAGCAGAGACCAGGAGAGGGGAGGAGGAGACTAGAGTCAGTCTCAATTCGACTGTGGACCGGCAAGATAGACGATGGCGAGCTGCCCTAGAGTGGGCTGGTACGAAGCCCTCCGAAGCTCTTGCCTCCAGAGCGAAAGTGGGGAACGTACAGGCGCAACGTGTTCGTTGTACCACTGAGGGTCCGAGAAGTGGGCCATGACGGCGATCGGGCTATCCCAAGCCAGAGACGCACGAAGTCAGTCAGCCTGTGTGTCTGCAAGTGGAGCAAGGGGGAGGGAGGGACGGCACAAGAAGAGGTAGAAGCCAAACTTGAAGACCTCGACTGAGAGGACGGGTTGAAGGAGCCAAGAGCGTCAGCACTAACCAGACCAAGACTGAGCAGCTGGTCTCTTCAGACTTACGATTTGCGCCGCCCATGATTTTTATCTTGCTGTCTGGAAGGGGTTTGGAAGGGAGAGAGGCCACGGAGTCGTCGTCTCGCTCGGCAAGGCGACGGGGAACGGCCGCAACTTTGTGAATCGACACTGCTGATCATGATTACCTCATAACAAAGATTCTCTTGTCCGATCGAATCACATTAGTCTCGTTTTTGGTTCGTCGGCCGAACTGCCCAGCTTCTGACTCGTTGCCGCCCAACCGCACCTCCTTCATTTACCACCTCTACCTTCATCAGAATGGTATCCTACCTGTCCACCCGAGGAGGCTCCGAGCGACTCTCGTTCGAGGAGGTCCGTCTCTTTCGTTCGCTTGCCTTTGAGCCAACTGCTGAACCCACACTCTTGACAGGCCGTCCTGACCGGACTCGCCCCCAACGGCGGGCTCTACATCCCCTCGACGATCCCCTCCCTCCCGTCCGACTGGCAGACCAAATGGCGCGGTCTGTCCTTCGCCGAGCTTGCCTTCGAGCTCATCTCGCTCTTTGTACCCGCGTCTGAGATCCCCTCGGAGGACCTGCGCGACCTCGTCGAGCGCTCGTACGCTACCTTCCGACACCCCCAGACGACGCCGCTGCACCAGATCAGCGAAAAGGAGTACGTGCTCGAGCTCTTCCACGGACCGACGTTTGCGTTCAAGGACGTCGCGCTCCAATTCCTCGGCAACCTGTTTGAGTACTTCCTTAAGCGCCGGAACGCGGCCAAGAAGGAGGGCGAGGAGAGGGAGAAGCTCACCATCGTCGGTGCTACCTCTGGCGACACTGGCTCGTACGTCCATTCCCTTCTCCCACACGTCCTTCACGTGCGTTTGGAAGGAGACTGACCTCCAGCTCCTCTCTCTTGGGTGATTGCAGGGCTGCGATCTACGGAGTCCGCGGCAAGGCCGACATCCAGATCTTCATGCTCTTCCCGACCGGCCGGGTGTCGCCCATCCAGGAGGCTCAGATGACGTCCGTCCTCGACGACAACGTCCACTGCATCTCGGTCGAGGGCACGTTCGACGACTGCCAGGTGCGCGACCTTTCCTCTCCTTTGCCTCGTGCTCAATCGTCCGCCCTCTTTGACTGACTCGCGTTTGAACGGGCTCGGATGGCAACAGGACACGGTCAAGGCGCTCTTTTCGGATCCGGCGTTCAACAAGGCCCACCGACTGGGTGCGGTCAACTCTATCAACTGGGCCCGGATCCTGGCCCAGATCACCTACTACTTCCACTCGTTCCTCGCCCTCCCCCCCGGCTCCACTCCCTCTTATGTCGTTCCCACGGGTAACTTTGGCGATATCCTCGCGGGTTACTACGCCAAGCGACTCGGTCTGCCCGTTGGCAAGCTCGTCGTCGCCACCAATGAGAACGACATTCTCGCGCGGTTCTGGAAGACGGGCGTGTACGAGAAGGCGCCCGTTGGGGAGAAGGTCGAGGTGAGGGAGACGTTGAGTCCTGCGATGGACATTCTCGTCTCGTCCAACTTTGAGCGGCTGCTTTGGTACCTCGCGCTTGAGAGCGGGGGTGGAGGGGAGGAGCAGGCGAGTGAAACGTTGAAAGGGTGGATGGACCAGCTTAAGAGTGAGGGAAGGGTCGATGTGGGACAGGACGTGCTCAAGCTCGCTAAGCGCGACTTTGAGGCTGAGCGGGTGTCGGACGGATCGGTGCGTTGCTTTCCTTTCCTCTTGCTCTTCCCCTCTATGGGACACTGCTGACGTGCGCTTTCTTTTGGAAATGGCAGACGGCCGAGACGATCAAGCAGTACTTTGCTGCGTCGCCGTCGTACGTTGCCGACCCGCACACGGCCGTCGGTCTGACCGTCACCCAGTCGCTCCTCCCCAAGCTGTCCGTTCCCCTTTCCTCTCTCCTCGCCCCCCTTATAAGAACACGCGGACTGACCAGGCCCCTCTATTCTGCGTTGTCTGCCAGTGCGGCCAACGAGGTCCTCGTCACCCTCTCCACAGCCCACCCAGCAAAGTTCCTCTCGGCCGTCCAATCGGCCCTGCCCTCGCTCGACTTCGACGCCCACGTCATGCCGTCCGAACTGCGCGGAATCGAGGACAAGCAGCGTCGCGTCGAGAGCGTGACCGACGGGGAGGCGGGCGTGAGGAGGGTCGTGGAGAGGTTTGCTGCCGAGGGACGGGATGTGGGGATTGAGATCAAGGAGGGAGGGAGGACGCCGCCTACGGAGCCTTCTGCATGAGCGAGAGGGCTCTCGCGAAGGTGTTGTAAAAGAAGGAAAAGGAAGAAGGGAACTATCTTGATGGACTGCTGCACTCTTGTCTCGTCCCTGGTTCCTGGCGCAAACGAGGAGAAAGCCGTACAAAAGACTCGTTCTCTTTCGCCCTTTGCGCTCTCTCTCGCTCGCCTTTCTTGCTCTCGCCGCCATCCATAGTGCCAGGGCCCGGCCTGAGACTGGGATGAGGGACCCGTGTTGCGACGTTGGATCCTGAAACCCAGAAGGAAGCCTGACTTTCGGGGGGTGCGCAGCAGGCCACAAGCAGGTCGGCTGACTCTCGTCTCGTCGCCAACCTTCCTCCCATCTCGCTCTTCTTCCCCATCCAACTACATCTCCCTCCAACTCTACACAGCTCTCAACAACAAAAACAACAACAAGAAGCACCATGTCCTCGTTCAACTCGTCCTCGTCGTTTGGCGGCCGTCGATCGTCCACCTTCTCAGACTCGTCCTCCTCCGACTTCGGCCTCTCCAAGTCGCCCTCCGATTTCTCTCGAATGCCGAAGTTCGACGAAGAGTCTGGCGAACCACTCGACCACCCCGTCTTGAGTTCTTTCAACCGAGATGTTGTCGTTGCTGGCGACTTTGGTCTGGCTAAAATGCAGGTCCGTCCCTTTCCTTCCTTCTTCCCGCGGGTGGGAGGTCAACTGACACACCCCCCTTTCCCTTAATCGCTCTACCCGTGCGAGCAGACCAAGTCAGCCTGGGAGAAACAGATGGCCGCGTTCGACAAGTCCGACAAGAAGAAGGAGAAGAAGGACGCCCGAAAGTCGAAGCACCACCCCAAGGTGGTCGAGGTGCCTCTGACAAAGGGGCAAAAAAAGATGAAGAAGAAGCAGGCCGAGGAGGGCGACGACGACGACGAGTAAGAAACCGTCAGCACAACGCACGTCTTTCTCTCTCGCTGTCTCTGCCTCTCTATGCGCCTGAAGACTGACAGGTCTGCTTTTTTGGGATTGAGCAGACCGACATCCACCCCACCACAACTTCCGCAACTTTCGCTTTCCACTCCGACCTTCCACTCCAACGACCCCATGTAAACCCCTCCCTTTTGTAGTCTCCTTCTTTGTTCTCTCCTTGTACTTATCCCACTCGACATAGGTGCGTCGCCTCTCCTCTTTTGCAACGATGCAAAAGCTGATGTTCGAACCTTTCCTCCTCGCAGGACCTTCGATCGACTTCGCAGCAGGAACGGACCCCTCGTCCCCAATCTTCGATCGGTGTCTCCTCTCGAGCGAGAGAAGGAGGGTGAGTCAAACTCCCTCTCTTAGCGTTTGTCTCTCGAGTTCAGACGGTTAACCCTCTTCTTTTGTTCGTTCCACAGGACTTTGAGAACCTCTCTTTTCTTTCTTTTCTGTTTGATCACGTCCTCTTTGTACATAAACCTAGTCTCTCTCTTCAGACGGTCTGTTCCTCCTCGCGAGCCGAAAGGGAATGGACGTCCTTCTTTCTGATCCTCTTTTAGTTGTTGTACCACCCGCACCCCCTCCGCTCTCTGTTTCGATTCATGCGCTCCCCCCCCCCTCTCTTTCCCTCATCTCGCCATCGGGGCAAAACGCGCACGAGAGAAGAGCAACGTCGTGCACCGTCTGGGGTTGAAGCCAGTTTGACTTTTGAGAAAGGAAAGTGGGCTAGGGACGTTGGAGCGTATGGGACCAGCTTGTACGAGTGAGTCGACCAGCTCAGCGAGGGGCCGGCTTAGGTCCAGAGAAGCTATCTCCTTCCATCTCTGTAAGTAGACCGACGTCATCACTAGGCGAATCTGCGAGTCGGAAGAGAACGAAAAGAGGGGGGGGGGGCTGCAGTGACAAGAAGAGGACGGAGTTGGAAGCCAGACGCGGTCGGCGAGAGCTGCAACGAAGGAACGGTCAACAAAAGCAACCCTGTCAGCTCGCAGGAAAGTCCTAGATGGTCGGTAGAAGACTTCAATGTATTCTTTGTGCTCGTGAGCAATCTGGGGTGGCCGTCTGAGGGGTCTTTGGGTCGACAGTAGTCGCAAGCTCATTTGCTTCGATTCCCTGAACCATCACCTCCTCTGGACGACCCTCGCACCAGGTCAGGATCGCCCGCTCGTATCCTTCTCCCAAATGCACACTCGCTGACCTAAACGTCCTCTTCTTGCACGCGTCGTCCGTTCTCTGATCGTACTAGGCGTCTGCAGACGCGCTCACCGGCCTACGCTCTTGCCCCCTCGCATCCCCCCGGACTCAACCTGTTGCTCGACTGTCCACGATGCCTTTGAGCTCACTCTCGTACGAGCTCCTGTAGATGATCCTCCTCGCCTGTCTGGAGGAGTCCGCCTGCCGATCTTCCGGCTCGTCGGCTCGTCTCTGGACTCGCTCCCGCCCGGAACTGTAGACCTGGCCTTCGCCGCCTGCGCCCAGGATCCGACCTGCCCAGTTCCTCTGATCTTCACTACCAAGGCTGCATTGGCATCCTTGGAGCCCGCTCGCATCCAAGAGGACCTCGATCGGCTCGGCCGGTTGCTAGGAGTGGAAGTAGTGGAGAGATGTCGAAGGGGTCAGAGGCTGCGAGCTTTGGCGCAGATGAGATTGGTTTGCAGAGACTGGAACGTAGGTCGGCTTCCCCCTCTTCCGTTAACGGGATAAGATCTTGACGATCACGCTGACCTCAGGACATCTGTCTCCCTCTTGCCTTCGCACACGTCCGCCTCGACGGCCGAAAACGAACGATTCGCTACCTTTCCCACCTGCTTCAGTCGCCCACCTCCGATGAGCGATCGCCCTCAAGCTACGTCCGTTCTGTCGAGCTCGACTTCAGGGATGGGTACGAGTTTCCTCGAGTCTGTCGACAGCTCGAAAAATTACGGGCATTCAAGAATTTCGCAGTGGTTGGCGACTGGTTCTCCTCCAAGGTGGTTGGCGACGGCTGCGAGGGGAGCACGGAAGGACCTCCGGTCCTGGCGCTGGAGTCACTCAGCTTGAGGTATATGGAGTCCGGACGTCGACCTCTGCTTCTTCCCTGGGCCTGGACTGTTTTTGGAGTCCGGCTGCGGTCCCTCACGTTGGAGGGGGATCCGTGGCTGATCACCCTCTTGTCAAGCGGTTTCCTCGGACGATTCAAGGGCCTACGACATCTTCGCCTTGACATCTCGCTTCTCGTGACCGATGCCTCGGAGGTCGGACGGGCTAGAGAGGCAGAGCTGGTCAAAGCGCTCCGCCTCAACCTGCGACCATGGGCCATCAACTCAGTATCTTTCATTTTCAAGTCTGCGGTAGCACAAGGTTTCGCAACCTGGACGGTCAGAACGCACGGATGGAGGACGACCTGCTCGGTCAAGTCTCCTGCTACCTTCCTCACGTCAAGACTCTCGGCACGTCCAAGGTCTCCGCGCCCAGGATGACCTGCTGCCCTCACCTCCGCACTCTCGTCCTGGGCGACTTGCCTCGCAAAACTTCTTTGGAATTTGTCAGCTCTCCCCTTCGGCAGCTACTCGACTCCTCTTCCCCCTCTTTCACAAGCACGACCTCTGACCGAGGATGGACTCACTTTTCCTTCCCTGCCCTCGAGACGGTCGTCATGCGAGCCATGAACTGGGCGTACATCCAGCACCCGGCCGGCCCCTCCCTCGACGCCCTCCGAGATCTCCCTCTGTCTTTCAAGCAGAGAGGCGTGGACCTGCTGGACCGGTACGGGGTGAGGTTAGACTTGTTTGGGAACTCGTTCAAGTGGGTGGGAGGGGACGCTGAGGAGGTTCTGAGGTTTCGGTCGCTTAAACTTTCGTATCACCCCTTTGCTCCTGTTGTTCGCCTCCCTGAATACAACCAGTACTCTGCATGTCTGTTCTCGACTTTTTTAGTTGCAAAGTGCACCTCGCAAGTTCGCCGACTCAACTTGTTCGCGATCCTCCCTCGTTCTCGTCGACGCCCTCCAACGACATCTCTCCCTCCGACCGTTCCTACATCCCCTCACACCCGGCACCCTCGCGGAGTCTTTACAGACATCCAGAAGACCAATCAGCAGCAAACGATGTCGGTCTCAAGCCAGCAGCAGCTTGTCGACGTCAAGCAGCGCTTGCAACCCTCTCAGGTTCGTTCTTTCCCGACTCACCTCAAAGCGTCTAAAGTCCTTCTCGCCTGCTAACAGAGCATCCCACTGACCTCCATGGGGCACCCTCAGACGATCGACGTACGAAGGGCTGCGTTTGAGACGCTGATTGGGCTGTCGAGGTGCGAGGATCCCAAGGTCAAGGTGCAGGTCGGCGAGCTGCTACCTCAACCCTTCGCCACCGTGAGTCCATCCTTCGCAACACGCGAGCCTCAGGCGCCTCGTGAAGACTTTGTGGGATGAGAAGACTGAATCTGCTCGCTCTTGTGCCTCGCTCAGCTCTCGGACATGCAGGAGAAGGCGATCGAGGCCGTGTACGATCTTTGTGAAGACGAGGACGAGCCTGTCAGTCTTCCTCGCCGCCTCGAAGCATGCCTCCCTCGTTTGACTTTAATCACCTCGTTTGACTTTCGCTGGGGACGCAGGCTCGTAGATCAGGCTACTCCTCCTTCGCGCTCATCTCGCGGGCTGCTCCATCTTGGGTGCAACGCAACACCGACGTCCTCAGCCAACTCCTCGCGGTCGACTCCTCGTCCGAACGCAACCAGATCCGCAAGGAGATCGGACGACACGTGGCCATCAATGCTGAGAAGGCGCTGGGGGTTGTGTTTGACGTCTTGGAGGATGCAGAAGCTGGGAAAGAGGTCAAGAAGGAGTTGCTGGAGAGTCTGGTCGCAGGCGAGCTGGCGGGGTCGGGTCCGCAGTGGGAGACCGCGATGAAGAACGGTCTACAGAGGGTAATCCTTCTCGAAACTCGATGGATAGCGGTCGAAAGTAAGCTGATGGTCACCTGCTCATCAATCTTACAGGTCCTGAGTTCGGCAGACGTCGTGCCGGCGCCAGCAGCTCTCTCACTATTCACCACTCTCTCGAAACTCCCTCGCGATCCCTCTTCGACCACCCTCGCCTCCCGCATTGCATCCTATCCTTCCTCCGCCACCCAATCCTACGCTGTCACACATCCTGGACTTCTCGAACTCGCCACCACACTACCTCACGACCCCCGAGCGATTGTCTGGGTCCACTTCGAGCAGCTGCTTCTCCGCCCCTTCACGGTTCCGGAACCCACTCGCTCATGGAAGGCTCACGAGGGACTCCGGGAGAAGGCTTTCCTCCAGGCTGTCCGAGAGTGGTCGCAAAATCCTCTCCGGTTGCAAAGGGACGCGCCGTCACCTGTCGGAGTTCCTCAAGATCGCTGGCAGATGGTCCTTCAGAACGTTGTGGCACGACTCACGAGCCTCGCAACTGTATGTGCGCACCCTAGAACGAATGCAGAGATTCCGTCGTCCTGACCAAGCCCTTCCCTATCATTTGCAGCCGCTCGTCCCTACTCGGCCTCTCCCTTTCGCAGCTCTCGAGTTCTTTCTCTTCACCCTCTTCTACCTCTTCCAAAACGTAAGTCGCTCGTCCTGCTCTGAGGTTATTTCTACATTTTTTACTGACGTTCAGAGACCTTCACCGCTCCTCAGCCTCATGTCCTTCGCCAAACACTGTTGCCCGAAGCACCGTTCGCCAAAACAGTTCGCCGTTACGTCTACCACACGCCGACCATTCCTCCGCCACAATACATGCAACGCACCATCAACAACACAAACCAACTCCTCGAGTGGTTTAAGGTCGAGGGCGACCCACCTCTCCCCTCAGTCAGCAACCCTCCTCCGAAAAGCGTCTTCGAGCGGTTCACGCCCTCGTGGCTCCCGCCCTCCCGGCCGTCATTCTCCCAAGGACCATCATCATCTACCCATCCAACAGCTCACCTTTCGATGTCCTCCGCCCCCTCCGGCCTTTTAATCAGACGGGGTCCACCACCTCCACCACTTTGCGCTCCCGAGCCCGTCCCCTGCGCGTCGACCTCGAGGGCCAGCCTGGGCGTGCAACCCTCAACTTCAAGCCTTCTCGATCGCCTCTCGCCGACAGGATGGACACCGAGTTTGGCCGCGATTCCCACTGGAAAGAGGGCTTCTCGGCCAGGGGATGTCGACAGTCCGATGCAGGAGGTGGAGATTGCCGCCCCGGACGCTGCACCCGTTCACGTCAAGGGCTTGCACTACGGGTGAGTCTCACTGACTGCCCTTCTTTCCTCGACAAGCACCCTGTCTTACATTTCTCGTTTTTTTACATCTCTCGTAGCAAACCCGGCGCAATCAAGTTCACGATGAAGGGACGAGGCAGCGTCCACGCTCCGCCTTTGCCCACGCCAACTCCCCCATCCGCCCCCAGTTCTGAACCTCAATCCAAAGAGCCATCTCGGTCGCTGCTCTCCCGTCTGGGAGAATCCGCCAGCGGATCCAACTCGGACGCGGACATGGACGGTGGGAAGGAAGGTGGACGCAGCAATAAGCGGAAGGGACAGGGAAGTGGGAACTGGTCCAAGCGACAGCGTAACTGAGCCGCAAGTCTCGTGTCATCTCATGTGCTTTGTCTCTACACTCGATGGACTCTGCAAGCAAGTGAGTCGAAGGCGGAGAAAGTGCGAAGGCAGGTGCTTAAAGTACGCACAGGGCGTCAGTTCCGGCTGACCATCGAGAGAGTCCTCTTTTTCTCCCCCCACGACCCCATCGACCGACCTCCTTCTCTCGCGTACCGAATCGACTCTATCTAGGACGTCACTCGGACCCAACATCGACATGTCGTGGCAGCAGCAGTACCAGCCCTTCTCAGGGGCGCCGTCCTCCTCCGGCAAGGCCTACCCCCACCCTCAGCACCAGCACCAGCAACACCCCCAGCAACCTCAACCTCAGCCCATCCAGCATCGTCAACCTCCTCCCGCTCAGCAGCAACCTCCTCAGATGGATCCTTCAACGTACGCATCGGCGGCCTACTACCAGCCTCCACCTCAGGTGGCCCAGGCGAGCAGGAAGTCGAGCGGCGTGGGAGGTGCAGGGGACGATGGCGAGGGAGGCCAGATGGAGTCTGGAAGCAGTGCGGCGGGCAGCAAGGAGTCGGACGGCAACTCGTTCGAGGTGCGTCGCCTTTCGTTTCACGAGTGCGGCCGAAGTTGGCATCGGTGGGAGGGAAGGGGGGCTCGGTCTGAGCCTCACTGGAAGGAAGCTGACCTTGTTTCCATGACGATGCTGCTGGTCTTCAGTTCACGAAGAGGAAGAAGTGGGCTCAGCTGCTCATTGACGAGCTTCATGACTCGGTTATCGTTGTCTGTCTACCTTTGTCGAACGGCGGTCAGAGGGTGCGTCCTGAAGCCTTCCCCCTTCGATGGCCTGGATGGACAGGAGACTGATCGACAGCGTTGCTCCTACAGATCTTGTACGTCTCACCCGGTGCAAAGGAGCTCATTGGGTACTCGTCTAGGGAGCTAGAGAACAAGAACCTAGCCGAGATGGTGCATGGTGAGTTTACAGTTCGACCAGCTGCCGCCCTGATGGGGCTGTCCGTCGACACCTTCCTGACTTCCCTCCTTTGCTCGACGCTCAGAACCCGACATGGCGGCTCTCACGGCCTACATCAACCAGTCTATCATCACCCGAAGCGACATGGCGTCCTTCCACCGGTTCAAGTCTCGACGACCACCTGCTCCGACGCGAACCGACTCGAGCGCGTCTGACATATCTGACTCGTCGACCGGTGTCGTCTCCAGTCGAGGTACCAGAGACTCGGTGGACGGTTCGAAGAAGAATGGTGTGCGGCCCGTCTTGATGGAGGTCAGAGGACATGGTTTCTGGGGAGATGAGGAGGAGAGGTTGCCCGTCGGTCCCCTTCGCTCTAAGTCTCTCGTTTCCTCTGCGCCCCAAACTGACCCTCGCACTCATCACCTCTAGGTCCCCGTCTCGCTTTCGCTCGCTCAGCCTCCTCAGCCGCCTTCGGCCGTTCCTTCCAACATCACCCGACCGGCTCTCAACGAATCCTCGAGTTCGTTCCTAGGCGCACCGGGCAACCGATGCAAGGCCTTCTTCCTCGTGCTGCGCCCCTGGCCGTCTCGAAGTATGGAGATGGCCAACACCTTTCTCGCCGAGAAGATTGAGAATGAGCGACTGAAGGCGGAACTCATGTCTCTAGAAGGAGGTGACCCGTCGGCTTTCGCTGCTCCTCCGCCCATGGAAGGTCCGGACTCCGCCTACGGCCCAATCCCCTACGGGTACCCTCCTCCTCCGCCTCAACTCCATCACGCACACTCGTATGGCTCGGCTTACGATGACACGAACGTTGGAGGAGGTGCCTACGACGACGACGACTCGGACCGAGAGCAACAGCAAGGAGGAGGCGTTTCGATCCACGCTCCTCCTCCCCATGCGCGACCGCACCCTGTCGGCCAGGGACCCAAGCCTCCCCAGCAGCAGGCGACGATGATTGGAAAGGACCACCCGTCGGAGCTCGGCAAGAAATCGAAGAAGAGCAAGAAGGCCAAGGAGGAGGGAAACTACGTCTGTGTGACGTGTGGAAGGACCGACTCACCCGAGTGGAGGAAGGTGCGTCTCCTTTTTATCTGTTCTACTTCTTTATCTCGTTCTCGCGCTGACGCATTTTCACCTTCCTCTCATCTCACAGGGGCCTCTCGGCCCCAAGACGCTTTGCAACGCCTGTGGACTCCGATACGCCAAGAAGCAGCAACTGCAGGCGGCGGCGGACGGAACGGGACCTCCTGTGCCGCCCAAAAAGAAAGCTCCTCCGAAGGACAAGCCGGCGACGGCTCCTCCGACTGGTGCTGGCGGAGGTGGTGACGGGCAGGGCGCGTAGTCGGCCCACCTTTTCTTGTCCTCTTCTTTCGCGTCGCGGTCCTCTCCTCTCGACCCCAGTCTCTGTCCTGCCTCTTGAGTCCTCAACGAATGTACTTCTTTTCTTTTGTGTCTTTACTTCGCCCGCCTTGTACTCTGATAGCGCCTCTCTTGCTTCCCCTCTCTTTCGTCGTCTCTAAATCCCTATGCGCATTTCCTCTTTTTTTTTTTTTTGCAATCGACTACCTCAAGCGGGCCAGGAGAACGCTTCTAGAAAGGAACTTGGTATCGTGTCCTATCGATGTGTGGACGAGTGAGGACAAACGAGCGGGCGGCTGGTAAGAGGTTGGGAGTCTTCCTTTCCAAACGATTGACCGCGAGAGGGAGGTGGGGTATGAGTTAGAGCTTTGGGGTGGTCTTGAGTAATTGAGAAAGGGGGAATCAGAACGAGAGTCGGTGGAGAGAGGAACGAAACAAACGGCAGGAAAGGGGAGGAGGGGTATTGCGCGGCGGGCTGAGAAAGCAAGGAGACAGAAAGCAGAAGCGAGGGGGGTGAGAGAATGCGGTGGGGAGGGATGTGCTGGCGATTAGTTCTTGTGTCGAGAGTTGGAGTGGCGTGAATAAGGTATCTTGAACAGTGGAAGAGGGAGACTGAAGCAGAGACGAGGAAGAAGGGAACAAAAGGGCGGACCGGAAGAAAAAGACGTATGGAGGACTGCTACAGGAAATGAAGACAGAGAAAACGAACCCTGCACAGTCGAAGGTCAGAGAGGGTCAGTCAAAGCACAAGAAGTAGTTCGAGCCAGATCGAAGGAGACGTACCAAAAAGAAGTCAAAAGCTTGAAACTCGAGCAAACCAGAGGTTTTACTCTTTGTCCTCGCCGTAGTGGACTCTGTCCTCACCCTCCATCTCCACCCCCAATCCAAGGCCAAACGACCTCTGACCGTGTCCTTCGCCGGAAGAAGGGACCTTCATCGACCCCACCTCGGGCGACCGGATGTACTCGAACGCCTCGGGACCCTCCGACGAGTGGTACATCGCCGACACGGGCGGCAGGACACCTTCGGCCACCTGGTCGAGCGAGGCGGACGCAGCCGAAGTCCGTCGACCGACGATCGACTGGGAAGGGTGCGAGTGGGCCGAAGCAGAGCTGAGCGCGTAGAACGAACTCGTCACTCCCTCCTCGGACGATCCGTTCGCGCTCGCAGACGTCGGGTGTCGGGCAAAGTAGAGGTGCTGACCCTCCTGGGGCGAGTTGTCGATCGAGGGCGTGGGCAGAGACGGTCGTCCGACGGGGTGGTGGTAAGGAGCCTGGATGTGCTGAGGTCCGTAGGCGTGGTAGTTGTACGGCTGGTGATCGACTTGTCGGTAGTGAGGTGGAGGAGCGGGGTAGGAGTGGTAACCCTCACCGTTCGACTGACAAAACGCCTGCGGATGCTGAGAGTGCGGGTGGTGCTCCTCGTACGCGGCGTAGGGGTGTCCTCCAGGGTGGGTGTAGTAGGTCATGGGCGCGAAACTTTGAGCCTGAGCGTGATGGTAATACTCCATCATCTGGGGCTGCTGGTACTGAGCCTCTATCACGGACTGGTGCGAAGACTCTTGCGATTCCGGCGAGGGAGGACCGGACGAGTTGGTCGTGGGTGACCCAGGGAGAACGTTCGACGTTCGGGGAGGAAGATACCCTGGGTGAAAGGTCGAGTCGGGGGGCGACACTTGAGAGTACGAGTAGGTCGCCGCTCGTTGACCCATGGACGGTCGCTTAGGGTACGTCGACGGAGGGTACGTCGATCGGGGCGTGAAGGCCGAGTGTCCGACGAGACCCGAGGGGTGCATCGTCGACGGAGGAGAGGGAGGGTAGGTGTACGTTCCCGGAGGAGCGATGCTCGGGTGGGAAGCGTAGTGGTCCGTCCATCCGTGGTGGGCATGTCCGACCGGAGTACCGGGGTTCGAGTGCGCTCGGTCGAGAGGGGGACGCTGCTGAGGATGAGCGATCCCCGCCAACCACTGCTCCTTCATGACTGCCTCCTCGGCAGACGTCGACGTCGCTCGACCGACCGGTCCAGAGATGGAGCGCGACATGTGAACCGACGCCTGCTGCTGCTGCTTGAGGTGATGCGATCCTCGGGATGATCGGAACCACTCCCTGTCGTCCTCGCCGTCGACGGTAGCGAGACCCGCACCGACCGTCTGGGGAGGACCGTAGGCGAATGTCGACAGGCCCGTTCGGTGCTGGACCGCAACCGTGTTGAACTCGTAGCCTTCGTCTTCGGAGTCGGTGTACGACGGACTCGGCGCGCGCTGTCGAGGGTCAACGCCGGTGGAGAGGGCGACGAGGGCGGCCTCCGTCAGCGAGTCGCGGTTGCGAGTCGAGTACCGGTGCGAGGGGAGGTAGGGGTGGTAACTCGACTGAGCCGAAGCCGAGTGCGCTCGGTTCGATCGACCTCCTCCGGTGGACGACTGTCGAGTCGACCTCGAGCCAGAGTTGAAGGTCGACGATCCACCGGTGAACTTGCCCGACGACGATCCCCCTCCTCCCCCTCGTCGAGATGCTCCCTTGACGGTGACCTTCTTGGGGACGAAGTTGGGCGACGGGGCGCTATTCTTACCCTCGGCCCTGGAAGCCTCGTCCTTGGAGAGACTCGGATGGATTCGAGCGATGTGCTTGGTGAGGGTCGTCTTTCGGCAGAACCTGCAGGAGGCGAAGAGGATGAGAATATGTCAGAATCATGCCTTGGATGTAAACGGAGGGCAGCGGGCTTGAAGAAATGAGACGCACGTCTTCTTGCAGCCCGAGACCTGGCACTGGTACGGTCGCTTGCCGGTGTGGATCCGTCGGTGTCGTGCGAGAGAGGATGAGTCGGAGAAGGACTTGCTGCACTCTCCGCAGATGTGAGGTCGCTCGCCGGTGCTGAACGGGCGAAGGAGATGGGTGTCAGCCGAACAATCAGGGTGATGAAGGAGAGGGTGGACGAACTGGACTCGAGTGTGAACCGTCAAGGCCGACCGTTGGATGAACGACTTTCCGCAGCCAGCGTGAACGCAAACGAACGGTCTAGGAGAGAGCCGACGGATGTGACAATCAGTCCCCTTTGGTCTCCTGAGATAGGCTCGACCGGAGGAAAGAAGAAAGACGCACCTCTCGTTGGTGTGGATTCGGGCGTGACGGAGGAGATCGCTTCGACGGGCAAAGGACTTTGGGCAACTTGCCCAGTTGCAGACGTACGTCTTTGGCTTGGAGGAGCCGGAGGAGTCCTTTGGGTCGTCGTCCGCCTCCTCGATGTCGTCCACCTCATCGTCGTCGTCGTCTTCTTCTCGGTCGTCGAGCTCTTCCTCCTCGTCCTCATCCTCATCGTGGTCGTCTTCTTCGTCCTGGTTCAAGAGAGGAGGGAAGGAGCGAGGCCGTCAGAAGATAGGTTCTGGAACGTGTGATGGCAGGCAGGGCGCGGGCTGAAGAGCTCACATGCGAGTGCAGATGGTGGTCCTCCACATCGGAGTGGTGCTCGTGCTTCATAGCTAGCGAGCCGTAGGTAGGAGGTCGCGGGAGGAGGTGTGAGGAGGTCTGGGCGAGGGAAGGGGAGTGTGTGCAAGAGCAGAAAAGCTTGAGGGGAGTCGGAGAGAGGATGGAGGAGAGAGGAAGAAGGGCTGTCGAGCGAGGTCCGTCCGTTCTTCTTCAGGGGCCGAGCAGAAAACGCAGATTGGGCGCGAATGAGGGGGTCAATGTGTGATGCGAACGACGTGCGGCTGTCGAGTGCAAGGTTGAGAGAGAGGGGTCGCAGGGAAAGTGGATCGTCCGAGTGGTCGAGCGAAGGCCCGAAGGGAGCGTCGGAAGGAACTCACGACGCGGTGGCTGCGGGCAGAAAGCTGGAAAGGGACGAAGCTGGGAGGTCTTTGGGAGAGGGACGAGGACCAGCCTGTGTGAAAGAGAAGAGGGAGGAGAATCAGACGGTAGATATGAACAGGAGAGGGAAAGTGTAGATGGGAGGAGAAAGACAAACAGTAAGCAAGAGTGAAAGAAAAGGACAAACATGAAACAAGTTTGTTGCCCCTTTACCCCTTTTTCACGTCCCGGCCCTTGTCCTGACCGCCTTGTTCTGCTCGAAACGCCAGCCACTACCATCAGAAACGCCTCCCCTTTCAAGCAACGCGTCTTCCGAAGAGCAGAGTCCCATCACCCTTTGCGCCCAAGGCCAAGCTAAAGGATCGCAAACAGAAGAGAAGGAAGCCTGCAAACGACAGCGCGCAGCAAGTCCGAACCTGAAACGACGCCAGGGCTGCGAGTAGCCAGCAGCTGTCCCACCTCGAGCTGGTTCTCACCTGCCGCCTCCCTTCACCTTTACCACGCCCCAGCTCATCTCTTTGGTACCACCTTTTTCTCGTCATGTACTGCTAGCCTCGATTCAAAAGGAGATAGACACGAGGGTGATAGGAGAAAGTGCACGCCCTGCAAGTGCGCGCCGCCCGCACTCCTCACACCCCAGGTCGCAAGATAAGAACTCTTGTAGAGCGACACAGCTCCAGAGTCAGAGTAATACGACATGTTTGCTTTCCTGCTCTCCTCTGAGGAGAGGCAGCTGTCAGGGAGGGTTGGGCAAGAAGTCATGTGCAGACGCAGTTTTTGTGGATCGGCGTCATCGACGCGTACGCATTATGCGGGCCCATTGCCGGACTCGCTTCCTTCCCTCAACACCCATCAGCCCTTCCACCCGTAACCCTCAACTCCCATACAGCCATGCGATCTACCGCCTCCCTCTTTGTCCTCGCACTCGCCTCCACCGTCGCTGCCGTCCCCGTCTCAGAGGACAAGCGAGACTGTCCGTTACCCGTCCTTTCGTCCGAACCCTTGACTCCCTCAGCCCGTCCTGACCCACTTGCCATCACTCTCTGCAACCAGTCCTCGGCGACATCGGCAGCATCATCGGAGAGGCCACTGGGCTCTTTGGAACTGTCACATCTGGAGCTGCAGGAGCGTTTGAGACTCTCACCGGCTTTGGAGGTTCGTTTCTACCTGTCGTTGCCCCTCTTTGTCACTGTCCCCTCGCTTCCTCCTCCGGCGAGTACTGACACAGCTTACGTCCCTCCCGTCTCCTCGCCGCAGCTTCTCAAGCAGCGGAGATCACCGCTGCTGCCGTGTCCGCCTACTCAGTCGCTACTGCCGCTGGTGGAAGTGTAGGAGCTGAGGCCACCTCGTTCGTCCCTCCGTTCTCTTTCGCTCGCTCGTCCGCCAAGTCCAAAACTAACCCTGTCGCCCTTTCCACTTCGACGAACCGACCAGCGCCGCCGTCTCCGCCGCTTCGGTCGCCAGTCAGAAGGCCGAGTCGCTCGCTACCGCAGTGACGTCCGCAGGAGGCGCGGCCGTTTCGTCCGCTGCGTCTATCGCGAGCGAGGCTGCCGCGTCGGCGAGTTCGTTGGCCGTCTCGGGCGAAACTCAGGCTGCCAGCGCTGCCGTCTCGGAGGCCTCTGTCGTGCGTCCTCTCTTTCCCCTTCCCTCTTTTTGCAGCGACCAATGGCTTTCGGTTGGCTGATAACCTGTGCGCTGTGGGATTGACAGGCCTCAGCTAACGCCGTCTCTGGAGCTTCGTCCGTTGCTGCTGCTGCCTCCTCGTCGGCGACCGTACCCACGTCTGGCGCCCAGTCAATTTTGGGAGGAGTCAACGCTTGGTCCCTTGGGGCCGTCGGTGTTGCTGCTCTTGTTGGGGGTGGTTTGGTCCTCTAAGGAAAGGAATCGTTTCCTCCTCCCTTCATCTGTCCCGACACCTCGTCTTTCCCTCGCTTTTGTCAGATTCTCCTCTTCAAACCTCTAAACACGGAACTATCTCATACCTCAACAAAGCACGAACCGACCAGCAGGGCTAGCAAGCGGCGCAATTTCATCTTGAACGCACCACTCTCACCCTTTGGTCGGCTGACGCAAAGATAGAGACGAACGACATGGATATGAGATAAAGGGGGAGAAAAGAGGAGGAGAACGAGAGAACAACAAAAAGAATGGGTAGGGTGAGGGGTGGACCGTGTATAGTCTCTTGCCCATTTAGCTAGTTTCTTCTCCATCACGTGAGGTACAAGAACAGTGTTCAGTCCGCGTGCGTGCGTGTGCGGACGGGTCTAGAGAGACAGCGAAACGATATGAGCAGAGGAACATGAGGTGAGGTGAAGAGAGGGAGAAAGGGGAGGTTCTAGATGACGGTTCGGAGTTTGGAGAGAAGATCGTCTACACAAGAAAACGGAAGTTTGGGCGAAAGAAGGAGATCTTGTCAATCTTTGATGCGACGCGGGGAGAGGGAGAGGAGGGCGAAGGACTGACCTATTTTGTATGGTTTGAGGCTGTCGAGAGGGGGAGAGGGCGGGTTGGAGGTCAGCTGTGGGCATGAAGAGGCGACGACAGAAGAGGACGTACATGACGGCGTCCATGCCAGTCGCCAACGCGTGATCAATCTGGCCTTGGCGAGCGTTTCTGAGAGCGAAGGCAAGAACGAACGATGTCAGGGTTGGGCCGTTGGCCGACGTGGAAGGGAGGCGTGGACCTACCCTGTGAGCGCAAAGACGGGCGTATGGGGAGGTCGGAGATCGCCAGATGCCTCGTACTCTCGGATGAGCTTGACCGCAGTCAGACCGTCCATGACGGCTGTTGCACACCAGAGAAAGACAGATATGTCAGGGCAAGCATCAGAGGGTATGGGTGAGGTAGAGGGACGAACGCATCTCGAGATCCATGAGAATGACCTTGTAAGGCGAGGCAATCGCTGCCTGGGTCTTAATCATCTCGAGGGCCTCGGCTCCATCATTCGCGACGTGCGATGAAATTTGGGCTTTATGCAGTTGGCGGACGAGGACCCGTTGATTTATGAGGTTGTCTTCGACGACGAGAACTGCAGGGGTGCCTGCTGCGGTAGCAGGAGGGCTGGAAAGACTGGGCGTCGCCATCTTGCCAGGCGTGATCGACCCGGAGGGCGATGGTAGGTCCGACAGCTTGGGACTCAAAGCGGCCTTGACGTAGAAGCGGAAAGTTGAACCTGCCTCCTTTCCATCGGACACGACCTCGATCTTGCCGTCCGAGAGGTCGCAAATCTTACGGCAGACGTAAAGACCCAGACCCGACCCTCCAAAGACGACGTGGGTTTGCGCACTGGCTTGTTGGAAGCGTTGGAAGAGCCTGCTCAGCTCTTCTGGCGTCAGGCCAGGGCCGCTATCCTAAAAGGCAATTGAGATCTAGTCAGAAAAGTGGAGGATGGGAGGGGAAAGGGGAGAGGTTTGAACGTACCGCAACCGAGCCATAGATGTAGACTTCCTCCTCCTCCCCCGGTGTCGTGCAGGGCGACACTGCACGCGCGGTTGCTGGAGGTGGGAGGCAGGTGTCGTCGTCTGGGGGGTTTTTGCGCACCTCGATGGTCAAGGTGATTTTGCGAACGGCGGATGGTGCTGTGAAACCTGTGAGGCAAAGATGGAAGCTTGTCAGAATCCACAGCCAAGAGGAAGGCTCTTAAAGGAAGCGGGGTACGGATGGCGTTGCTGAGAAGGTTGATGAGGACCTGCCCAAGTCGACCTGGGTCGGCCAGAAGTTGGTGGAAACCGAGCGCGTGGAGACTCTTGAGCGATTCGCCATGGACCAAGTCAAGCTGGATTCCCTTGAGGCGGCTGGTAGAGTCAGAAGGAGAATCAGCTCAGTTTGGTGGTCGAACCATACTCGTGGTTCGAAAGAGGCTGACCACTCGCTAGCAAACACTAAGCAGATACGCTTGGTCTCTGCGATGAGGTCGATTGGCACCGGAAAAATCCTGCAAAGGGGAAAATAGGGTCAGCGGGAGTGCCAAGTGCAGGTTCAAAGAAAGGGACCCACTCGAGCGTGGACAGCTGGATGCGCGCCAAAGAAAGAACGTCGTTGGCAATGCGTTCTTGGCTCATTCCCATCATGTAGATGCTGCATCAGAAAGAACAACCGCGTCAGTCTTCGATCCACGAAAGCAAGATCTCGAGACGAAGCCGGAAGTACGCTTCCATCGCTTCGATGTCGTCGTCGATCATGGAGAGAAGCGCCGGCGTAGGATGGAAGGCACCACCCGTCCTCTCCGACGCCTGCTCCAACTCATTAAACAGGAAACGCAAATTCTCCCCGACGAGTTGAGCGTTCTGGAGGATAGCAGAGACGGGGTTGCGGAGCTCGTGACTGGTGACATCGACGAGGAGTTCCTGCTGTCGCCGTTGCTCGTCGGCCTCCTTGCGCTTGGCCTCAGCCTCGATGGCGCGTACCCTGAGTTCGAGCGTCCGCTCGGCAAAACGACGTTCGAGATCGATCCGACGCTTGCCCATCTGCATTTGGAGATGACACCGGGCGACGAGCTCCCTTGAGGAGAAAGGTTTGGGCAAAAAATCCTCGGCTCCGCTGGTCAGGCCGTCGACCTTGCCCTGGTCGCCTGCGCGAGCCGTGATGAGGATGATGGGAACGAGCGCAAGGTCGGATGCGGAGGTTCGGATCGCATGAATGAGCTCTGCACCATCCATGCGAGGCATCATGTGGTCGGTGAGAATGAGGTCCGGGGGGTCGAGTCGGGCGAGTTCGAAAGCCTGTTCGAGGAGAGAAATCAAGGAGGTGATCAGAGTCGCGAACACAGGAAACGCCAAAGCGCACTAACCTCTTGACCGTCCTTTGCTTCAACAACCGTCACGTGCGCCTCGAGGATGGAGCGCAGGTATCTCCGCATGTCGGGAACGTCGTCAACAATCTGAGAAAAAGACGGACAAACGACCGTTAGAAAGGGGTCCCATCGCGGTTTGGAGCAGACGAGGAGGGACACACCATGATCGTATCAGACTGCATTGGACAAGACAGCTGGTCAGCTTCAAATCGTGAATGAGCAAGAGGAGGAGTACGCACTTTAGACCAGAACAAGGTGGTCAATCCGTCCACCTGGGTTTCACCGATCTCGCTGCTGTAAGCACCCATTGCCCTGTCACTCCCCGCCTTGATCGACGAAGCCCCTTCGCCAAGGCTCAAGCTCAGACCATCTTCGTCTTGCGCCCACGTCGCCGCCTCCTCGAGGATGGACTGGGTGAACTTAGACGTGCCGATCGAGTTGAGAAGGATGCTCTCGTCCACCTGATGAGAGGGGAGGTGGGCACAACCGAGTGGAAGATGGACGATGAAGGTCGAGCCGTGCGAACCGTCTGGCGACTCGGCAGCGGCTGAGTTTCGAGAATTGTGAAAAAGACAGAGAATTCGAAAGTTGTCAGCATTTCTTGCCCTGAGTCTGAACTTCAGGGCAGCGGGAGGCACGTACTGCGCGAGATGACCTCGAGCTCTCCTCCGTGCAGCGTGACGAGCTCCGCCGTCAAGGCCAACCCGATACCCGTTCCCTCGTGCGAACGACCCGTCGACGCGACGCGATGGAAGCGCTCGACAACGCGCGGGACGTCCGATGCAGGGATACCGACGCCGGTGTCCTCAACTCCGAAGAGGGCGTCATTCTCGCGATACTCGACGAAGACGCGGATCTTGCCCTCGAGTGTGTACTTGAAAGCGTTGCCGATAATGTTGAAGCAGATCTATGGGAGGATCGACCTAGTCAGTCAGATACTGTGGGTCCTAGGGGGTCGTTCAAAGAAGGGAAAAGTGGTCCCACCTTCTCCCAAAGCTCGGAATCAACGTACACCAACCTCTCCTCACTCTCATCCCAATCGACCACGAGCTCTAGACCTGCTTTTCGGATGGCACCCTCGAAGAGTGCAGCGAGACCGGCCGTGAAGCGTCCGAGCTGACGCGGAGAGAACAGGCCCTCCAGCCTTCCTGCCTCGACCCTGCTGACGTCCATGACTGGCAGGGCAGATCGAGCGAAACCAAGGGCAGACTAGTCAGGACTTGATCGCATGACACGACAGATGAAGACGGGAGGACTAACGCATGTCGACCAGCCGGCTGAGCCGCTGGACGTTCCGGTGGGTGACGGACAACAGTCGCTTCTGAGCTGAGTCCTCGTTCTGCATCGACAGCAGGTCCTTGATGGGTCCAGCGATGAGCGTCAGAGCTAGGCAAGTTTCACAAAAAACAGACGTCCGTCAAGGGTAACTAGAAGAAGGAGGGACTGAAGCAGAAACGCACGAGTTCGGAGTCTAGGGGAATCAATAGAGACGGCGGTCAGTTGCAAGCATGGCAGGCGTAAGAAAGGACGAGGGAGACTGACTCGTGCGAAACGTTGGTGAAGAACTGGCTCTTGAGCCTGTCGATACGAGCAAGCTGAACGGCAGAAAGGGTAGAGCGGGAGTCAGTGGGCGGGATCAAGGGAAGACGACAGAAACACAAGAAACGCACCTCGTCCGCCCTCATCTGCTGTACTTCCTGACTGACGACTCCAGATAGCCCGCTCGCCAAACTCAACTTGACGAGCTTCAGCCAAGCCTCGTACTCTTCGTCGTAAGGCCGTCGCGAGTTCAGACCGATGATGAGAGCGACCTTCCTGGCCGTCCCACCCTCGCCGTCCGACTCCACGGGCATGACGAGCGCCTTGTCCGGCAGTTCGTCGAACGCCCTCGGTTCGTACCCTGCGATGAGCTCCGAACAGTCGTCCAGGATGACCATCTCGTTGTTGCACAACGCCTGGCGGATTGGCCACGGGCACAAATCCTCGTTCGCGCTCGAGTAGATGGTCATCCGCGACGATCGGGTCGACTGCGACATGCTTTCGAGCTCGGGCCCGTCGAGCATCGATTCTGAAGGAACGGGCGGATCGGCCTGTCGAGCTTGACTGACCAGTCGCGACCGGTTGCTGCCGGGTGGTCGGAGGTGGTTGGTGCTGTTGCTGCCGCCTGCCAGCGACTCGGCTAGACCTGCGCTGCTATAGGTCTTGTGAGTCCCGCTGGACGTCGTTAACCGATCGATCGAGCCTCGGAACGTCATGGGGTTGTACCGGATCTTGAACACGGGAGGCATTGAACGGTGGTCGGCGGGCACACCGACCGTACCCTTGAGTACCAAATCGATGTCGGCGGAAGCTGGGATTGTGGCGGAAGACGTCGAAGTTGCGACGGTGGGAGTGGCCTTCGAAGTCGCCGCCGACTCGGAGATGTATACCCCGACAAAGGGGAAATCGGAAGGGTTGATGGCGAGGGCCGAGATGACCGACTCAGCGTAGTCGTCGATCGACACGCAGGACGACGTGTTCTGCGCAACCTCGTGCAAGGTGAGCACTCGGCGCTCGGCCAGACACTCGCGCGTCGTCTCCCACGACCGACTAGACGTTCAAACGAGAAAGCCAAATGTCGGTCTCTCGTCCGCGCGGGGAACGGGTGAAAAGAAGGGACGTACTTGAGGATTCCAACGTTCCTCCCATGCTCATCCTCAACAGGCACCAAGCTCCACGTCTGAAAGTTCTCCTCGGGATGCTTCAGCGTCTGATCCCGATTAATGAAGAAGCGCTCGTTGAACCGATGGAGGCTCGAGCCGTCCCTTAGGATCGAGTCGAACAGAGGTCCGAGACTGGCTAATTCGGACCAACCTTGACGGACGGGTTTGCCGAGCATTGCGGGATGGCGGTTCGAGATCATCTCGGCGTAGGCGTCGTTATCTACAAGCCAGAAGTGGGAGCAGAGGAGGGTTTAGCTTTTGCTCCTGATGTCAAGGGGAAGGGAAAGGGTGTGGTATGTTTCAAAGAAAGGGCAGTTTGGAGAACGCACAAAATGCCAGATGGTCCGGACCCCAAAAGATGGCGCTCTCGGTCTCGGTGTTGAGCACGATGGAGAGCGCACTCTTGAAGCACGCCGGCCAGTGCTCAACCGGCCCTAAGCTCGTCCCCTGCAAGTCGAGACTCCAGATGAGCTCCTTCATGCAGTATTTGTCTTTTCGCCGAGCTGCCTTCTCCTGAGGCGTTGGTCGTTTGCTCTCTGTCGAGGTGGAGGGGTCCGTCGGTGAGGTCGAAGGGGTTAAAGCGTCGACTGGATTGGATGACAGGGCAGAGGCTGCGTTGGGTGTCGTTGCTGAGCAGCTGTCGGCGTCAGAGGAGGACGACGAGGACAAATGTTGAACCGGTGGCAGAAGTGTGTGCAGCTCTGATGACTGTGCATGGTCGGGGATGTGGGAGGATGAAGAAGTGGCTAGCGAGTGGAAGGTAGAAGTGGACAGGGCGTCCTCGAGGGCCGGTTCAACCGTTATTGGTCGACCGAGGTTCGTCTGCTTTGCGTTCAGGGGGGTGACGTTCGAGGAGGCACGTCTTTGATGGATGGAGGAAGAGGAGGACGAAGTGGAGGGTTTCGAAGTGGGTTCGGAGGTGACGTCCTGATCGATGGGATGGAGTTGGAGAACGACAAAGTGAGATTCCGCAGACGGGGTAGAGAGGGGCGAGAGGTCGATGTAAAAGCTCGAGGGTCGACCTTTACATCGAACATTTCGGACGAGGAGAGGTCGGGTTGGGGTCGACAGGGAGGAGGAGGTCCGAGGGTGGGATGTCGACCTGCCGTCGTTCGTAGGACTGGAAGAGAGACTCTGGAGACCCATCTTTCGACTGGGCCCACCGACACACTCCTGCAATCGACCGCCGAGACCCTTTCGAACGTCCTCATCCACCCAGTCGACGAGGAACGACCCCGACGGACAATCGCTGTCCATCTCCCAGATCGCCTTCCCGGCTTCGTTTGCCCAGACCGGACTTGGCAGGTGCCCTTGAGCCGAAGCCGATCTTGAGGAAAGGATGAAGGTAGGAGAGGCGTGTTGGGCAAAGTAGGGCAGTAGCGGGAGGGAGCCCAGCTGGTTGAGAGAGCCGTCGACAGAAGCTTGACCTCGAGTGGAGGTTAGGGGAGGGCGAAACTCCATGCGCTGGGATGAATCTGACACAGAGGTCGACGTAAGGCACGCAGAAATGAACGGTGCACGGTCTGCCCACAGCAAACACGAAGTAGCGAAGTCAGTTTGCGATCCTCCGTCAGGTAGGCAAGAAGAGGACGGGGACTGAACTAACGTCGGAGGTTTTGTGTTCGGGCCCTGAGCTCTTCGGGGGCCGCCGAGAGATCCAGAGTCGAGTGTGCCTCCTGGGGTCGGCTGTCGGAGGGTCGTGTGGATGTGCGTTCTGCCAGAGGGGTGCTGTCCGAGAAAGAGGAGGAGGAGGAGGAGGAGGAGGGAGATTGTTGGTTGGAGAAAGCGTTTCAACCGTATTGGCCTCTGCGTCGGTCTGGACTTGGGCGCGCGAGGAAGTGGAGGTCACCAATCAACGTACGCATTACAATTGATAGCTCGCACTTGCACTTTGTGAGTACTCATTGGGTCCAACTCCACTTGTCTGCGCTTGACCCTCGCTTGAGCCTGTCCCGCAGGCAGAGCAGGAGATTCGCCCTGTCCTCCCCCTCTTCCTTCCATCCCATATACCCTATACCCCCCCCCCTTCTTACTACTTTTCTCTCAGGTCCATTGCTTTCTCACTCATCTCGCCCTCGCTCGGTCAGGATCCTCCCGATGGCAGCCATCCGACCGCTGCCCGTCCCGCCAGGCCAGCAGCAGCCGTCACCGCGCCCGCTGCCAACGCCGACCATCGACCCTGCCCCCGGCGCTGGAGGACGTCGCCCACCCAACGAAGGCAAGCATGGACGACAAGCCGAGGTCAGGGATGGGTCTGGGCGTGAAAAGAGTGCCAGAGGAGGAGAGCGCAGGTGCGTTTTTTCTCTTGCCTTGTCTCGTTGGTTTGGCCCGCCACGACACCACACGCTGCACCCCCTCGCTTGCCTCCTGCCCTCGCGCAAGCCTGCTTGGCCGCCCTTGCTGGACCTCGACTGACTCGCTATCCCGCTTCCTTTATGATCTCTCACCTCTTCTGAATGAATCCTACTCGATACTCTGGCGTTTGCTGCCCAACCAGGTCGAGACAGCCTCCCTCCTCGCCTCGGAACGGCGCCGCAGCAACCCCTTCCTCTAGCACCCCCGCCCACCGACCGTCCTCCCCTTCAGGCCCCTCCCGACACTCGCACAACTCAGGCTCCAACGCCCAAGGTCGACGATACCCCCGCGCGACGCCAGGAGGAGAGTTTGACCGCTCAATGCCGGTCAACGTAACCAAACGACTGCCCGTTCAAAGCGAGTACGACCGGTCGATGCCTGCCAAACGAGACCCAACCCCTTCAACGTCCTCCTCCTCCACACCCGTACCTAAACCAGCGTACTCGGTCAACTCCCGCGGTGAGGCCGCTCGACAGTTGTTTGATCCACGGTTGCACGACCCGATGCGGTTCGTCAGCCCGCGAGGAGCGTCCAGTGCGCCTCCTCCTCCTGCGTCGGTCGCGGGCACGTCGTCGACGGGGACGACGGTCACGTCGACGTTTGGGGTGAACTCGATTTCGGGCGGATCGGTCTCGACGGGGTTGTCGTCCATCCACGAGAGCTCCAAGGGCGACAAGGAGCGCGAGAGGAGGAAGCGGAGGGAAGGAAGCGAGAGGAAGAGCCAGCGAGGCGAAGACGACACGAGGAGCAGGAGCTCAGAGGGGAGCGAGAGCTTGAAGGACCGCCAAAGGGGAAAGGGAGGGTGCGTAACTCCTGCTTGACCATTGCCTGAGCTCAGCAGCTTACTGGCGTTGCCTATTCTGCCCCTCTTGCTGCAGCGACACTGGAGTTTTGGGCTCTCTGCGCGAGCAGTACCGCGGCATCCAGGCCCTCGAAGCTCACCTGGTCGACCTGCACCGTCGGATGTCGCGCGACGAAACCATCGTCCTCGGCACAGGCGCGACGCTCGGCCCAGGCATGTCGGATGCCGGCTGGGTCGAGCTCTGCTCGAGACACATGAAGCTCGCTCATGCCCATCACGACTTTCTCACGGCCTCTCTCGACCCTAGACTGCCGGCTTCTCTTCACTCGCTGCCGGTCAAGTATAACATCGCCGCTCGGCTGTGGCAGAACTCGTTCCACCTCCTGATCGAACGCATGCGGACGACCTGGCTCGCCCCTTCTTCCACGCTCTCGCGGGACGGCCAGCAGATCGGTCCCCAGGTGGACGGGTCGACCTCAGCTCGCGCACTCGAGCATTTGACCGACTACATCCTCGATGCCTACCAGTTCTATACGACCCTGCTCGACGAGCAGGTCCTTTCAACCTTCCGGTCAGCCTGGATCGAGGCACTCGGCGATCTGGCAAGGTACAGGATGGCCGTTGCCAACCACGTTGCCCAGACGACCACTTTGTCCGAAGACGGTCCGATCAAGCACGCCAGGATCGACGACGACGACGAAGGCTCGTCCGACGACGCGCCCGCTCCGCCCGTACCGAGCGGGAATTCAATCGGCAAAGAGGTTGCGGATGCGTGGGACGTTGAGGATCGGGAGACGTGGCGGACAACGGCGAGGGACTGGTACGCGCTTGGGGTTGGAGAGAAGCCTGGAGAGGGACGGCTGCACCACCGGTTGGCGTTGATTAGCCGTGATGTCAAGGGGGAGGAGCAGAGGGCGCTGTACCACTTTAGCAAGAGGTCCGTCGCCCCTTTTTCTACTTCACTCGGGGGAGCACAAGTACTGACGAGGGTTCTTTCCGTGTGATTCTGCAGCCTCATCACCAACAACCCGTTCGCCGCGTCGCGCGAGTCGATCTTGCCCCTGTTTGACACGGCAGTCCAAAACAAGCGACACCACCCAGACGCGTCGGCCTCGGACCTCTTCGTCCTTCTGCACGGCACGATCTTCACCCGCATCCAGATGGACGACTTTGACGACGTCTTTGCGCGATTCTTCGAGCGGCTCCAGGAGGATCGGGTGGGAACCAGGTCGTTGGCGCCTGTCGAGTGGGTCATGATGGGTGTTATCAACCTCGCGAGCTGCCTGCAGTACGGGGCTGAGGACGGTCTGCTCAAGCGGGCAGGGAGCGAGGAAAATCGACGACCGATGAGGCGCGATGGAGGAGGAGCGCAGGCGGATGCCAACGGTCACTCATCTCAGAACGGCACCGGATCGAACGCTCCTCAGGCCATCATGATTCACGCCGTCGGCGGCAAGCGGTCGTCCGAGCCCGACGTGGACGGCGCGTCGTCTGAAGGAGGAAGTGACGACCTCCTGTCGTCATCGGCGATCCCCCCTCCTCAGGAGGGCGAAGTCCGACCCCTCCAGAAGCCCACGGCGACAGGCAGCTCGGCCGAGGACGAGGAGGCGCTTCCGCTGCCGTTCCGACACGCTCTCCGACTGTCGTTCTCGATCCTGTCGTTCTGCCTCGCTCACCCGATCCGGCGCGACTCGCTCGGCAAGTCGATCATCAACCCATACATCACTATCTTCCTCACGTTCCTGTCGACGATCGCCAAGCAACCTGCCGCACTCGCCCTCGTTGAGCGGGCGGTTCCGTGGACGTCGCTCGTTGGGTTCTTCAACACCGTCCCGAAGAAGATCGACATCCGGCTCGACGTCCCGCCCAAGCTGACGGCTGGAGGTCCCCTCCCCGAGGACTGGTGTTTGCGAGGCATGGAATGGGTCGGCCGACGGGTCTACGAGCGCGGGTTTTGGAAGCAGAAAGCGTCGTCCTCGTCGTCCTACGGGCGGTCGTTCAACGGCATGCCGGACGGTCCCAAGTCGGGTCCGACGATCCAGTGCGAGATGGACGTCCTCTCGGCTCAGGTCGAGACGCTCAACCTCGAGCAGCAGCTGCACGAAGGGATCGTCGAGGGCGAGGGCGAAGGGGCTGAGGCGCAGGAGTTGACGGTCAAGCGGTGGAAGAGGATTGCTTGGTCGCTCGGCATGTTTGTCAAGACCGCCCCTGGGTTCACGATCGACCCCGATACGGGAGGCAGGAAGGTCCGGATCGCACCCAGCGGGCTCCTCCAGGCTAAGCTGGATGGCTGGGCCGAGGAGAGGAGGTTGATGATGGAGGAGATGCAGGCGCACAAGGCCAGGGCGGTCGAGGCTTCGCGGGAGAGTGCCATCGACGTCGACGAAGAGGAGGACGAGAGCGATGGTGAGGATGAGCAGGATGAGGATCTCAAGGCGCTCAAGGTACGTGCCTGCCTTTGCATCCTCCTACGCAAAGCTTCCACTGACATGATCATCCCCCTCCAATAGGCTCAACGACGACAACTCCGAGCAATCCTTCGAGCTGGACGAAACGCCTCGGTCGGCCCTCATCCTCCTGGTCCTCCCGGCGCGTTCAATGGTCGCTCTGGCCTTCCTGGTTCGCGACGGAACAAGGACCCCCTCGCTGCGCACGCTCTGCCGTCCATCCTCTTGGGCTACACCGTCCTCGTGTTCGATACGAACGTCATTCTCTCGTGCCTCGCCATCTTCCGGTCGGTCGTCGAGTCGGCTTTCTACACCGCCATGATTCCTCTGCCCGTCATCACCGAGCTCGACGGTCTCTCCAAGCAGCCCGCTCCTCTCGGAACACAGGCTCAGGAGGCACTCCTCTTCCTCACGACCCACATCCGCTCGCACTCGAGGTCGCTCAAGGTCCAGACCTCGCGCGGCAACTACTTGTCGGACCTGACGATCCGTTCCGAGGACATCTCGTTCTCGTTCTCCAACACGTACAACCCGACCAAGGCGCGCAACATGGATGACCTCATCCTTCGAGCGTGCACGTTCCAGGAGGAGCACTTTGTCGACCGGACCGCCATCCTCAACCTCTCGCGCAACGTCGGAGTCGACGTCAAGGACCAGGCGACCAAGGTCGTCTTGCTCACGAACGACCGCAACCTCCGACTAAGGGCCAAGGCTCAGGGCGTCATGGCTGTAGACGAGAAGCCCATGAGGAGGATTCTCGGTCTGGCCAAGGACGGAACGCCCGTCGCTGCTTCTGCTGGATGAGGAGGGACGAGTCGGAAAAGGACAGGTTGCACGCCTCTCGTTCCAGGTTCTACCCAACTCTCATTTACTGGACGTTCAGTCATCGGACGCTTCTTTCTGGTCGCTTTCTGGCGGTCAATCAACCCAAGATGGCCAAGCGGACACCGGCGCTTACTACGCACAAGACTACGGGACCCAGCGTGCCGGGTCCGAAGGTCGTTTGTTTGACGTTCAAGGCTCGACGGAGGGGGCATGGTAGACTGCCGAGATGGGTTCCTTCCTCGCATTGCACCAAGCTCCCCTGCCCTCCCGGTGCCCTATAAGAACATGACATCTTCTCAAACTCTCTACCAGTCCTCTCTGTCTCGGCAAAGCAAAGCGTCTGAACAGCTCAAGTGCAGCAGGCCTCCCTGTGCTCTTTTGTCTCCGGGACCAGGCGCGGGGCCTAGGCCGCTTCCCTTTGTTCTCGCGAAGCCCTTTTGTAGTCGACCTTCGAGACCGCCTCTGTTCAGAAACAAGGACGACCAAGAACCTGGCTGACCTTTCCGACCCAGAAACGCTGACCGTCACCCCTGTATCCTGTCGTTCTCCCTTTGGACCCTTCTCTGTCGCTGCTCGACTCCTGCCGCAGGACCGCCCTTCCGCTCGCCCTCCTCTACTCCCCGCCGCATCTCTCCCTACCACCTCAGCAGCCATGACTCCCTCCGCAAAGGCCACCCTCCCTGCCCTCTTCTCCGCGGTCGTTCCCCGACAGGAAGCTTGCGCTCTTTCGTGCCTCGCTTCGACCGACTCGGGCTCATGCGCGGCACTCGACGCGGCCTGCCTATGCGCCTCAGACACCTGGGGCCAGCTCGTCCTGGCATGTTCTTCCTCCTGCTCTGTTCTGCCCGTTACATTCTACTTTCGGGGTCAGAAACTGACTGACGTACTGGGGTCTGGTGTGTAGAGCTGTATTCAGACCGCCTGTGAGACCGAGACGAACTTGAACTCGGCCTACAGCCAGCTCCTGCTCTACTGCAACAGCGTCGTGCGTCTTTCCTCCCCGTCTTCCACACCGTCCTCAGCCAACTGACCTCTTGCCTCTTCTTTCGCTGGTTCCAGAGCCAGACGTTCACCCTTCCCGAACCTGCCTACACGGGGACGGCCACCGCGACGACGACCGTCAACGTCGCAGCTGCCTCACGGTCGGCCGTCGCCGCTGCCAGTTCGGCTGCCGTCGCAAGTTACTCTGCCGCTCTGGCCAACGTCAAAATGCCCGTCAACGTCTCTGCCATTGTGCGTCTGTCTGTTCCGTCCGTCACTCTGCCCTGTTGTGACACGTCACTGACAAAAGATGTCTGGTGCTTGGCGCGGGCTAGATGGCTGGAATCTGCTCCTTCGTCTTCGTTATTGCGATCCTGATGGGATATCTCGGTATCAAGGAGAAGCTCAAGCAGGCGCGCGATCAGTCGCCCGTCAATCCTAGCAGCTGGACAGGAGGTGCGTTTCCCCTCTTGGGTCCACCGTCGTCTGCCCGGATGTGGCGCGCACGCTGAAATTGAGATCCCTCTCGGTTTATATGTCAAAGGTAAGCGAGCAATTGCCGATCCGGCCAACAAGAAAGAGGTCTCAACGAAGGAGAAGGTCAACGTCGGGGCTCATTCGAGCATCTTTGGTGGGGAGATGTCGCAGTTTGGAGGGGAGATGGAGTTGGACGACCGACGACAAGAGGGTGAGCTTGCCCTCATCATGTTTCTGCTCTCACGACCGTCCTGATCTCTGACACTCTCGTAATTTTTGAATCAGCACGACAAGCAAGAATGGATGCCGCCGAAGCTCTTCGACGTGAGAACCTCGCCAACCTCTTCTCCCAGCCCTCTACGACCTCCCTCACTTCCAAGCACTCGCTCTCCTCTCCCAAATCCCACGACGAGCTGCACGACTCGGACTCGGACGACGCTCAGTACGTTACTTTGCCAGAACTCGGACTGGGTAACGCACACGTTCTAAGGACCGCCAAAACGTTCGGACCCTCGAACACAGATGAGAGATGGGCAAGAGTCCCTCCTACCCCCGCTGAGAGCGTTACGCGGTTGATCAAGGATCACAAGGACTAGACTCCAAGCTTCCTTGAAGCCCCATCTCTTCTTTTTGTCCTATCTTTACAACCTTTTCCAGTTTGTTAGAACTCGCGGCGGTCCGTCCGCTTCCACCTTTGTACCAACCTGCCTCTCAAAGGGGTGCCACATAACTATCCCGTAGATCACTATGAACACCTCTGTTCTTACTCGCTGGCCTGCAAGCCCGGAGTGCAGAGAAGGCGACAAGTGAAGGGGAGGGTTCTGTCGAGAGTGGGCCAACCTGTCGAGATGCATTGGTAGGCAAGGCGCAGGCCCTTTGTCCCCCCCCCCCCCGCACAGACAAGCCAAACGCCAGCCTCCCCAAACTCGGATACCCTTCACCTCCTTCCTACTCGGCTCGCTCGTGTACTCAAGCTCCAATGGCTACCGGAATGCAGAGCATCAAATGTGAGTTTCTCGCTCTCATCGGGAGGACAACTGCTCCTGGCTGTCACAGGCTAGCTCGAGGCTCGAGGGCTGATCGTTGATGGACGTTTGCCTTTGCAGGTGTAAGCCCAATCCTTGCTGCAACACCGTCACGGAGTAGCCTCAGGATCAGGACGACGCGTAAGGTGACTGACGCTGCTTGGAGATCGGACGGAACGATGGATTTCGGGTCGAGTAGGTTGTCGTAGGAGATGGAGCTGTAGGAAAGGTTCGCCCCCCCTTCGCTTCCCTGTCCTCGAGCTATTCCTGACCAGCATTGTTCGCACACACAGACGTGCTTGCTTATATCATACACGACCAATGTACGTCCTCGGGCCCGCCTGTTGTGGAGTTGTGCGGCGCAGTTGGTTAATCCTCTCGAGCTCGGTTGACGGACAACAGGCCTTCCCCGGAGTACGTCCCCCCTAGCTCCTGCTCTCCTCCCTCTGACTCTCGCGCGTGGCCCGGAGATCTAACATCCCACCTTCTCATCTTTCAGTCGTACGTGCCAACGGTATTCGACAACTGTGAGATCAAAGCGGCAAGTCGGACTGTGCTTTGGACGGACGCGCTGACCCCGAGCTTCCCCCTCGACACGACGAGTACAGACAGCGCAAACGTCCTCGTGGATGGCAAGCCAGGTACGTTCTTCGAAACTTCAGACACGCTTTGAAGCTCGGCAGGCTGACGAGACGTTCATTTGGGATGGACAGTAAACCTCGGACTCTGGGATACGGCCGGACAAGAAGATTACGAGTCCGTCCACCTCTGAGCGCCCGGACCTCTCCTACCCACGTCTTAGACTGACGCTCAACTTTTTGGGTCTGGTCAAAGTCGGCTCCGACCTCTCAGCTACCCTCAGACCGACATTTTTCTCGTGTGCTTCTCGCTCGTTTCGCCTCCGTCGTTTGAGAACGTGAGGACAAAGTGGTTCCCGGAGGTAGCCCACCACGCGCCTGGCGTTCGTAAGTCCCGCTCTTTGCTTGGGTCGCTGGCGGGTTCTCTTGGTACAGCGCTGACCTTCAACTCTCTGTGGGTGATGGATCTCCTTTCGCAGCGATAATCCTGGTCGGAACGAAGCTCGACCTTCGAGAGGATCCGGCGACGATTGGCAAGTTGAGGGAGCGACGGATGATGCCGATCTCGTACCAAGCCGGAAACCAGTGTGGGAAGGACATTGGGGCGGTTAGGTACTTGGAGTGCAGCGCTTTGACGCAGAAGGGTCTCAAAGTGCGGCTCTTTCTCTTGCACCCTCTCTCAGACGTCCTCTCGCTGACCGACGTCGCTCGCACACTCTTTATCCAGAACGTGTTCGACGAGGCGATCCGAGCTTGTCTCTCTCCCAAGCAGCAAGGCCGAGGGTCCACAAACAAGCGCAACAAAAAGGCTTGCACCATCCTCTAGACGCACGCCTTTCGTACCGCATCTCTTTCTCACTCGGCGCACCTTACTCCCCTCTATCCGGACCCGTTCATCAACAAGCACCATCGCCCTTCGATCCTCTCCTTCCAATGCGGCCTTCCTGAACTGTTCAACTTGCCTCTCGCTTGCTGTTGGAACTCATAATCGCTTTTGCTCTTCACCCCTCCCTCAAAAGTCAACCCTGCCACACTCGACGTTTTGCCTTCTTGTGTTGCCCCTTTTCTCTTTCTCCCTTCAAGAACGTCTCACGACCTGCCTCTATCGCAATGACCCAGTTATCAACCTCAACGTGCTGTCCCCAATCGGCGTTATTACGCGCCAACTCGTTCGGCATGACAAAAAACAAGTCCCCTAGCTATTGCGTACAAGACTGAGAAGGTGACAAGAAACATGACAGAAGTCTCAGGAGAAAGGTGTGGGCACAAGATGGACTGAGCAGTACAGCAATGGTGCGAGAAGGACCTCTCGCGAAGGATACAATTGGGGTGATGGACTGCAGGGAGGACTGAGACGGGGAGTGGAGACAGGCGAGACGGAATGAAAGAGCGCTCTATGAGTTGATCTGAAGAACGTTGCGAAGCTTGTCTAGGAGGGCGTCGATTTTGTAGGCTGTTGTATAAATGGGATAAAGGCGGAGAGCAGGTTGACAGTCAGCGCGACCACAAACGCACGACGAACACAAGGGCAGGCATCTTACGTTTGAGAATGACCTGAGAGACAAGAACAAAGAAGGGATGCGTCAGATGACAAGCTCGTCTATTGGGGTGGGCTGCGACGGAGGCCACTCACATCGTCCATGCCTGCAGCAAAAGCTGCGTCGATTTGACCTTTTCTAGCGTTACCTGGGAGTGATTCAACAGAGCCATTGTCAGCTATCAGTTTGAGGGTTCTGACGAGGCGATGGAGCGTACCGGTCAGAGCGTAAACGGTGTGTCGGTACCCGCCGTACTCGCCCCTCTCCTCGGCCTCCCGGATCTTCGTGATGGCACCAATGCCGTTCAGAACAGCTGCAAGCATCAAAGAACGGACGCAATCGTTAGTAAAGGGTGGGATGCTCGTGTCATTCGGAAGGGACGTACGCATCTCCAAATCCATCAAGACTACCCTGAAGGGCGCGGCCTCTGCTATACTGGCTTCTATCCTCTCGATCGCCTCCGCCCCGTCTGAAGCGATTTGAGCAATAATTCCAGCCTTACGAAGCTGGCGGTCGAGGACCTTCTGGTTGATGAGGTTGTCTTCGACGATCAGGCACCGCATGCCGGTAACGGAGCGCAAGGACGGGGAGAGCGCCTTGGCCGCACGACCAGCCTCGCTGAGAGGCGATGAGATATTGTCGGCAGCACCGGGGGACGGAGCGTCGAGAGGGGGTTTGGGAACCAAGCTGGCCTTGAAGAAGAAGCGGAAGCTAAGAGGGAAGGGCATTGGTGTACTGCGTCAGCTCAGAGTCGACAACGAAGAGAGAAAGGGACGACTCACGTGCTTCCTCGCTCGTTGGGATCAGAAGTCACCTCGATGTGACCATCCTGCAACTCCAGAAGCTTTCTGCAGACGTACAGTCCAAGTCCCGAGCCTCCAAAGACGACGTGCGTCTGTGCCGACCCCTGCTTAAAGCGTTGGAAGAGGCGCGACAACTCGTCCGAGGTCAAGCCCGGTCCGGAGTCAGAAACAGCTCCATAAACCCAGATCTCTTCCTCGTTCGGGTTGTTGGAGAAGGGTAGGGATCTTGCGGTTGGTTGAGGAGGGAGGCACTATACGGGAAATGCCGGCTGATTAGTTGATGGGCGACGACAGCAAACGTGGCAGAAAGGAGACGCACAGTACCGTCGTCCGGTGGATCCTTGCGTACGTCGATGTTGACGGTGATCTCTCTCACAGGACAAGGGCTTGTGAACCTGATAGCGTTGCTAAGCAGGTTGATGAGGACTTGCGCCAGTCGTCCAGTGTCGGCCTGGATGCGCTTGAAGCCCATGTCGTGAAGAGACTGGAGCGAGTCCCCGTGAACGAGTGAGAGGCGGATACGCTTGAGACGGCTGTAGAGAGAGTTTCGTCAAATCGGGCACCTCTTATCGAACAACGATGAAGAGACTCACCACTCGCTGGCGAAGACGGAACAGATCCGCTTGGTCTCAGCGATGAGGTCGAGAGGAACGGGGAAGATCCTGCAAGTTGGATCAAGGGTTTCAGCTCGAGTACGCAAGGGAGAAGAAAGAAAGAGAGACTCACTCGAGCGTGGACAGCTGGATGCGCGCCAGTGACAAGACATCGTTCGCAATCCGCTCTTGGCTCATTCCCATCATGTATATGGATTCCAGCGCCTCGACGTCTTCTTCGAGCATCGTGAGCAGCGATGCTGTTGGCATGAGCCCTCGATCCTTGTCGAGGACGGCCGTTAGTTCGGTCGAGAGGAACTTGAGGTTTTCGCGGACGAGTTGAGCGTTCTGGAGGATAGCAGAGACGGGGTTGCGAAGCTCGTGACTTGTAACGTCGACCAGAAGTTCTTGATGACGACGTTGCTCCTCGGCCTCCTTGCGCTTCTCCTCGGCCTCGACCGCTCGAATGTGCAGCTCCAGGGTCCGCTCGTTGAACTTGCGCTCCAAGTCGATCCGGTGTTTGCCCATCTGCATCTGGAGATGACAGCGGGCGATGAGCTCTGCGAAGAGGAAGGAGATCCTAGTCAGTCTGATATCTCGGAGAAGGACATCGCTGGCGAGATCAACCTTTCGAGGAGAATGGTTTCGGCAGGTAATCATCCGCTCCGTCCAAAAGACCGCCAACCTTCTCGTCCTCACCGGCACCTATGGAGGGGCAAATGGTCCAGGTCAGAAGAGTGTTTCTTTGAAGAGAACCTCGGTGAGACGTACGGGCAGTGATGATGATCACCGGAATCTTGCTGGCCTCCGTCGGAGTGGCCTTCAGCGCGCGGATGAGCCCAAAACCGTCCAGGACGGGCATCATGACGTCCGAGACCTGTGAGCGAGGGCATAGACGAGTGATAAGATTGTTCAGAGATAGCAAGTCGAATCAGAGGATGCGGTAGTTGACGCACGATGAGGTTGGGCATGCTTTGCGTAGCGATCTCATAACCCTGAAAGAACCAGACAAAGGCGCGTCAGTGAACGCAAAAGCCTGACAGTGCCGAGCACGACAAGCACTTCTTGTCCGTTCCGGGCCTCCAAAATGCGACAGTAGGGAGACAAAATTGAGTGCAGGTACTGTCTGATGTCCGAGTTGTCGTCCACGATCAGGATGGTGTCATTTCGGCTCCAGAACAGAGTGGATGGGTCGATCCTGCTGGACGAGTCGTTGGAGCTCGACATGTCGGATTCCGAGACGATGCCCGAGATGGAAGCCGACTCGGCTTGCGTTGCCGTCGTGGACTGAATCTCGTCTGCTGCCCATGTCTTTGCGTCCTCGACAAACCCCTGCGCGGCGCGAGAAGAACCGATAGCAGTCTCTACAGCCTCCTCCTCAACCCTGTTGAGATAGACGAGACGAGAGAGTCAGTACATCTCCGGAGAATTTTGGAGACTTGAGACGCACCTGTCGGGCGGGAGGTGGGCGCAGCCCAGGGGCAGAGTAACAACGAACGACGATCCATGCGAGCCGTCCTCCGACTCCTCCTTGGTTGAAGAGGTGACGACGAGCTTTCCCCCGTGCACCTTGATGAGCTCGGCTGTCAGGGAGAGTCCGATACCTGCGTCGTGACCAAGCGTCAAGTCGGCGTCGATCAGAGACAGAGTGATCTGGGCGAACTCACCTGTTCCTTCGTGCGAACGACCTGTCGTCGAAACTCGGTGGAAACGCTCGACCACTTTCGGTACATCCTCCTTGGGAATGCCGACTCCGGTGTCCTCGACTCCAAACTCGACGTCGTGGTCTCCGTACTTGACCCAGACTCGAATCTTGCCTTGCAAAGTGTACTGGGAAGCAAGACACGAATGTCAGTCGAGGGCTTTACGAAGCTCGGCCGGACAGGACGTACCTTGAAAGCGTTACCGATGATGTTGAAGCAGATCTGGAAAGGGTGCACAAGCAAGAGTGAGTGACCGCGTGTCGATCGAGCATGGACAAAGCACCCCACCTTTTCCCACAGGTCGTCGTCGACGTATACTCGTCGTTGCTCACACTCGTCACATTCCACTTCGTATTGGAGACCGGCCTTTTCGATCGCCGACCGGAAGAGCGAAGCGAGGTCGACCGTGAACCGGCCGAGATGACGAGGCGAGAAGTTCCCTTGCATGCGTCCGGCTTCGACTCGACTGACGTCCATGACTGCGGTGAGACGACAAGAGGAAGTCAGCTTGAGCCTCAGTACAGGAAAGGAAGCAATATTGGAAGCAAAGAAAACGTACGCATATCCACTAGTCGGTTGAGCCTCTGAACGTTTCGATCCGTGATGGAGAGGAGTCGCTTCTCATGCGAGTCGGCAGGAGCGATGGCGAGGAGGTCCTTGACTGGGCCACTGATGAGCGTCAGAGGCGTTCGAAGCCTGAGAAGAGGAGAGGATTGACGCAGGATGAGAGTCAGCTACACCAATAAAATGGGACACATGGTGTCGAGGGAGACTTGCTCGTGTGAGACGTTGCTCTGCAGGATCAAAGGACCATGCGTCAGTCTACGCTGCGTGAATAAGTGGGGAAGCGAAGACGGTCTCACGAAAAACGCTCCCTTGGCCCTGTCCAGCCTCTCCAGTTCCTCCGCCCTTCGCTTCTGCGCCTCAAAGCTTGCCACGCCCGACAGGCCGCTCGAGAGCGAGAGCCGGATGAGCTTGAGCCAAGACTGGTACTCTTCGTCGAACGGCCGTCTCGTGTTAAGCCCGATGATGAGCACAAGACATCGCGCCGTGGACGAGTCTTCGTTCTCGACCGGGATGACGAGCGCCGTGTTAGGTAGCTCGCCCCACGACCGACTCTCGAATCCTTTGGTAAGCGATGAGCAGTCGTCGACGAAGACGGGCTTGCCCGACGTGAGAGCAAGCTCGATGGGCCACGGACAGACCGATCCGTCACCTCCTCGGACGGTGACCATGGAGCCTCGTGAGGAAGACGTTCGATTCCCGTCGGCCGTCATCTCGGCGGTGCTGGCGATGGACGTCGACGAGGCAACGATCTGCTGCTCTTCCTGCTTGACAGTGTCCTTTCTGGCGAAGAGACCGTTCGGCATGCCGGGCGTGACGATCGAGCTGATGGACTGGCGGCCCGAGACCGAGCCGTACGTGCTAGCAGAAGCGTCGATCGAGATGAGGAGTTCACTCTGGGCTGAAGGGTGACCTTGAGGCACACCGATGGTTCCGACAAGATCGAGCTTGATCGTCGTCTTCGCGGAGGTATTGGAAGCGACTGACGATGAGTCAGAGGCCAGATATAGCATGGCGTTGGAGATGTCGTGAGGGTCAGACTTGAGAGAGTCGATGACGGCGTCGGCGAACGAGTCGAGGGAGTCGCAGGCGAAGGTTTGCTGCGCGAGCTCTCGCAGCGTCTTGAGACGACGTTCGGCTAGCACCTTGGTCGTGCTCTCCCAAGCCCTGTGTGGTAGGTGAGCAAAAAGCATGAGTCAGAATCGACTCCTTCCTTGATCTCCCTTGAACCGGAGAGGAAAAGGAGCACTTACCTGTTCAACATACCCTCGTTCTTGCCCGACTCTCCCTTGATCCCGGTCCACTCCCACGTGAAGAACGTCTCCTCCGGTACGCTCGTATCCGACCTCTGCATGAACAGCAGATCGTCCGTCTTGTGCACCGACCTGTCCTCGTGGATGACGCCGTAGGCAAGGCCGGCAATGCCGTCCCAGATCTCGGCCCAGCCCGTCTTGGCCGTCGCTCCGAAGAGAGCAGGGTGCTTCTTGTTGCTCATCTCTGCGTAGGCGTCGTTGTAGATGAGGTTGAGGTCTGCAAAGTGTGAGAAAGCAAGTGGTATCAGTGATGAGCGTGCGGTAGGTTATGATGGAAGCAGAGACACACCTGGTCCGTACCAAAGGCAAGCACATCTACAAACGAGAGTTTGGATCGCAGTCAGTTCTCCCTCCTCTTGAATGCAGGTGGGACGGGGAAACAAACGAGTTGGTGCTCATGATGACGCTGACCATCGTCTTCAAGCTCTGCGGCCACTCCTTCTTGTCTCCCAACGCCGTTTGACTCCAGTCAAACTCCTCTAGCATCTTCTCCATCTGGTACGTCTCCCGTCGGTCGCGGTTCTCCTCCTCAGGCGTCGGGCGCGGCGCTGGCTCGTCGGGGAGGACGACCCCTTGAGCGGGTTCGGCGACTTCGGTTGGTGACGGAGGAGGGTCGTAAGACTGTATAAGAGGGTTCGAAGCGTCCGTGTCGAAGGAGAGAGTCGTAAAGGGGGAGATGAGTTGCGAGAGTGACGGCGTCGGTGCCAGTTGCTGCTCCCGAGGTTGGGGGTTGACGACGGGCGAGTCCGACGCTGCTAGTCGAGGAACGAGCTGGATCATTGAGAACTTTGTCGCTGGTACGCTCTGCTGCAGTACACTGTAGCGACCCTGGACGAGCTTCTCCGATGTGGGCAACGACATCCTTACCGTCGGTCCGCTGTCTGACGAGACCGAGCTCTCTGCACCCTGCCCGTCTACGCTTCCGCTTCCCTGGCTGACGTCTAGCTCATCCTCCAACCCTAGAACAACTCGAACCTCCCTCCAGCCGGTCGAGTCGAGCTTGAGCACCTTGGCCGCCTCGTTCAACCAGACGACCTTCCCTGCCGAAGTCCTCCTGCCAGCCGGCGATGATTGGTCAACTCCGAACCAGTCTTCTGGGACGAGGTACGCTGGGTGCGGGTGATGGTCGAGGAACGGCAGGAGAGGGAGGTAGGCCAGTTGACCGGGCAGCATCGTCCAGGATAAGGAGCCTGTCGGAGGGACTGGGCGAGGAAAGAGGTGCCGGGGCTGGGCTGAACGGTTGACGTAGGTGAGCTTGGGCTGAAGGACGACCGGCATGAGGAGGATCCAAAGTCAGAGACTGTCTCTCGCTCAACGCTCATGAGAGCTCGGAGCTGGACGTACGAGGGTCTCGAAGCGAAGGCCAGAGGGCGTCAACGAGGAAGGAAGCTGCTTGAGCAACCAAGCGTTCGGACGAGTTGGAACGCGCGCGAAGGGTTCCTGCGCAAGACAAAGGGCGAGCGGCCGAACGGTACCTCCTGAAAGACTCGTAGATGGGATGGACCGAGCTGAGCTTGACCGAGGTTGCCAGATGGGACAGGAGGAAGGAAAGAGCGAAGAGAAAAGGCGTCGAGCGTGCCAACAGGTTCCTCTTCTCCGGGACGAGCAACCTCTCCTCGGTCAGGCGCGAGCGGCCGGAACGGCGATCGACGATGATGCGCCCAACTGCCCCCGCACGAATCGCATGCGTATCCAGCAAGGGCACATGAAGGAGGGCGATCGGAGACGGGAGAGGGAGAGTCTGAGCAAGAGACGCAAGACTTCGAAGAAGAGGTAGACATAGCATCAATCGCAGACACGGCGTGGAGAAATCCGTCCCTACAAAGGTACCGACACGAGCGCAGTCGTTATTCGGGCGTGCAGCCGTTTGAGAGCCTGGTGCAAACGAGAGATCTCTCGCTCAGTACGACAAGTCCACTGCAGAGTTGACATTGGAAGAGGAAAAACGTCAGGGGGGAACTCACGGTCATCCGGTGCGTCAACTCCTTCCCTTCCCACTTGTCTACCAAACTCTTGATCTTCCCCTCCCCGTCCAGCTGCATCTCGATCAGCGAGTGCATCGTCTACGTTCGAGCAGGGACAGAAAATGAACAGAGGTCAGACTAGAGAGCGTTGACCGGACAGGGGAGGGGAGGGAAGGAGCGCAAGGACGTACTCGATGGACGCCCAGTGCACGGATGGTGTACTCTTGGACCATCTCCCAACGTACCGTTGTTTCTGTTGGGTTGAGGAGAATAAACGAGAGCGTCCGAGAGATAGGGAACATCTTGGCCTGCGGGCAAGGGCAAGAATGAGGTTGAGGGGTCAGTTTAAGTCCTCCAGGGACGTTTTCCAGACGGGAAAGTCAACGCACTTGAGCAAACCACTAGAGACGACGGACGAAATCGCTCAGAGTCAGCGGATGTCAGGCAGATCGTTCGTTAGGGGTACTTGACGAAGCAGACGGACCTGCGCAGCAACTTCGGCCCAGCCGACACATCTGCAAAGCACACGGATAACAAACCAGACTGTTAGTCGTATCTTCAAGATGGGGAGAGGCAGAATCTGGAATCTCACTTGAGGTTTGGGTCCTCAAACACTG
This sequence comes from Cystofilobasidium capitatum, assembly GCA_014825545.1. Taxonomy (NCBI): domain Eukaryota; kingdom Fungi; phylum Basidiomycota; class Tremellomycetes; order Cystofilobasidiales; family Cystofilobasidiaceae; genus Cystofilobasidium; species Cystofilobasidium capitatum. The sequence continues at coordinate 130,923 of MVAJ01000034.1, forward strand.
CGTCGTGCGCCCAGGAACGCCTGAGAATCTCGGTCGTCGGTCTCGAGCAGTACAACTAGCCCAACCAGCCAGAGACGGCAGCAAACTATCAGTCGCAGGCCATCATTCTTACAGTAGGAGAAAGGGAGACGCGCACCTCTAGCGTGTCGCGTACGACCTGCTGCTGGCTCTCGGGCAAGCTCGAGATCTTGAGTCCGGCGTGCGACTCGTCGTCGGCCGGCAGCGGGAACCGGTGAAACTTGGACAGTCGTTTCCTCTGCTTATCCGACAACTCGTGGTCGTCGATTGTAGGTAAACCATGTCTGATGTGTTAGACAAGATGATGCAAAGGGTCGGTCAGTGGAGGGAGGCAGCGGACGGATGACGAGGTAGACGACTACGCACACTCCGCCCGGTGCGCTCAGCAGCAAGCTCCGACTCGGCAGAGGGTTGATGTGGTGCAAGGTCGGCTTGTTCTTCTCTCCCGGACCCGTCTTGGTGCTCGTGTGCTGGAGAGGAGGGTACTCGCCGGCGTTGCTCGTTCGAGGGGTGCCAGCGGGTGTGATGCTGGGGCTGAGGAGGGGTTTGGAAGGGTAGGCGAAGCTGTCGCCCGGCCGGGACCTCGTCACGGCGGACGAGCTGCTGGTAGCGTGGACAAGTGAGTGACCTGGAGGACCGTCCTGCTGCTTGTGGATGGGGTCGTGCAGTGGGTCGGGCATTTCAGTAGCGAGAAGATGGAAGTTTGGGTGGTGAGTTTGGATCGTTGGACGGATCTCTGCGACGTCGACCTCCTTCCTTTCCTCCCTCCGTCCGTTCCATCTACCGCCCTATCTGGACCTACGACGACCACTAGACATGTCCTCCGCACCGTCAGCAGCAGTAGCAGCAGCAGCAGCAGGTCATGCCAGATCGCACTCGAACGGCGGCGTCAAGACCAGCAGCAACGGCCATGGCTCGAGTCTCGCGCGTGCTTCGACCACAAACGGAGCAGCCGCCGGCCGACCTAGACAGAACAAGAGCAGGGACTGGCTGGTGGGCAAGCTGGACGCATTGCACTACGCTCAGAAAGTGCGTCTCTAGAGCCATCTCGATGATCACTCCTTCGTTGAGGGCGACTGTCGCTGACCTGTGCTTCCTTGTTCTCCTTCCGCCTACGTCCGTCTCCTGCGTCTCCTTCGCCTCGAGCAGCAATACGTCCTGACGGCCGGTCTGATCCTGCGACACCATGTTGACGCCCGTCAGTTGTACGTCTTCCGGCCCTTGACGCTCTGGCATCCAACGCCTTGGACTGACTCTAGCTCTGCTCAACTCTTCGCTAGGGGACTGCCACCGCACTCCATCCGCGCGCCAAAGCCGTTGCTGGACGAGCTTGAGCACTCGAGGGAGGAGTACACCTGGGTTCGAGCAGAGATCGAACAGTACGCAGTGCGTCCTCCATCAGATGGACCTCTTGCTCTCAAGTCATTCACTGATCTCGCCCTGCTTGCTCCCCTCCAGCGCCGGATGAGAGTAGAGGTCGGGTCCGAGTCGCCAGAACCTACACCAGCCGCTCTTCCCCCTGTCGACCCCAACTCCTCCGCCGCCTCGCTCGCATCTCGTACACCGCCTCCTCCTCGAACTCTCCAGCCTCCAGTGCTGGCCAAAACGATACCTCACTCAGGCGCACCAACGTACCTCAAGCAACCTACGCAGCAGCACCCTTCCCCTCTTCGAAATCCAACCACCATCACCGATGCGACCAACCCTGTCCTCTCGACAGCCAGCGCCAACGGAAATGGTAACGGATCGTCTGCGACTACGCCCCGTCACACCCCTCAGCCCTCGCTGTCGATCAGCGTCCAACGACCACCTCCCTCGGCCTCTCAACCACAGCCTCCCAGATCGCCCGCTCAGGCCAACAACAGATCCAACATGCCCCCTCCCCAATCCTCTCCCTCCGGTCGACCTCTTGCCAGCACAAGCAGCGCCAACTCGTCCCCCAAGGCTCCTGCCAAACCTCAAGGTCTCGCGCTGCCCCCTGCCTCCGGCTCGCAATCTTCAACCACATCAACCACCCCTACGCAAAACGCTGCTCCTCCTCCTCAGCAGACGAGCACCCGTCCAAAACCCAAACCTCGCTTTGCGACTGCTCCACAACCCCAGTTGGACGCGGCCGCCACTTCGCTGTCGGAAGACACGCCTGCCCCGCCTGTGGCCGCTCCGGTCAACCCGCCCAACCCCGCACCAGCGCCGTTCAAGCTAACCATGCCTAAATCGTCCGACTTTCTCCCGGGGGGCAAATCCGGTCCTCCTCCCGCCCAACCGGTCGACCTCGTGTCTCAACTCGTTCAGCAGCAGCCTCAGCAGTCTGGCCTGGGCTCACTGACAGCTGCCGACGTGGAGAACATGACCTCGGAAGAAGCTCAGCGGATCCTCGACTCGTTCGGCTCCAACGACAGTTCATCCAACTTCAACGTCGCCATCCCTCCCTTCGAATCCTCCTACCCGCCGCCGACCTCGAGCGCACAAGCGGACGTCCAGCCGGCGTTTGACCCGTCGGCGTTTGCAGATCTCGACTTGTCGATGATGACCGACCTGCTCGCGTCTGCCGGTGGGGAAGGGGGTGAGTTGGACCTCAGCGCGTTGGGTGCGGAGGATGTCGATTGGGATGCGATGATGCAGAGTTTGGCGGGGGCGACCGAGGGGATGGGAGGGCAGTGAGGAGTCTGGAAGGGACGACGGGCGACGGACCAACGACAACTCAACGACCCAGTGGACGAACGAACGCAACGGACCAGATACACTCCTGCTCAACTCTCAACAAAACAACTTCCAGCAAGCATGCCCCCTCCCTCCCTCATGCCGCCTTCAGGCTTCAGCAGCCCCGACACGAAGCTTTCGACGCGACCGGTCTCACCCGACCACCACCACCAACTTTCTCATAGCTGGTTCGCCTCCTCCCGACGGTCGGTCTCACGCTCCATCGAGAACCCACACTGTTGAGCAGAGGTCGGAGAGGAGATGCCTATCTCGACAAGACGGAGTTATCGTGATCGACGGCTCTCTCTCTCTCGTTCTCTCGCGCGCGCGCAATCTGCTCTCCAGCCTCGCGCTCCTCGATCTGCTGGATCTCACGAACCGCCCTTTTGCGCGCCCGACCAACTTCAGCTCTCCCTACACAAGCAAACTCGCCGACGCATGTATCTCAGCAAACCGGCAGCGGGGAGAGGGAGAGGGGGAGGAGAGGGATTCGTGATGGGCCGTGGGGCAAAAGCTGGGTGCTCGTGGCGCTTTTTGGTCTCGTTTCCAAGAGCGGAGTTCTGCGCAGCAACAGCTCAGCTTCTCGCGAGCTCTCATTTGCGCTGTTGCTCTGCAACAAGAGAGCGAAGAAGGCTGTCTGAATGTCCTGCAACAGTACATTAGAGCACATGCCAGGTCCGGGAGAGGGAGGGGAGTAGAAAAGGAAGGAGGGGATTGAGCGTGACCTCCGAGTTGGGCGCCAGCTGCTGCGTTGGCAACGAGGGCCCGCCCGTCGCCCCCTTGCGCTACCGACCAGACCGAACCCACCCAAAGAGGGCTCATGGGCGCCTTTTCCTTCGGACCCACAAACTACGACTTATTCTCCCAGCAACCCTCTCGCGCCCTCTCTGAACGGGGTGGACGCTCCGCACAGCCGCCCGTCTGCTCTTCCTCGCTCGTCTTGCGCCGCCGCCCAGCTGCTGCACAAGCTTCGCCTGCCTCCCGCCCAACCCTCTTCGCCAGCGCATCAGCAACGACGACCTCTCGACGACACCGCACCCAAGTAGAGGCGTCTTGCCTATCCTCTCCCATTTTCCTGAGGAGTCATGGGTTCGATCGCGTTTGACGCTGGAGCTCGACCAGGCGCCGCTCCTTCTGTTGAGATGCCTCACGAGCTCGCAGCCTTCGCTTGTTGGTCCACCCCCTTTCCCCTTCAGAGCCCACTTGCTCATCCCGGAAACAATGCAGACTGACCTTTCTCCTGTCGCTCGCTTGGTTTTGTCAGCGGAGATGATTTCGTGGACCTGGTTCGCCGAAACGCCTCTGCAGCACGGCTACACGCTCTCGCCCGTCTCGCTCTCGTCCCCTTCCGTCTCGCCCTTTGACCACCCGGCCCTCTTCGCTCAACAACACCGACTCTCGACCGCAACAGCACCCTCTCTCCCACCGTCTCTGTCGCCGCTGTCGATGCCGACGGCCTACTCGCCCGCGCTCCAACCCAACCAGCAACCCCCACCCGCTCATTCGCTGAAGCACATCCTCCCCTCACCCCAGTTTGTCCGGTTCGTCAACTACGTCCTCCAGACGACCCAGGTTGGACAAGCGGCTGTTCTTCTGAGTATCTTGTACCTCGAGAGGTACCGACGGTTCGTCGTTTCGAGCGCAAAGGCGGCGGGGGGCAGGCACAGGGGAGGAAACGAGTTCAGGCTTTTTGTGACGTCGCTCATGCTGGCCAACAAGACGCTGGACGACAACACGTACACGAACTCGACGTGGTCCAGCATCTCGGGTCTCCCGCTGGTCGAGATCAATTCGATGGAACGTGAGGCCACTCTCCAAACTCATTCTCTCCACGCCTGCGCTGACTTTCGTCCTTCTTGCACTTTCTCAGGCCAATTTCTCGCCGGCCTGTCGTTCCACTTGCACGTCACGCCCGACGAGTATCGTGCTTGGCTCGGTCGACTCTTTGAGCTCAACAACCAGCGCAAGGACGCCCTTCGGTCGCTCACCGCCTTCCGATCGTCGGCCTCGTCGTCGCAGCGACCGATGTCTGGCGGATCGCACTCGTCCCGACCATCGTTCGCGTGCGGGACCGGTCAACCGTTCTACTCTGGACTCCAGCAGCACGCTCTGCCTCTCTTTGGTGCTCCTCCGCCGCAGCTCGAAGGCTTCAACCTCCACCCCTCTTACCTCCCGCCACCGCACCAGACCCACTTCAACCAGCCTCCCGTCGCTCATGCGCAAGCCCACCTGCCTCCGATTCTGCCTTTCCATCCGTCTCTCGGGGGTGCCGTCCAGGCCGCCTCTGGTCAGCTCACCCCTCGGGCGTCGTTCGACGGATCGGCCTCGCTCGGAGGAGGCACGACGCTCAACGTCAACCCGGCCATTTCGACCCCTGCCTCGCACCGGACGCTCGACGTACTCCCGTCCGTCTCGTCGTCTCGGAAGAAGACTGGCAAGCGACTTGCCGGAGAGGCGTTTTCGCCCACGACGAGCCCGCTTGCGACGGCAGACGGTGACCGACCGGCCAAACGCCTGCAGACGTCGCTCCAACCACAGCAGCAGCAGGCGAACTCGCGGCCCTTGTCGTCGGGCGTGATTCCTCCACCACCCATGAGCGCTCGACCGAGCTTCGACATCAGCAAGGCTTGCCTTTGGCCAGGACCTCCCCCTCCGCCGAATGACGCCAACAACGCCTCGTCGTCCTTCCAGCTTCCTTCGCTCGGGTCGACCTCGCCGCTCGAAACGCTCGGTCAGCCGTTCGTGTTCGAGGTCAACGATGCGCTCGGGGCGAAGCAGTTGTTTGTCTGCCAGCTCTCAGTCGACGGAACGCGGCGGTACCAGGTTGTCCAGCAGCAAGCGCCTCCTCTGGCGTCGATGGCGAACCCGGCGCTGGCGGCTCCCAACTACCAGCCCTACGTTTTACCTGTGCAGACGTTGCCACCGTTCCGGTACTGTTCTCAGGGAGAGGGGCTCAGTGGTCAGCAGGTGGGAGGAGGAGGAGGGGGGTACTTCCAGCATTTATCGACGATCCAGCTTCAAGCCCCCTTTCGACCGCTCCTGCTCCCACCTACGTCCACCACTCCGCTCGGTCAGCCGTCTCACCCTCATCATCCTCAGTTCCAGCACCCTCAGCACCAGCCGCTCTTCGCCTACCCGCCGCCTGCACCTCTCCCAGCACAAGTGCCGCCGTCAGTCGTCTCGCAGCGGGAGGGGGGAAAGGCATCCGAAAAGGAGGAGGATCCGGATGCGGCGAAGCGGAAAAGGGTCGAGAGGTGGAGGAGGGAGGTGTCGGCCAGCAGCGGAGGGGACTATTGAGGCGCTCCAATCGATTCCTTCCTTCCCAGGCCATCGACATCCTTTCTCTTCCTCTCAATCATCGACACTTCTCTTTCTTTCTCCTTGTTTTCTCCCGGACTCTTTCTACTTTGCCCTGCCACTTCTTGCCTCCGTGTTCGACTCCGCGCAGCCCGATTCTTTTTCCCTCGTCTTCAATTCCACGCACTCGCACGCTTCTTCTCTCCGTCCTCGGCTCTTCTCTTCAACAGAAACCCCCATCGTCCTTTCTCAAACCCACACACCCTGAACTCTTGCAACCCTCCCTCTCTCGTCCCCATTTACTTGTAGCCTACGCAACTCAATTTTATTGCCCACAACATTCACACCACCGAACAATCGCCCTCTTCTCTCCATATGCATACACTCTCCATATGCATACACTCTCCACACTGTAGCCCTTCTACCTTCCTTTCTGAACACGCCGCAATGCCGCGATAACAACGAACATCGTCTCTAACTCTCGAAAAGCGCGGAAAGTGGACAAGGGAAGGACTTGCGAGCGAGCGCCCTACCCCTTCCTCCTTCTTCAGGTACGTTCGACTTCGTCCTCCATGCCAGCTCCATCGAGATGGAAGTGTCCCCCCGATCGAGACTGGATATGCCTCGCTTGCTAGCCTTCCCAGTTGACGACGATGGAAACAATGACGGGAGGCGCCGTTGAGGAGCTCAGCGAGTTCGGCGACGCCCGCAGGTCGTCTTCTGGACCGTGCCGGACTCGCAGGCATCCTACAAACCAGCTCAGGGGGGGGTTCGATTGGTCAGAGTCGCAATGTTTGATCATGGACGAATCAGCCTGTCAATTGTGCTCAAGGTAGGACCGTGAGACCTCTTCGACAAGAAGTGAACTTGTTTCTAGTTTCGGTCGTTCGTTTCGTCAGATGGCGCTTTGATCGAAGAGCTCGCGGTCAACTTCACCTACACAAGAAGAGGGCAGCCCAAACCAAGCTCCACCAGGCTTCAAACTGTGCGTCCTGTTTGTTCCAAATCACCGTCAGTATTGCTTCTAACTACTTCGGTCTTTGGTTAATAGACTTGGGCTCCTCAACTTCGGGAGCAGTCAGGCGGAGACGTGAGTTAACCGGTCATTTCTTCACGCTTGCCTGGAAGCCTGACTCTGTGCGTTTCTTCAGGTGAAGTTCGTCTTTGGTAAGAACCGCATCAAGCGTTCAAGTCGACGTTGAGAGCTTCGAGGTACGCAAGGCACCCTCTTCAGTTTTGAACGAATCTCGTGCAATACTGACTCTGAGTTTGCTTCTTTTTGTTCATCCTGTAGTACTTTAAGGATCTTTTCGAGTAAGGCTTTGCGGAGGGCCAAGGGGAAGATGTCGTTCAGCGAGCCCAACCGGTCGTAACTGCCGTACGTCTTTGAACTCTGATCATGCGCCCAAGAGTGAAGCGAAAATTGACCCCTTCAATGTTCGCCTGTTCTTCCCGCAGTACATCGACGACTCCGACACTTCGGACTTTGCAGCCGAGGAGAAGGAAGAGGACGAGGACGAGGACGATCCTGCCGAAGACCAAGTCAAGCCTCAAGTCGTCGACAGGTTGAGGTCGTCGAGGTTAAGATGGAGCAGCCAGACGTTCAGCCCGGCGTTGATGCTGCGCCTGATCCGAAAAAGCGAAAGAGGGACAATCCTTTGGCATCTCAGTCGAGGGTGGGTAATGATGTCGCGCCTCCCAACGATGTGGGCCCTGTACCTTCGTGTTCAAAGATCGTGGTTAAGGACGCCCGCAGTCAGACTTACTGGGCCGTCATGCACTTTGTGCGGTTTCCCCTCAGCCTCACCTTGCACAGCTCCCTCCGGTCTTAAGTGGTTGGATAAGTGGAGACTCCTGTTTGAGGAAATCATCTGCCCTTCCTTGACGCTCATCCCAGCCATAAGCAGTCTGATGTCCAAGTTGGCGCCCAGGCGCAAGAAGAGACACGCTCCTCGCCCTGTCTCTCGAAGTCGACCATCGCAGCTTCTTCTAAAACACGATCTTCATGAACCTCACTGTTCTCTCCTGCCTCTATGCCTCTTCCTCTCCTCCTCATCGGCTCTGCAAACCTCTTCTCTTCGACGAGTGCCCTTTGAGACGAGATTTCAGTCGCGGCCCAGGTTGGGTCCAGTGGGCCACTCTGGAGTTTGAGGCAGTTTCCCAAAGTCCGCCAGAGTTCAGCCCACAGACACCCTTCCTTCCCTCCTCCCATCAAACCTTCACCCTACGACGATGAGCAAGTGCATCGGAACAGAGTGCACCCAGACCAACGCCAAGCTCGAGTGCCCGGGCTGCATCAAGTGCGTCCTCTCCTCTCCTTGCCGCCGCCTCCTCCCCTCCTCCGCGAAGTTCCGGGGAGCTGGCAAGGCTGACTCCCTTTCGAGTGTTGTTTCGGACGACTCTCCATCTCAGCCTGGGCATCCGAGGGAGCTTCTTCCACGACCAGGCATGCTTCAACAAGAACTGTGAGCTTGCTCGAGCTCTTTGGCTTGTCCTCTTCGACATTCCGAGCTGACACGCAGACGAGCTGCCGCTTCCTCTCCTTAGGGGCACGTCCGACAGCTCCCTTCTTGATCCCTCACCCTCCCTGTTACTGATTACCTTGCGGTTTCTCTTTGAGCTTGCAGAAATCGCATCGGTTGACTCACAAGGCCAAGTCTTCCACTGAGGATGCGGACGCTTCCTCCGCCGCTTCCTCGTCGAAGCTCGAGCTCAAGGAGGGCCAGTACATTCCCAACCCGGACTTCTCCTACACCGGTCCCATGCGACCTGTCTATCCTCTCAGTGACCGACGGCCCGTACCAGCGCACATCCCTCGACCCGACTACGTCGACCACCGTTCGTGTCTTCCTCCGCCTTCACGTCCGCGCGTTCACGTCCGCGCGCGCGCACGGAGCTGACCCGTCTTCGACAACGTTGTCACAGCTGAGGGCGAGAGTGCGCTGGAGCGAGAGGAGAACATGGAGGAGGCCATGAGGATGAGGAAGCCGTCGAGGTTGTACGCTGCCAAGGTGCACACGCCAGAGGAGATTGCCGGCATCCGAGAGGCGTGCAAGGTGCGTTCCTGCTCCCCTTCCTCAACTCGCTTGGAGCTGACGGTTGATCTTTCTCCAACCACCTTCGTGTATCTACAGCTCACCAGGAAGGTCCTGAACCTCGCTGCTGCTGCTATCCGGGTTGGTGTGACGACGGACGAGATTGACGCGATCGTCCACCAGGAGACGCTCAAGCGAGACGCCTACCGTTCGTCCCACCCTTCTGGCCTCGCCACCTGAGCGCAAGGTGGCACTAACCGACTTATTGATCTGAACGTTGCAGCGAGTCCATTGGGCTACCGGCTGTTCCCCAAGAGCTACTGCTCAAGCGTCAACGAGGTCATCTGCCACGGTATCCCGGATCAGCGACCTCTAGGTGCGTTCCAATCTTGACCTCGCGTTTCGTTTCTCGGTAGCTGATCATGTGACATCGCTGTTTTGCAGAGGACGGAGACATTGTCAACCTCGACATCTCGCTCTGTGCGTACTCCGTTCCTCCTTTGCCCCAAGCATACGGACACTAAGTTACCCCTCTCCATTTGGTGATCCTGCAGACTACAAGGGTATATTCAGAGCTACGCGTCTCGTTTTTGAAGGATTTCTTGCTGACGATCGTCTCTCTCTTGTCTCGCAGGCTTCCACGGAGACTGCAACGCCACCGTACGTCGACTTCAACCGACCGCTCTCGCTGCCGTGCTCAAACTGACTCATTCTTCCTTGTTTCGCTTTGCAGTTCCCTGTTGGAAACGTCGACGCCAAGTCTCTCGAGCTCATCGAGACGACCCGCGAGGCAACGCGCAAGGCCATCTCCATTTGCAAGCCTGGGGTTCCTTTCGCGTTCGTCTTCCTCACTTGTTGATTCTCTCTTCCTGCTCTCCTACTGACCTTCTTGCTCTCTTCCTGCCATCGTTCTACCATGCCGTCTCAGTGAGATCGGCAACACGATCGAGTCCGTCGTCAAGCCTCACGGATTCGGCATCGTCACCCGATACACCGGCCACGGCATCAACCAGCTCTTCCACTGCGGACCCAACATTCTGCACTACGGAAAGTCCAAGATGCCCGGTATCATGAAGGAGGGCAACATTTTCACCATCGGTGCGTCGTTTTTTTCTCGCTTGCGCTGTTTTGCGCTTGCTGATCGCTCAATTGCTGACTGCCGTTGCTTGTATTTGACAGAGCCAATGATCAACATGGGCGCCAGCAGTCTCATCCACTGGAAGGACGACTGGACGGCGACCACTCGCGACGGCAAGCGCTCAGCTCAATTCGAGGAGACTATCCTGTTTGTCCCTTTCTTCCTACCTCTTCTAATGCTTTCGTGCACCTCAGCTGACCTCCTCCTTCCCCTTTGCCTCACGCAGAATCACCGCTACCGGCGCAGACATCCTCACCGACCCCAAGATGCCCAAGAAGAAGAAGTAACGACGATTCTCTCTTCGCGGATTGAAAGGAAGACGATACATGGATCTGAGCACTTCAACCCCCCGAGGCGAGACCGAGCGCGTGGTTATGAGAAAGACCTTTTTGGGGGAGACCGACGAGAGACGAGAGGGATGTGGTGGATGCAGGGCAGATTTGAGGGGACGATAAAAGCACAGCAAAGTGGTGGGTGGCAGGCAGGAGAGATAAGATAGAAAATGAGGATGAGAAGGAAAAAGGCAGAAGGAGAATTGTAAAAAGTGTCCAGAGAAAGCGCACCGAGAGGCATATGTAGCTGAAGCCTGGGGGAGGTGGGAGGGATCGTTAGGAAAGGTACAAAGAGTGGCTGGTGGAAGCTACTCACGATGGAAGGAAGTAGTCGAAGGGAGGTCTTTTTGAAAGCGGGACAACAAGAGAGCAACGAGCTGAAGGAAGTCAAGAAAATGGTTGCAGGTCAGTGTCTGGTCAAAGAGCGCATCGCGGAGGAGGAGTGTAAGGACTCACTCTCTAGTCCCTCTGCTCCGACCGCAAGCCCTCGAGCGGCTCGCCAAACCTGACCTGCTCCTTGGGTGTCCTCTCCCCAGCCGGTCTCGAAGCGTTTCTGCCCGACGACGGGCGACCCGAACTGCTGCCGGGGTAGTGGCTCTGGATCGAAGGAGAGTGGTGCCACTTCGACAGAGGCTGGTAAGGCGAGAGAGGGCCGGACGAGTCGACCGACGAGAGGTACGAGTGGTCGAGCGCAGGTAAGCCGCCGTGAGCTGATGAAGACGACAGATGGTGACCATGAGGCGAGGCGTGCAGACCGCTGAAGAACTCTTGCGAGGGCGTGGCGAACGATCCGAACGACGGCAGTCGGTGGCCTCCTCCTCCTCGACCGCCTCCGCGAACAGACAGCGGACCGCCAACGCGCGAGATGGGCGTTCCTCCAAAGGGCAGCTCCCGAGTGAGATGCCGGGAAGGGGTCGACGAGAGGTCAAAGAGCGCCTCCTCGTGGTCTCTCGTGTGCGTCGGGACGCGCGGCGTGAGCATGTGTCGGTGGTCGCCCCAGAGTCGGGATGGACCAGGCGTGCCGTGGAGGATCTGAGGGAGCGGCGGGAGTCGATGACCTCCAGTTCGGCTGTATGACGGAGACTGGAACGTAGTGTGGCCCGCCAGAGCCGAGAAGCCAGTTGCGGACGGCAAGAGGGGCGTGTCGAATCGCTGAAGGGGCGTTTCGAGGTGGCCGCTCCTCTCCGGACCTGCGAACATGGGCGAGGGCTCGAGCACGACCGTCGCAGGCGTCCCAGGACCTCCCTCTCCCTCCTCGTCCGAGTGAGTCTCGGGGCTGGCCGTCTTGGGCGTTCGAGGAGCTTGACCGACGGCCTCCAGCAGGTGGGACGGCAGCTGATCGCCGGCCGGTGCGCACCTCCAGCAGAACCACTCGTCGTCGCCGAGGTCGGCCTCGTTGAGGGCAAGGCACGACAGGTGGAACCAGTATTTGCAGCCGTTGCACTCAACCATGGCTCCTTCGGCGACATGGTCGCGACAGATGCAGGCGATCGAGCCGGGTCCGACGGCCTCCTCTTTGGCGTGAGCGGCAGGCGCAGGTTGACCGTAGGGATCCGCAACGAGAGACGCGACAGAGAACTGGGTGTGATGGAGGAGGGCATGTCGAGCGTCCGAAGGGTCGAACACGCCAGAGAGACTCGGGACCGATTGACTGTTCCTGAGACGTCGGTTGGTCTGGTAGAGGGTCGAGGAAGCCTTCCCACCTCGTCGAGTCCAGTAATCGACAGCGCTACCATCCCGGTCGACTGAGGACGCAGACGAGACGGACGACTGTCGCAGGCGGTAGTGCGAGTCGTCGGTGCCCTCGTCGTCGCTGAAGCCGTCATCGCTGGCGCTATCCAGGTATTGCTGGACCGAGAGGAGGACGCCCCGTCGCTCCAACGTCTTTGTGCGCAGGCGATCCGACTCCGACTCGATCCAGGGGTGACACTGGTCTGGCCAGTCGGGCGAGATCAGGTCCGACGTCGAACACGAACGCCCAAGGCCGGCAACCGACGCCGCCGCCATCGGCTCCTCGACCGGTCGAGCACCCCCAAACTGCATCATCTGCTGCAAGCTGCCCTGAGCGATGGCCACTCGCCCAACGCCGGGGATTCGGGCAGGGACGAGGGTTGAAGCTCGCTTTCGAGGGGAAGGCGACGAGCTCCTCGACTGAAGGCTCACGTTCTCCTTCTGAGGACTCGAAGAGAAGTCGACGCCGTCTTCGAACGCGGCCAGTCGTTTGCGGTTGCGGTCCCTTTCGAGCTGAGCGACGGCGGGGTCGACGACGGGCGCGTCCTTGGTGGACGAACGCTTTCGCTCTGGAGGCAGGAGCCACGCCAGCTCCGAAGTGAGAATCTGCGTCGAGCTGAGTGACACCGATCCGTCTTCGGCCGTGAGAAGAGCTGGGGCCGAGATGGTTCGAGGAAGGCTCGGAGGATGGGCGGAGGAGGGTGCGGTGGAGACAGCTGGCGTCGAAGGGCGACCGACGGAGGAACCCGAAGCGACCGGTCCACCAGATGTCGATACTGGTACTTGAGCCAGTCTCGAGGCAGCTGAAGACCTTCGTCGACCCGCCGTGGCCTTGGCCGGAGCCGGAGCAGAGGCGACCGCAGGAGCAGGCGTCGACTTGGTGCTGCTCGTCTCATACGCCGGCGTGCCAGCTCTCGAGTTCTCCTTCTGCGCCAAAAGCCCACGTCGACCCGGTCCGCCATTCTCGATCCAGAAGTCCGCCTTCTTGGTGTACTTTCGCTTCGGCTTCGGTTGCGGACCTGCGTCCTCTGTTGAGGTCTCGACAGCGGGCTGGGCAGATGTTGACGACGAGGGGCGGCGAGGCTGAGTCTCGATCGAGGTTGGAGGTGCGTTCGAAAGTTGAGGAGAGTGGGGATGTCTTGACTGGGCGATGGGGGCGAGATGAGGGTGCAAGGTCGCCGTCGAGGGGAGATGAGGGTGAGCAGGATGGCTTGGTCGACCGAGGTGGTGCAGCTGGGACGTTGATGCGACAAGTGGTAGTGCTGGCTGGAGGTGAGGTGGCGGGCGTGGGTGTGAGAAGTGCAGGTTCTGAGGGTAATGCGGTGGGGGCGCTGGGAGATAGCCCATCGGCTGGGGTACAACGGCGTAGAACTGATTGGGGTCGTATGTGGCCCCTGGCGGAGCTGGGAAGTACTGGATCGGCGGAGGAGGCGGTCCGGAAGGGTGAAGGTGCGCAGAACCCGAAGACTGGCTCTGTCGACGCTTCGTGGGCGACTGCGACGTGGTGCGGACCGTTGGGTCGGGCAGGGAAGGCGTCGCCGTTCCTGACAATGGTCGAGAAAGCAATCTGCACGCGAAGGAAAGAACACCACGACTTCTGTCAGCCTGAACCTCTCAGAGAATCATCCCTCTTGCAACCAGTGCCATGAGAAGCTGGAAGCAACGAGACAGGGCGAGGTTGAAGGAGAAAGAGGGAACGAACGGGGTCTCTTCAGGCTGAGCTCTCTTCTTGCCAACGTTGCCCGACCCACCCCTCTTGGAGCTGGCCATGTGAGCGCTGATAGTCTGCTGCCTCTCGACCTTCTCGGCCACCAGACTGGACGAAGACGACCTCCTCGAGAGGCCTGTCGGCTGGGAGACCAGGTGGGAAGACGACGGTCGGGGCGAGATCGACGCCATTTTTGAAGGTAGGGTCCGGAAGAGGAACCAAAGAGTTGGCTTGGTCCAGGTTTGTCGTTGACGTCGTCCGATTACAGTAACCTCAGCGAGTGCGAGATCGTCTGGAGGAGACAAGAAGGCAGGCTATCAGTTGCGAAGGCCTTTGACGAAGGGGGGAAGGTTGAGGTAAACGGTCGTCTGTCCTTCGGATAAGGCCCCCTTCCAGCCCCTGCTCCTCTGCCAGCAGTTTCAAAGCTTCCTGCCAGACACGAGCACCCAGCCGCCCAGCTACACTCGCAGCTTGGGTCGGCAGCTTTGTCGGATGTTCCGTTGAGGATTTCTGCTCTACCCTGGCGCATCTCCCCTCCGTCTGCCCTGCGAGCCGCCCTCAGGCAAACGCTGACCGCACGATAGAGCGAGTAAGGACTGACCTCGTGATGCCGTTCCTTGTCGATGCGTTCGTGTCGGGTTGAGCGGTGCGCTACCTTGCTTCGATGACCGCAAGCTTGTCGTGCGACCTTTGCTGCTGCTGATGGGGGACGGATTGGGGGTTGGGTTCAAAGGGCTTGCTTTTGTTTGGACCTCTGTTCACTCGCCGCCGTCAAAAGCGATCGAACGGTCCACTTACCCGTCAGGCACGATTTTCTCTCTAGCTTCATCTGCGCTCGCCAAGTATACAGAGAGACAGAGATGATGCCGCTGTTTGCTGGAGTGCTGGTGTGCGGTTGATCTCTATCGAAGTGCCTCTGGACCTCCCATCTCTCTTTCCTCAACCGCGGCCTGCAAAGCACCCCACGTGGGGAGGTTTTGATCCCCCTTCCCGTCTTCGACCCACTTCGTCCAGTACGAAGGATAAAACTGACAAGAGCTCATTGCAGACGGAGGACAGCGACTCCCTCTACGTGTGCCGTCTGGGGGAACAGGTCGAACCCTCGCAACTGTCAAAACGGGAAAGGGCGGGTCAGGCTCTCCCTTCCAACTTGCGCGCTAAGGGATGGTGAAAAACTCACGCTCTCGAGCACGTAGCGCCGTCCACCGACGTCCTGCTTGAGCAGGTAGCCGACGTCTCGCGCCTGCGTGTGGACGTTGCACGAGACGTAGACGACCGTCTGCGGGTGAACCTGGACGAGCTGGTTCAGGAAACCCTCGTCGCACCCCTTGCGCGGAGGCTGCAAAACAGAAGGCGGTTGCAAGTCAAGTCAGCGACTGCGTTCTTGTTGCTGATGTGCAGCGCAAGAGAGAGAGAAAGAAAGATCGCACGTCGATGACAACCGCCGTCT
Organism: Cystofilobasidium capitatum; assembly: GCA_014825545.1. Taxonomy (NCBI): domain Eukaryota; kingdom Fungi; phylum Basidiomycota; class Tremellomycetes; order Cystofilobasidiales; family Cystofilobasidiaceae; genus Cystofilobasidium; species Cystofilobasidium capitatum. The sequence continues at coordinate 146,332 of MVAJ01000034.1, forward strand.
TGTCCCACGGCAGACCCGTGACGGTCTCAAAGATCTCCTCGCTCTTTCCCGCCTTGAACACGCACTTGCCGTCGACCTTGTTGAGCTTGGCGTTCCGCTCGGCGTACATGATGCTCTTGGGGTCGATCTCGATCCCGGTGATGTGCTCGAAATGGGGCGAGAGCGTGATGGCGAACAAGCCGGAGCCGCAGTAGGTGTCGACCAGGTGGGTCGGCAGCGTCTGGACCGACGCCGAAGGAGGAGGCTCAAAGATCGCCTGCCGGACGTAGTCAGTCAGGGAGGGCAGGATCGAGTTGTTGTTCTGGAAGAAGGAGCCGGCGGGGAAGACTACAGCGACAGGTGATGGGTTAGCAATTCGTCTCAACTCTCAACTCTGTCGCAGCAGGACGCACCAAAGTGGAGGTCTCCGACTCGCTCGTGGACGGTGTCTGAGCAAGGGCGAAAGAAAGATCAGCGTCGACTTGACCTTCGAAGGCGAAAGACAGGCACACACCCTTGTGGTTGGTGATGCAGACCTGAGTGCCCTCCGGGACCTCGTTGTCCGGCGGGAAGCTCTTGGGGTGGCTCGAGTCTCGCAGGAGCAAGCTCGCATCCTTAGCGTACGACGCTGCGATCTGGGTGATCTTGCGCCGCTCAACGGCGTACTGCTGGTTGATGATTGGTGTGGCCAGAGGGCACTCCTGCGGCGAGCAAGCGGGAAGGCATCGTCAGCGGTCGTCGTGACCCAACGGACAGTCAAGAGCGACGCACCTCGATGTCCATGAGCTTCTTGGTGATCCGCTCGTCGAAGCCGATAAAGAACTCGTGGTCTCCCTCTTGTCCACCCACACGAGGGAAGAACCGACTGCCGTCCCGTCCTCCGTTCAGACCCTTGATGAGCTCAGGGATGACCTCCTCGGTCTCCTCTCCAGCCTCCTCGGCGTCTACCTTTCCACCAACAGTCTTGAGGGGCTCATTCAGGCCCGCCTCCTCGTCCTCGGCCGCTGGCGGAGGTGGCGTCGTCGCGCGCGAGGCGGAGTGGGCGGCAGAGTAGGGGTTGGTGCCCTTTCGTTTCGGCAGGGGCAGGCCAGCCTTCGTGAGGATGTCCTCCCGAATCGGCGTGGGCAAAGGTCGGAAGTGTGGCGTACTGAGGCGGATGCGATCATTAGTAAATCAGTGAGGCGCAACTAAACTTGACTGCGGCCGTAGAGACTGACATCTTCGTCCTGTAGCCTGCCTCCTTGGGACTGGGAATGGTCGCTCCGATTTCCGGCACGAGCGACGGGTCGAGGTCTACATCAACACACAGAAACGTCCAGATGGTCAGCGGTGATGCAACAGGGAGAGGTCAACGAAGGGGGGACTGACTGGAGAAATACTGGAAAGCCTTGCGGACCGTCTCTCGCTTCATAAGCAGCTGATTGGCGTAACTCGTGTGCTGGAACTGGCATCCTCCACTTCAGTCGGCCCAAAAACGTCAAGTTCAGCCTGCCGAACTACTTGATGAGCTATCGCAAAGAGGAAGGGCTGGGACGCACCACTTTCCAAAGTATTTGCACCCAACTCCCTCCCCCTCCTTCAACCGCAGCATCTCGTTGGGCTCAACAACTTCAAGCAGGTCGGCGTTTGAGTGGTAGCGCGAGTGACCGTCGATGCGGACCCGGATGAGCTCGTCGGGGAGCGCGAACGGCGTCGAGAGGACCCAAGGGCGACCTTCGGGCGAGGTGTAGAGCGCGAGGGTGTTGCCTGTCAATCCCCCAAATGGGCAAGGACCACAGACCAGACGCACGAGCCGCATGTCAGGAACTGTACTCGGAGAGACACGCATGAGGGAGACGCACCATGAGCGGTCATGCCAGCACCCGTGCGGACAGTGACTTCCGAGTTGACGTTCAGGCCGGCAGGAGGCTCCCAGTCGAGCTGCTCGACGTTGATCTGCTTGACGACCTCGTCGCCCAAGAACACCTAGCAAAAGAGACAAGCGTCGGTCAGATCGTCCTGCTCGTCGACCGATGTGGAAAGCAAGAGCAAGCAAGGAGGTTTTGGAACGGACCATGATTTCGTTGAGGACGACCTCGTCGACCGGCTTCCTCCTGATCCTGGGCTTGCCGTCCTTGCCCTTCCCGTTCTTCTTGACGACCTTTCGCGGTCCAGGAGCAGGTGCATTCCGAGGCAACGGCTTGCCGTCCTTGGTCGTAGCCGCCGTCGAGCTGGAGGGTTCGCCGGTGGTCGGGAGCGACTCGTCCAGCTTAGGCTTCTTGTCCGAGCTGGCTGCTCGGGGGGAGGAGGGAGGCGTGTGCGACCGCCTTGAGGCGCCCTCTGCGGCGGGGATGAGGACCGACATGCGGGGGAGAATAGTGGATGCGAATCTGGTAAGGGCGAAGGAGCGAGTGACCAGAACAAGACGTCGGGAGACCGGGTGCATGGGGCAGGGGAGGCTCGGGCGACGGGACTGAAATTCATTCGCACTCGCGTCGATTGGCTCAACCCACTGTCGAAAATTGCGAGACGTGCACTTGTGGATCAAAGGACGCAAGCATCATTGGATCTGGTTTGCAGTAAGCGGCCAGGAAAAGCAGGAGGTAAGTGTGGGGGCGAGGGGGTCGCGTCTAGAGTAGGGAGAGGGTCGAATTGAAGTCGCTGTCAAAGCGCAAAACAAAGCAAGAGAAAAGGTGAAGAAGGAGAAACACAAACAGAGATTTTCAGATGGAAAGAACAGAGATCAGGAGGATATTCGTAAAGGTGCGTTATATGAAGAGAGTTGAAGTTGAGATGGGGAAGAAGGGGTGACTACCAGCGATAAGCCGGCGGCTGGACCTCCTCCGGCCCAAACTGTTCGTCCCTTAAGGTGAACCTCCTCAAGCCAGCCAGATGACCCGCATCGACCTCCTGCATGACGTCGCCCAGCAGCGGAGCCGTCGAAGCAGCTGTCATCGTCGTCCCGCCTGAGATTAAGCCGGTCGTTGGTCCTTCCGAGCCACTCGAGTTGGGAGCGGGAGAGAGGGCGTCGACGTCCGTCGGTGACCATGGTGACAAACCCGGGTAGAGGTCTGTCGGCGTGTGCGTGTACGAGAACATGGAGGCCACTTCGGACCTTGCTACCGGGATGACGGGAGGTCGGAGGGGAGGTGCCGAGCGAGGTCCGGGAAGGCCGGTCGTGATGGTGAGGGGCAACCGGATGTTGGGCGGAGGCTGAAGGCCAGGCGCGGCGTACGCGTCCGAGAAGGGACTGTTGGCGTTGTCGACCGGAGTGATCAACGTACCCGTCGCTGCGGCCTGCCGTCGCTCTTGAGCCAATAGGTGCCAGGTGTCCAGCTTGCGCCTGACCACTGCTAGCTCATCATCTTCCGCATCACCCTCGGCAGCCCGTCGTTCGACCCTCGAAGCCTCTCTCAACAGCGACCTCTTCTCGTTCGTCGTCATGCTCCGGTGCAGCGTCGTCGACGGACTCTCGTCTGACAGCGAGGCAGAGTCGATCTCTTCCGGCTGGAAGAGCGAGAAACCCCCACTACCAGCGAGCGAGATCCGCCGGTCCTCACCCAGCAACCGTCGTCGAAGACCGGGGAAGGGTGGCTGCTTCTCGTGGGATGACCGTCGAGGAGAGAGGACCCCGGCCTTGCGGGCCTTGCGTCGGCGGTGGTAGAGGATCGCGAGGGCGACGGCGCACGCCGCGAACAGGCAACCAAAGACGACCGACAGGATGATCGGTAACGGACTGCAAACCAGCAAGAACAGAGGATATCAGCGTTGGTTTGAAGGCATGAGGGAGCTGGATGGAGCCTACCTCGGCGGGCCCTCTTCGTAGGCGTTGCCATTGTCCGACTTCGTCCCGTTTCCATGGAGGGCGACTGAGCTCGAGCTTGCTGCTTCCTGACTGGCCAGAGCGTTGTAAGTCGTGCCGTTGCCCGAGACCCAAATGCCTCCCTCGGTCGTAACCACGGTGGGGCGTGTTGAGGTCGAGGTCGAGCTGTTGGGCGGGAGGGAGTAGTACTCGTAGTCGATGGGGGAGGCGGTCGAGTGCGAGGTAACGAAGCCGCTGCTCGAGCTTGAGCGAGTGACTGCTGCTGCTGGCGTGTGGATCGCCGAGGTAGTTGTTGAGCGGGCAAGAGCAGTCGTGGTACTCGTAGGAAGCGTGACGACGGTACTGTACGCGATTCCGCTGAGGAGGAGGTTGAGAGGATAGCGACCGGTCAACACGGGCTTGCCCTCGACGGTTGCCTCTAAGCCAGAAACTAAGAGGGACTCACTACTCGCAGTCGACGAAAACGATGCCTTCGTCGACGAACCTGTAGCACCAAGGCGAGGCAGCGGCCTTGGACTGTCCGTTTGGCGACGAGGGAAGCAGAAGCGAGAGCGGGAGGGCGAGACGCAGTCAGTGTCCGAATCGACCAACCTCCCACGAACTTCTCGCTCCTCCGGGCAGAACTCACGGCTGACGAGTAGACGTGTGTATCTGAGCGAACGCCCATGTCGGGTGACTGGAGAAAGGAAAAGGATGGAGTTATGGTTGTCGAGGGCAAACCGACGTGCGGGCTCCATGACGGGGCCTGGCCTCTACTGCTGAAAACTGCACCTACACTTCTCTTTCTCCTGCGCCCTAATTTCTCGGAAACTCCGACAAACAGACCGTCCATCAACAGCTCATCTCGTCGACACGCTCATCTCCTCCTCCTCCTGGTCAGGTACTGACCCACGCTCACTCTCCCCTTGCTGATAATAATCTGATCGCGGCTGCAACTCTCGACCGACGACAGGAAACCTCCATCTCATCGGATAGCCCAAACGCACGCGGTCGTGACAGCTCGAGACGTCTGCTTAGCACCAACCATGCCGTTTGGCAAAAAAGGCTTTCGACTCCAACGAGCCCATGCACGACCTGCCTCTTGCGACAAGACGGACGTGAGACGCTGATCGACAGGCTGGCGAGCAGAGGGTATAAGAAGGTTGCAGGGAGAAAGCTGACCCCCACCCACCACTCCCCCTCCCTTCGCACACATCTCGCCCTCTGCTGCCTCTAAAGACGATGCTCGCCCTCGCTACCACTTCCCTTCTGGCCCTTGCCTCGGTCTCCGCTGCTGCACCCGCCGTCGCTCCCGCTCGTAGGGTGCCAGAGACCGTCACGGGAGGCTCAGGCCATGGCCTCAACTGTCCATCCTTTCCCTCTCCAGTCCTTCCTTTGCGACGACCTGACCCACATTTCTCCCTCTTGCAGGCCTGACGTACCGCTACGGAGGTCCTTTCACCGAAACTTTCGGCTCGTCCACCAGCCCGCTCTACTCGTTTACCGAAAACGGCAACCAGACGACCCAGCTCCAGATCTCGGCCGCGAGCGACAACACCCTTGTCCGGTACAACAAGGCGACCGACGGTCAGATTGGTCAGTTTGGGTTCAAGGTGTGCGAGAGCGACGACGGACTCGCCTACGATGGACTGGTGCGTCGCTTTTGTGCTCGAGAGCCAGATCAAACAATTGAGGAAGGGAGCCTGATTCTTGCAACTGTGTTTCTTTGCAGTCCAACGCTGAGAACAGCATGTACGGACACCTGGTCTGGATCGACACGAACGGAAAGCAGTCCTGCGTCACTATCGACGGTCAGTCTCGATCCTCCGCTTCTGCTTGCCAAACCCCCGTCCACCAGCGGCCATATCTGACACCCCAACGTGTCTTCTCTCGTACCGTCTTCCCAGAGCCTTACGAGGGTCAGGTCCCCAAGCTCGGAGACTGCTCGTACGAGGACTCCAAGACGGCACAGTCCAACCAGTACTGGAACTTCCAGAACTACGAAGGGCAGGACGCGATCCTCTACTTCCGAGGACCTCCCGAGTGCGCCCCTCCCTCTCCCTCTCTATCCACCTTGCTTCTCTCGCATCCCTGTCTGCTACAGTGACGAGGCTAACTTGAGAGTCCTTGTCGCTTTGATCCACAGCTACACGTACGGACCCAATCCCCAGTCGTTCTTCGGCCAACCCCTCACCGTGTCGCACACCAACGTAACGGACTTTGCGTACTTCAAGTTTTGAGCCTCTTGGCTTCGAACTCCCTACGTGCATGCCGTCCTTCATCAACATTCTCCAATATCCTTCCTGGCCTGCCCGCGCGGTCAGTTCCTCCCACTGTAGCCTTTCCTTCCCTTTCGCCCTGTAGCCTTGCGGAAATGCTCTACTATGATACTTTCATAGCAAGCATAGAGAGAGAAAGAGGAGGGTGTAGCCTTCTTCTAACCAATGACAACAGATAGGCAACTCGAAAACAGGGCAGGACGAACGGGTAGATAAACAAAGCGAGCAAGGAAAGAAAAGGCAGGGGCACGAAAGCGCTTCAGAGGCCCATCAGGCGCTGGACGTACGTCGCTACGGGTGGAATGCCGATAGCGATGAGGATGATCGTTCCGAAGAGGGCGAAGGACACTACGCAAGATTTCGAGGGACGACATAGGGTGGTCAGCAAGACAGTGACGTTGGCTCTGCAAAAAAAAAGGGGTTGAGGAGACGTACGAGAAGCGATCGCAGCCGCTCGGGGTTTGCCAGAGTTCAGCAGGCCCGTCGCTCCTATCGCGCCGGACGTAACGCCAACGAGCAGACCAATCGCCAGGAAGTCTGTCTGCTTGATCCTGAAGATCTTAAGGATAACGGGTTCGAGGATGACCGTCACAATGCCCGTTACTACGACAATGACGACAACGATCGAGTCGTTGCCTTGGATCCGCTCAACCTGGGCGACGGCGAGGGGCGTGGACGAAAAGCGACCGACGAAGGCGAGGGCCGTGGCGGGGGCGAGTTGGAAGGCAAGACCGCCTAGCGGCCAAACGAAGATCGACAGGACGGCCGACGGCAGGATGAGGAAGAGCATCCGGAAGAACTAGCAGCGCGGACAAGAGTGTGGGTCAGTACGAACCGTGGGGGAGGCGATGAAGCAGGAGACTCGCATAGTGGCGGAGGTCATGCCGATAGCGGTACAGCGGCAGAGCGAGTGCGATGATACCGGCGTCCAAACCGTCTACGAGCAGATCTCCAGCGCCCGGTGCTCGACTAAATCCGACAGGTGCGCTGCTCCAAAGCTCGATGTAGTCAATAGGCGTGGAGTAGGACGCGAGCGCTGTGAGGAGAGAGAATATGGCGATAGGTCAGCGCAAGTCCTAGAGATTGGATCGCGGTGCGAGGAAACTCACTCTCTTGGAGCGTCCAGCCTACGCTCGCACCAAAGCCCCAAACGAGGAAGAAGACGACGAAGGAGGTGACGAGGATGGGGTGGAAGAACTTCTTCCAGTACGGGGGGATGAGCCGGAGGACGAGCAGGTAAACGGCGATGTTGAGAGCGAGGAAGAGAGGGATCGAGACGTGCGTCGTGTAGAAGACGGGCAGAGCGATGATGAAGACTGATGCGTAGAGGAAGATGTCCATCCAGGTTGAGAGCTCTTCTGCGAGTCGCCGTTTGGCCTGCTCTTGGACTGCAGACTCCTCCTCGTCCGCCGAAGGGAAAGGCGTTGGTGCTCGCTCATCCAGGGCAACGTTGGGACTCGGTGTTGGTTGCTCGACGATGAAGTCGGCAGGCGTGGTCGGCGAGACCGGATGTTGCAGGCCAATGTCTGCCTCCTCTTCATCCGAGCACTTGGACTTCTCAGGCGGGCCGAAATTGTTGACGAGAGTAGCGTCGGAACCCTTCCTTGGCCAGTCGCGAGTCTGGAGTTCGGTGTCCATCTCGGGCGTGATCGTGTTGGCGAACGACAGGCGAGAGGCAGAGAAGGGAAAGCTTGGAGTGGTGGTACCGGAAGGCCGAGTGGAAACGACGGCGACGGTTGTTCGACTAGCTTGCTTCTTCTCCGACTTGACAGGTGAGGCTTCCACATCCTGGATGACAGTTTTCTCCTTGAAGAACGGGAGGCACCCTCCGGCACGGTGGATACCGACGGAAACGCCAAAGACGACCTGAGAGGCGAGAAGGGGACGACATGTCAGCGCGAGTGTCAAGCTTAAATGGTAGTGTCGAGATCGAGACAAACTCACGGCGTACGAGACCATGAAGTAGGCGATGAGAAGACCAATCTGCTTAGGTGCGATGGTCTCTCCCGATGGGATGAGGATGAACGACGGCGTGAAGCAGACCGCCATGTGCTTCAGGATCAAGTCACAAGGCCTAAGGTTAAGGTTACTGTCAGCCGATTCCGACCTAAGGGGGGCCAAGAAGGGAGAAGGTCGCACTTCTCAATGACTGCCAGCACCGGTGCAACGTATTTGCGCTCCGTTGAAGGCTCGCTGTTCTCATCTTCGCCTTTTGGCGAGAAGGCCGAAAGAAGGAGGAGGATGGCAAACAGGACGAGGGTCGTGACCACCGACGGCGGAAGGTAGAAGGGGTCCATGAGTTCGATCAAGTGATTGATACCAAAGGCGACCGCCAGAAGTCCTTGAGAGACGGGCGCGCCGTCAGGACGAGTGATGCGAGAGACCTTTCGATATAGGGGAGGGAACTCACCAACAAGGACTATCGGGGACTGGATGAAGTTGACGAAGAAGGCGCGACGCTTCATCGCCATTGCCTGTTGAGAGGATACGAGGACCGACGGCGTAAGTCTTTGAGCGGGCCAGAGAAAGGAGCCTTCGAAGGACGAACCTCGATGAAAGCCTCATGAAGGCGACCTGGTGGGAGACCAGAGAGGGCAAAGGGCATCGGTCTGAGGAGGAGCGGATGTGACAAATAAGGTAGTGGAGAGAGAAGAGTGGAGGAGAATTGGCACCTGTTAAAAGGATAACGAACGGGGGTCAGGCCTTGTGCCTTGCGAGAGACCAGGCGACGAGAGAGACTCACGAGATGGGTAAGGTAGGGCGGGCGAGTGATGGTGAAAGGGAAAGAGGACGTCCCTCCTTCGTCCAGATCCTGTACACGTCGGCCTAGCTGCTGCATCGCCACAGGAGTGTCGTGCCCAGAGTTCCTCGCCTTCCAAGAGGACGATAAGACGAGCTGCCCCGGATCGGAGGCCTGATTAAGGGTGCTAAAGGGGCGGTTCGATCAGTGGCCGCTCGATGGACCAGTCCTCGACGTCGTCGGTAGCTCCACCCTGACTGGCTAGTGAGACTTGGCTGTGAGCAGGTCTCCCTTTTTTGCGCTCTGGTGCCCGCCCCCTAGCCCCAGAGGGTCAGCGTCGGCATTTCGTATCGTCAGCAACGAGTCAGTCAAGAACGCAGGCGGATTGGACTACGATGAGAAGGCGAGAAACGGCGAGAAGGGCGGGTCGGAGTGCAGGATGAGATGGCGGCGCAAGTGTCGCCAGTCGCCAAGATGAACTCGAAGTCAGATTCGAAAAGTCAGCTAAGCGTCGAGCGTACTTCACATATCTCGCACATGCGTCGCAAGATGTAGAGTTCACAGGTGCAGGCGAGTCCTCAGCGTGCGGATGGGCCATTGATCTTGGCCAGAGCGGCGACCCTTGAACGGGGACCAGACTGAATTGGAGAGGGACATACCCTCAAAGGCGATGTCCTTCAGCTCTCTGATGCCCAGCTTGTCCGCAAGCCAGTAGACGTTCTTGGGGCTGGGAGTTTAAGGAAGGTCCGGAAAGGCCGAACACCAACTGATCATTCAGGCGTTCCGTCGCTCGGTCGCAACAACCTGGAACCCTCGTAGCGTCGCGCCAGTCTCAGAGTCGACGAAGAAGGAAGACCGAAGCGGAGAGCAATAGCACTGTCGAGTGTAGATCTGGAGATGAGAGTCGGTCGAGGATGTTAGTCAAAGGACGACTCGGCCTTGCAAGGCCAGGAGGAGGGGGGGAGGCCCTCCTGAGAGGACGTACTCGGAACAGCAGTGCAAAGAACGTTTCGCACAATGCGTCACTGATACGGATCAAGGCGAGGCTCGTCTTGAGGGTTGACTGGTCGTTGAGCAACCGTCTGAGCCGTTTTGGCGGCCGTCGGGGTTTCGGCGGAACCCTCCAAATCCTGCAGTTGTCTTGCTACCAGCCCTCGTGGAAAGGGAAGCGTCCACTTTGATGCTGCCCTTGAAGATCTTCTAGATTTTCTCCAGGTCTGAATTGCCTTCGTCCCCCTCCGCATTGTGGTCGTTGTCGTCGTCGGTGTGAGGTTGGTAGGACATGTCTGAGGCCTTCGCTCGGACACATCAGTCGCGTCGGAGTCCTCGAAGAGCTGTCACAAAAATCGACAGACAAAAACCTTTCAGCCAGTCGTAGTTCGAGCACGTGAGAGGACATAGACGTGGTTTGGGATGGACGCACGTTAGGAAGTTCATCATGGGCAACGTCTTAACCGTCATTGCCGTCGTCCTCGTCCTCAGCGAACCCAGACTTGAGAAGCGTCGCGAAGACTGTTGAGAGGGGATTAAGCAAAGGCGTTGAGGCGCGTATTGATGAAGGCAGGTACTCGAGGAAAGAAATGCACCTCGCAAGACGTCAGAATGGTCTTGCTTGCCCTGATCCGACGGCCCACGCCCGACCGACCCTTGATGGAGAACTCGACCTGCAGCATTCAGTCGTAGAGAATAGGGGCAACCTTGACGTTAGCCATCACGAGTGGGAAAGGAGACTGAAAGAAGGGAGCGCACGTCACCGTTGACTTGCTGCAGAAGCTCTTGTCCCCACGCCTGAGGACAATCACGTCAGGCCGCGACCGCTGTGGACAGCACTTCGAACAGAGTGACGCAACTTTCTCGGGACGTCCATCTCGGAATAATTGTAGGATACCCTCTTGTCAGTGTGCTTAGGGTGATGCCAAGTCGAACGGTGAGCGTGTCGATACGTTGGATTTCTAAGGACAGTCAACGGTCAGTTGCAAGACTCGAGGATCGCCAGGCACAGGAAAGACGAACTGATATCGTACAGCATGTCTCTTGTAAGACCGCTGCTAACTTTGGCGTGATCTGGTGCGAAGGATGGGCGTCAAATGGAGCGCGCTCGGCGCACAGAGACGTCTCATCTTACCGCTGTGTATTGCTGTGTCCTTCGAAGACGTGCAAAGAAGGCAGGACAAAGCTTTCAAGAAAGAGGGTCTTGACCCTGAAAATCGAAGCGACACTGCAATATGGTGGATCACAGACGCAGGCCTTTGAGAGAGCGCGGAAGAACGGGGGCGTACCTCACGGTCTCGAAGTTCTTGAGGTTTAGTATCTCGCCCGAGATGTCTGATGGACCCCGTCCCGTCATGGAGATGGACCATGTCAGCTTTCGGGTGGGGCGAGTGTGTTGTAGGGTCTCGGTGGAGATGTGCTTCTCTCGCGGCGTGCGTCGAGCGAGCAAACCGAACCTGACGATTCGAGAGACACCGCATAGCCATAGGGACGGAATGAGGGAAATGTACTTCTGGTAAGTTCTTGGCGGACGAGGGCGTCCTTCAGAGAGGGATTGAGGAACAGGGCGAAAGGGAGGACTGACGTTGAGTTTAATTACCGCCTACCACCTGTCATCGTTGAACCGTGGGCTGGCCTATAGATGAAGTCTTACTGAACGGTACCTTTGCTACGGTCCACCTTGGTCTTGAAGTCCTTGATCGTCCACTCGACCGTCAGGGTGTCGGCGGCGACGGAGAGGACAACCTTGAGCTTGCCCTCCAGCTTGTCCGCGGGCTGCGACATGGCGAGACCTGAAGCAGAGGGCGCAAATAGTTAGGACGCGCGAGGTTGATGGGGTCGTGTGAGGGCAGGACTCCGCTCACCTGAGGTGTAGAGCGGATAGCAGAGCTGAAGGTGGTCTGGTCGTCGGACAGGGGTCGAGGGCTGGTCCGACGGTTGCTCTGCTCGGCGTGGCTAGAGGAGAGGATGGCAAGAGAAGGCCAGGCTTCAGGGCTTGGTCCAGAGACGCCAGGCGGCAACACAAGGACGCACCTGGTCCGAACGTTGCGAAAAATCCGTACGGGCGAGTGATCTTGTGAAAGTCGGTCGCGCTGGCGGGGACTTGTCGACATAACTCCGGTGGTCGTACTGCACATGGGCTGGTGCACTCAAGATCAAGGAGAAGACTCTCCCACCTCACGGAACGCAAAGAGTTCCTCAGGAACCCAAGATTTAGACTAGACTAGCGTGCCATACTTGGACGTTCGAACAAGTCCATTGCTCTCGTCAAGCTTGGTGTTGGCGAGCCAAGATCTCGTCGAGTTCACCGTCCATCCTGTCAGGTCGCCCAAACGGGAGCCTCTTTCAACGTATCTCTCCCTCCCTCTTCTTATCCTCTGTGCGCTACTCCAAGGCCCTGGACGACAATGTCCGGGTCGAGATGAATCTTTTAGCAGGCGTAAGTCGCTTGTAAATCCCGTTTACGGGTGATTACGTCGGGGGGAGCAGGATGACGCGCTGCGAAACCAACGCTGGCTCCCTTCAAAGGACCGCTTCCTTTCCTCCCACTCACATCATCCCCCATCCCCTCCTCAGACCTCTTTTCTCAACAACAGTAGCGTCAGTAGTCCCTCTTTTGAGTCTAGTACTCGCTGCGTGTTTGCTGATATCCCTCTTTTTTCCCTCCCACCCTCGTCCTCGTTCCTGATCGTTGGCCCATCTCTCCGAAATCTTGCTTCCGCCCACCAGCCCACTTTCCTCCATGTCCGCTTCCACTACCTCTCACAACGTCAACGATTCCGCTCAGGCGGCTTCGACCCGAACGCGAAACGCGGCCGAGAACGTCAAGTCGAACCCGACCGTCCAGGCCGTCGCCGGCCACCCCGTCGTCCAGTCGACCATCAACAGCTTCAACAACCAGCTCTCGATGCTCGATAAGGAGCTCGAGAAGAACTCGTTCGCCCGCGAGTTTGAGGCCAAGACTAAGGTCAGCAAGACGACGGCGTTCCTCATCACGGCTGCAACGTACGTTTCGCTCTCGTTCTGGCTTCCGCTCGCTTCCTTCCTTGCGTCCCTCCGGAATCTAACAATCAGCCTCCTTCCTTCCTCCCTTCCACCCGATCTACGATGTTTCCGCGCCGCATCTCACAGTTTCCTCGTCAGCATCTGGTTCAATGTGTTCTCGCTCGCTCCGGCCGTGACGGGTCTCGTCGGCTACGCCATCCCCGCCTTCCTCTCCATCCAGGCTCTCGAGTCGCCCCAGGCCGGCGACGACAAGCAGTGGTTGACCTACTGGATCGTCAGCTCGACCATCACCGTTCTTGAGGTGCGTTTAGATCGAGATCGTCTTGAAAGGCACGCCACTCGAGCGTCGTGCTGACCATGACGTTCCTTCCTCTGCCATCTTTAGTCGCTGTTCCTCCGAGTCATCCTCTACTGGGTCCCCTACTGGTTCGTTATCAAGACCGCCGTCCTCATCTACTTGCAGCTTCCCTCCACCCGAGGTGCCGCCAAGGTCAGCCCATCTTCTTTGAGTCTCCGTGCGCCTCAATTGCTGACTCTGTCCCTGTCCGCCTGTAGCTCTACGATGCCGTCATCCGGCCCGTCTTTGTGCAGAAGAAGCTCAACACCAGCTTTGCCAGCGCTGCTTCGCCCGACCAGGGTGAGTCTTTGGCGCCGCTCTCGTCCAGAAAGAAGTGCCGATCGCTGACTTTCTGTGTCGTTTTCCTTCAGCAAAGACGCTCTAAGCAGTCTCAAGCCCCATGAGCTCTGATCTACCTGCGCTGTTGATCACTCTTGGCCTGGACTAGCACCTTCGCTCTCGTCCGCTTCTCACGATCCCTCCATCTTCCTCATCCAAGGTTCAATGCCTCCCAGTTTCACTACTCTCCTCGACTGTAGCCTAGCTTTCTTCTTGACACGACTCATCCCCTCTGCGATCCTCATGTTGCACTCTCACCAACAACTGTCGTCAAAGTGCAAAGGATAGAAAGATGAGAGTGAGTCTCATGACTTTCTGTTCTGCTCCGCAGCAGCAGAGAATGCTCCCAACCCGTCGACCATCTCCCCACTCAAACCGTTTGACAGCCCAGATGTCCACACCCAAACGCAGTCCGTCCCAGCGTTCCCTGCTTCGCACGCCAGTCACGTCCTCCCGTTCAGCCTCAAGCTGGCTCTCCCGCCCGTCGGTCGTCCTCCCCCTCGTGGGCCTGCTCGTCTTCCTCCTCACCCTCCTGCCCTTCACCTCCCGCCTCCTGCCCCACCTCGGCACCGACCCAAGCGAAGGAGGAGGAGGAAGAGGAGGTCAGCAACCGCTGCCTGGTCCGCCTAAGAAGCCAGGAGGAGCTGAGCGAGTAAGGATAGGAACATGGAACCTGCGATTTGACGGGCTGAGGGACCGGACGGTGCCTGTCGGTCAGCCGGGTGATGGGAGCGAGAGGGAGAAAGTCGTCGTCGACGGAGATGGATTCGGCGAGCGGGTGAGTTCCCTCGCTCGTGCTTCACTCAGGTCTGCGACAGGAGGCTGACTCTGCTTTGGGCTGGGTGGGCTGGCAGCCTTGGGCGGAGAGGCGATGGAGGGTGCTCGACACGATCCTCCAGTTCGAGTACGACATCATCGGGTCCGTCCCTTCCTCTCGATCTGCCCTGCCACAGTTACAGACAGCTAAACTCTCTGTTCCTGTTCGATCGCAGGTTCCAGGAGGCGTTCAAGTCGCAGGTGGACGACCTGCAGACGCTGCTCGGTGAGGGCTGGAGCTGGGTCGGAGTAGGCAGGGACGACGGCTACCAGGCAGGAGAGTACTCGCCCATCTTCTACAACTCGGACCTCTACGAGAGCATCTCGCACGAGTACGTGTGGCTTTCGCCGACGCCGTCTGTCCCTGGGTCGAAAGGGTGGGATGCAGTGAGTCCTTTCTTGTCCTGTATTCTCCACTAAGGACCGCCTCGCTGAATCTGAACTCCCGCTGTCGTTCAGTCCCAACCTCGGATCGCGACGATCGTTTCGCTGTCTTCCAAGACGACGGGCAAGATTCTGCACGTTGCCAATACGCACTGGGACGACCAGGGCGTCAGAGCTCGCGAGGAGGCCGGCAAGATGCTCAGGATCATCCTCCCGGACGTTGCGCGCAAGGTCGAGAAGAAGAAGGACATCGGGGACGGCGAGACGTTGGTCGGCGCCGTCTTGCTCATCGGAGACTTGAGTACGTGTATCCCTTCTCCGGATCGACTCACGTGGAAGCTGACTGTGCCTTGTCGTCCTGTAGATTCTCCCGCCGAAGAGAAGGGCTACCAATCGCTCGTCAACGCGACATCCATTTCTCCGTCGCTCAAAACCCCTCCTTTTTACGACGCACTCGACCTCCTCGCCCTCCGCCCTCCCTCGTACTCGCCTCCGCTCTCGCGCGCTCAACAGCGGCTGCCGCACTTGCCCTTTGGCCCTCGCATGACCTACACGGGCTTCCTGGCCGACACCGACATGACCCGAATCGACTTTGTCTTCCTCTACGAGGAGAGCAAGGCGGGCATCATCAAGGGCGGGTACGTCGTCAGCAAGTACGCGGTCATCGACAACTGGGTCGACGGGGATGAGACGGGTTGGAGGGGGCGAGTCTCGGACCATCGAGCCGTGATGGCAGAGGTCGTCGAGATCTAAGCTCGGAGGGAGGACGAAAGGAAGCGCTGCCGCGGACTCTATTCACCCCTGTACACTTTGCAAAACCTTTGAACGATGGATCTGTCCGTTGCGAGTGGCCCGCTTGATCGGAAGTCGTGCGAACTCTGGGACTCGGGATTGGCTTTGCAAAAGTCAAGACTCCGCCCGAGCCTCTCTTCAGCCCGCAAGCCCTTTACCCCCACCCCGTCAGCTCCTACTCTTATTCTCTCTCAACTACCAGGTCTCGCTTCCTGAGCTCGTCTCTCTCGGAATGAGCACCCCTCGCGTCGCTCTCTCGGTCCTGCGGCGACCGGTTGCTGGCTCGTGCCCGTCGCTCGCAGCCAGACCTTCCTCGTTCGCCCGATCCTTCTCCCTCTCCCTCTCCCTCTCGCCCTCTCCTCGCCCGTCCCTCCCTCGCCCAGCACCGTCGCCATCAAGTCTGATCCGGCAGCTCTCCTCTCGACGACCTCTCCGGTTCCCAGCAGCCCCGATCGTCACGTCCGAGTCTGCAATTCCTCCGTCGACCTCTGCTCCTCCGCCGCCAAAGGGCTCGCGCTCGCCCCCGCTGTCGACGCCCAACGTCGCCCGATGGCTCTACTGCACCTCGTTCCTCACCTTCAGCATCGTCGTCGTAGGCGGTCTCACTCGGCTCACCGAGTCGGGCCTGAGCATCACGGAATGGCGACCCGTCAAGGGGTCGCTGCCGCCGCTCAACCAGGCGCAGTGGGAGGAGGAGTACCAGAAGTACCAGGAAAGTGAAGAGGGCCGCATGTGAGTTGCTTCCGTCCTTGCCGCCCAAGTCTTGCTGGCATCAGGAGCATTTTTCGAGAGGCGTGAGGACTTGCGGTGGTGTCTTGGAAAGGTTGCGAGCTTGGGACAGCAGGCTGACCTTGTCTGTACTCCGACCGCTCTCCCTCCCTCCAGCATGAACGCCGCCATCACGATCGACGAGTTCAAGTTCATCTTCTTCATGGAGTGGGCTCACCGTAACCTCGGTCGCCTGCTCGGAGTGACTTTCGTCGTCCCTGCGGTCTACTTTGCTGCCCGAGGAAAGATGTCGAGGAAGGACCAGTGGAAGGCGTTCGGTCTGGCCTGCGGTATCGGATTCCAGGTACGCCTCCCTCTCTTCCACATGTAGCTGCAGTTAGGAGTGTCTACTGACTCATTTGGACCTTTACAGGGCTTCCTTGGTTGGTACATGGTTTCGTCCGGACTCGATAAGGAGCACCTCGCCGCTCGACCCAACTCGACCCCCCGAGTGTCGCAGTACCGACTCGCAGCCCACCTCGGCGCCGCTTTTGTCCTCTACCTCGGCATGATCCACACTGCCTTCTCAATCTCGCGCGACTGGGCCTACGCCAACGGAAAGCCCTTCGGAGGGTTCATGAATGGCGCAAAGGGGCTCGACGAGATGCTCAAGCGGGGAGGATCGCGACTGACCAAGTTCAGGACTGCAGTCTGGGCCGTCGGAGGATTGGTTCTCCTGACTGCACTGTCGGGTGAGTTTGAGAGTCCCTTTGGGCCGCTATTTGGATGTTGGGCTGACCATGCCCCGCTTGCGTTCTCAGGTGCCTTCGTAGCCGGACTCGACGCCGGACTCATCTATAACGAGTGGCCGAACATGGGAGAGGGCTACATTCCTCCGACGGACGAGCTCATGGACCCTGCCTACGCTCGGAGGAGCGACAAGTCCGACGCCTGGTGGAGGAACATCCTGGAGAACCCTACAACCGTCCAGTTCGACCACCGGATGCTCGTGCGTACCTCTCACTGGGCAACATAGCCTCGAGCTGGACGCTGACTTTCCGGTCTCATTCCCCAGGCCTACACGACTGCCACTGCTGTCTTCGTCCTTACCGGGTGCTGCCACTCTCCCTTCGTCCGGCGCTACGTCTCTCCTCGAGTCTCCAAGCTCGCTTCCGCCGCCTCTGGTGTCGTCTGCCTCCAGGCCATCCTCGGAATCACCACTCTCCTCTACGTCGTTCCTACGCCGCTGGCTGCCTGCCACCAGGCTGGAAGCGTCTTCCTCCTCACCGCCATGGTCGCCCTCGCTACGGCCCTCCGGCGGCCCTCGGCCGCTGCAAAGCAGGTCCGCGCCGCATTGGCTAACGCACCCATCTCGAACTTCTAGAGTCGCGCTCTTGTAATGAGAAAATCACATGTCCTTGCACAAATCTTAAGCTCTGTCCCAAAGGGGCTCGCTTGTCCGCATCAACCGAGTGCTGGTTTGATTTCTTTCCTCGCCGCCACAAGGTTCACCTTATTCTGAGGTACGTTCAGACCGCCACCTGCTCTCGATGTTCTCGAAACTGGTGTAAGAGGCGAGGTGTGCTCACGACCATCCTTTCGGCGATTTGGACTACGTCGTCGCACGCGCCTTCCTCGGCCCCTTTACCCTCGAAGTCGAAACACGAGGTTCGCAGATCGGTTCTCTCATCTGATCCCTTCAACCATCTACCTCCTGACCATCTTCTCCTCTCTGCTCCGTGGAAGGAAGACTGGCGTTTCAGATTCTTCACGCTGACCTTGCATGCACGCGCTCATAAAAGCTGACCATCCGAGGCTGCCTGTTGACCTTCTTTCCTCCCATCTCACCTCCTGCCATCCCTTCCTCAGTGACAGCAAGATGCTCCTTTCTAATATCCTGTCCCTCCTAGCTTTCGTCAGCGCAGCTGTCGCCTATCCCAATCCAGGTGTCGTCTCGGGGAATGTCAACGTCGTGCGCTCTCATTCTCCCTCTCCTCTTCTCTCTCTCCGCGCCTTATCCTGACCCCCCCCCTCTTCGCCTTTCCCATTCCTCATTGCAGCACGACCCCGGAATCGCCAGAGGACCAGATGGCACCTACATCATGGTCGCGACTGGCTCAGGTCTCCCGATCAGAACGAGCAAGGACAGAATCACGTGGACGTACGTCGGCGACGTCTTTGACAAGGCCCCTTCAACCACCGACGCCTACACCGGCACGAGCGACGGAGACCTCTGGGCTCCCGATAGTACGTCCTTCCAGTTCCACTCTTGATGTCCGACAACAGAGAGGTGGCTGACATTCAGTTTGCACCCTCAGTCCAATACGTTAACGGCAAGTTCATCCTCTACTACGCTGCGAGCTCCTTCGGCAGCCAGAAGTCCGGGATCTTCCAGGCTCAGGTGAGATCCACTCTTCTTCTCCTTAGGATCAGGGCGCCTGACTTGAGTTTTATCGCTTGCTGTAGTCTCCGTCGGGCTTGCCTGGTACCTGGACCGACACAGGGCTAGTCCTGGCCAGTAGCGCCAGCAACAACTACAACGCCATCGACCCCACCCTCAACATCGTTGGGTCGGACTGGTACCTCACGTTCGGCTCCTTCTGGGCGGGCATCTTCCAAGTCAAGCTCAACCCATCCACCGGCAAGCCAGTGTCAGGAGCGTCCATCAGCAACATTGCCCAAAGACCGAGCAGCGTCGGAGGCGCGGTCGAAGCTCCCTACATAGTCCAGGTACGCACTCTCGGTTGCTATGGAGTTTTTCAGTGCAAAAGCCTGACCTTGTGTCTCTCCTTCAAAGAACGGAAACTTCTTCTACCTTTTCACCTCGTGGGACAAAGTGCGTCCGTCGCGCTCTCCTCAACCTCTTTGCTTCAGTTCGCTGACTGACGCTGTGTAACCTCAACAGTGCTGCTCAGGAACGTCTTCGACCTACAAGACGGCCGTCACGAGATCGTCCAAGATCACAGGACCGTACGTCGACGCCAACGGCAAATCGGCTCTTTCTGTGCGTCGTCCCTTCCTCTTGATCCCCAAGTCTTTTTGCTGACCAGCACAATCGCCGTTCAAAGGGAGGAGGAACCATCGTCCTCGCCTCGCACGGCTCGATCATCGGCCCTGGTGGAGCGTCCGTTCTTGCCTCGGAGGACGCCATTTTTTACCACTACTACACGTCTTCGGGCTCTCTCCTCGGCATCAACCTCCTCAACTGGTCTTCCGGCTGGCCTGTCGCGTACTGAGAAGCACCCGACCTCTCCGTCCATACGTTCCGCTCTTCCTCCTCACCTCTTATTCAACCTCTCCACATCGCTAATCATGTCCGCTCGCATCCCCAGCCCGAGGTTTGACGTTATCGAATCATGAAGCATCTCGTTGGTCCTAGTGTACAAGAAGAAAGGCAAGGAGAGGGGAACGACCTTAGCGCTTGAGATTGTCGAGTCGAGCTTGCAGAGCGTCCTCCTCGGAAGATCCTCCTCCACCTCCGCTGGTCGGGGCTGGCGGGCCGTCTGCACCCTCGGCAATGGCCATGCGTGATGACAATGCGCTGTTGGCCTGGGCTTGGATGGACGACGGTGCCTCGCCGAGCTGGGCAAGAAAGGGAAAGAAAGTCAAATTCTGCAAACAAATGTGATGAAGGCTGAACCGAAGGAAGGAGACGTACCTGCTGGCCAATCGAAACTCCAATCTCGTCCAACACCTCCTTTAAGATCCGATCTCCCTCGACCTCCTCCTCGTCCTCTCCCTCCTGGTCCATAGCGTCGTCCACCGCGTCCGACATCATCTCCTCCTTCATGTCCATCGTCGCCGACTCCTTCTCAAAGTCCATCATAATCTTCTGGATCTGTCGCGCGAAACGAGACAACCAACCTCGGTCAGTTGTAGCTCGATCATCCATTTTAGAAGGCTGGCTGTAAGCAACAAGAGGGAGACGCACTTGAGGGAGGTTCATCGACCGGTTCATGAGTCCCATCGCCTTCGAGGCACCCTTCATGGCCTCGCCCATCGCCTGGTTGGACCTGAGCGTCTGGATCCGCAGCGAGACGGCCTGGAGCTGAGTGCGCATGGCGTAAAACTTCTGAATGTACCTCCTCGTTCGGACGAGGTCCTTGGCCATGATCTTGCAGGCGTTCTGTAGGAGCACGAGACGATATTAGGGGCGAGGGGAGCTATCGGACAGACGGGAGGGAGCGGCTCACCATCTGACCGGCCTTTGCAGACCTCTTGATGTCGCCCATCAGCTTCTTCTCCTCACTGAGAAGAGAAAGGGACCAGAGGAGACTTGTCAGCTCATGAACGCTGGTTCAAGGAGCCTGACCTCCCCAAGCGAGCCCAACGCTCCGCCCTCCAGGTGGACAGCTCGACGCCTTCCTCGTTGGCCCAACGGCAGCCCATCCCATGTCCATGGTGATCCAGACCAGCAATAAGATCGCTTGGGTAAGGCTACGCACTTCTCGAGCTTGGTGCGCTCCCTGTCGAGCTCGCGTTGAGCCTTCTGGAGGGCCCGCTGGTGTTGCCGGAGTCGCTCTGCTGGTGTGAGCGACCGGCCGAAGAGCGAGTCCTGCCCACGGTAGATGGAGCCTGGTCAGACTACTGGCCTGGACGCAAGGGTACGGCAGAAGGCTTACGATGATGAACATGCCGCCAGGAAGAGTTGCTTGAGGTGCTTGGAGTCAAGAAAGGGAGAGGGTGGCAGATCGGAGGGGACAAGGCGCAGGATGCGCGGGCGAGAGCGAGAGCGAAACAGCTGGCGGGCAAGTATCGATAACGTCGCTGGTCACTCCAGTCGGACCCAACCAGTTCTCTCCATCTCTGGAGACGATTTGAACTCGTGAGATGTCATTTCAGATCGTAAACTGGTCGTCTCTGTCGGTCAAAGCAACCCGTCTCTATTCCTCCTCAGACGCTCGCTCCAAAAACCCTGCGCTTCAACTCCCGCACCGCTCGCTCGGCTTCGTACTTCGCACCAGTGGGAGAGTCCAAGACCGACTTGTTCTCAATTGCCCGGCGCCCGAGGTAAGGCTGATACGAAAGAGAGGCAAGATCAGCCGCAAGGAAGCGTTTGGGGGCAGGGTGGAGCACGACGCACCATCACCTCCAACAGGTTGCCGTAGGGGACGTACTTCAGTACGAGCGGTGCGTCGGAGGGCGAGGAGATGATCGTCGATGCGATGGTGTTGGTGAGCGAGTCGCACATGCCTGCAAGGGGAGAAAGGAGGGGCGTCAGTGTCTTGGTTGCGCTCCAGTTTGACTGTCGAGACGACGCACCGTATAGTTGACCGAAGCAGACCCTCCTCCGAACTTCAGGCTTAACCCTGAGACGGCCAGCCTGCTCCAGATCCTCCGTCGCCAGTCCGTACTTGGCGAGGTTGGCGACGACGAGATCCACCGACTGCGCGTTGTGTGTACCCAGTAGGGCACCAATCGTCGGCACATCTCCTCCAGCGTCCACATCCATTGCGATCTTGCGTACGAGAACCTCTGCCGACTCGTTGTAGCATCGATCTGTGTCCTCTTTGGACGTCCATACTGGCGGACTGGGTTCCGAATCACGGTCGAGCTCCCACTGCTCGATCTCCTGACAATGGTACGCCCCTCGGACGAGTTTGACACCGACGCTGTAGTTGTGCGCTCGGGCGTAGGACATGGCGTGGTGGATGTGGGCAACGTTGCGACGGAGGTAGGCCTGATACGTCCCGTAGATCAAAGGTTGGACGGGAAGGGTGTCCGTCGAGGAGGCCGCGATCGACGAGGAATCCTTGCGCCAGGAGAGCCAGGACCTTGAAGTGGGTCGAGGCAGTTTGTTGTACTCCTTCGACAGGGCCGTGACGACCGCATCGATGGCAGGTTGAGACCAGCTCCACTCAGCATCGACGATGATCCGAACGCCTTCCGCTCGAGCCTTGTCGAGGATGGTCTTCATGTCGGCCATGAGATTGCGCATCTCTCGCACGTCGGAGGGGGCGAGGGAGAGGGGACCGGGGTCTGTCGAGCAGAGGAGGGCGAGGTCGCGTTCACTCGGAAACTGAGGGAAGAAGAGGGATAGTCAGTGACAGATCTGGATAGAAGGGGTCAAGGTCGCTCGACGTACGTCGGGGTGTTGGATGAGACTCGCAGGCTCTGTCGGAGGTTGAACTCGAAGCGAACGCATAACGTCGGACGTCCGCTTCAACGCCCAATGGTCGGTCATGAGCCCGCTCTGCAGTCCGACACTATCGTCAGACAGAGCAATTACCTTCGTCCGCGCTGAGAAGAAGAAGAAAACGTACGAGCTTGACTGCGACCCAAGTACTTCCGTACGCCTCTCCACCTGACGCCCGATTCTCCTGCCCAGAGACAGCGATAGCGTTGCAAGTCTCTTCGACGTGCTTCTCCGCCTCCCTCCTGCTCCTCGCCCAGAGTTCCTCGGACGTCAGCGAGTTCTTCACAACTTCCGTCTTCGGAGTCGCCTCCACCGAGTACGCGAGGAGCGTCCCGATGCCCCTGCGCTTGAGAGTGCGGATGAGCGGGACGCAGTCGCCGTCTTCGTTGCCGCCGACAAATTGGGCGAAGAAGGTGTGTCGGACGAGCGTGTTGGTCGCTTGGCGGAGGAGGGGTATCGACTGCAAGGTCGAAAGGAGCGTGGAAGAGTTTTCGATCAGGGAGGGATACTGGCTGCGATGATCCGATACAAGCAAGAAGTCTGTCAGTCAGCCTGCTATCCAGATGCTCTGAAAAGGGTCGTACCAGGCCGTGAACACGATCCAGCTCCTGACGAGCTCGCTCGCTGGTGTCTGCCTGACCACGAGATCGACCTTTGCGTCCCTCTCGCTGACCTCCGCGTGAGCCGACCTGAAGGCAGCGGCCGAGGCAGCAAGCAGACCAAGAGGAGCGAGTCGAGAGAGGCGAACGGGCGACATTCGGATGAGGCCTGCTGCAAGGAGAGGAAAGGAAATGGGAGTCGGGGAAGAGAGAGATGGAGGAAAGGGCGCAGCGTGGGCGAGCCTCCTTATCAGCCGCCCAGATCCGGCCTCGAGCTGAGCCGCAGATCTCCAGAGTACTGTTCCCTAGACACGTACCCAGTTCAGCAGCGACGACAGCGACGAAGTGGACGTCATGAGCAGGCCAATCGCGAAGAGAAGGAAAGCAGGTGCGCCGCTTCGAACGGCAACCTGTCAGCGCAGCGCAACGACGCAAGCAGCACAGGTGTAGGTAGACTACATGGATACACGCTCGTGATGAACTTAGATGAGAATCTTCTGGTCCTGAAGAACAAGAAAGCAGGTGGGAGAGCGTTGTCAGAAAAAGCTTTCGACGTTCGACGAGAGAAAGTGCGGGCGAGGAAGACTGACGAGCTCGGTGACCTCCTTGAGGAGCTCGTCCCATCCCTCCTTCCACTCGGCGTTCTTGTCGTCCGCAACGCCAGCTTTGCTCTTCCGTTGGGCCTCGCAGATGAGAACGCACGACGTTGCGCGCTTGGTTCCGGCAGCCTGACCCAACTCCTCCCTTCAAGTCGCGCAGAAACGCAGGGTCAGCCAGAACGCAACTTCGGTTGGAGTCGATCAAACGGCCAGAGACGTACTTGGCAAGAACCCAGCAGTACTTGACACCGGCCTCCTCGGCGAGGACGGGAAGGTGCGAGAGAATGTCGATGGGGGTGATGTTGGAAGCGAGCAGGAGAAGACCCTTCTCTCCCTTTCGGAGCGACTTGACAACCTCCTTGACTCCTCGCTTGAGCTGTCGCGCCTTCGAAGCTGATCATCCCAAAGCAGAATTCAGGTCAGCGCGGGTCGCAGAGCTGTCACGACCAAGGACTTCTGCGAAGGAAGCGGCTACGGACCCTTCTTGACGGTCTTGAAGAGCTTCTTGCTGAGCTTCTTGCCGGCAAGGGGGGCAGCGATGGGCGCAATGGCGTCGAGGGGGACGTGGAACTCCTCCTTCTCCGACTTGTCCTTCTTGGACTTCTTCTCTGGTGACGGTGCGTCCTCGACAACCATGGAGACGTCTGCTGCCTCCTCTCCGCCGACCGACTTGCGCTTCTCCTTCTTGGACTTCTTCTGCAGAACGGCACAGGCAAACGACCAGAACAGGAGGTCAGCTTTCAATGCAGGCATGAAGCATGGACCCTGCCGACCTGTCGCCCATCATGTTGTAGTGACCCGACTGCCCTCTCGAGCAGACGAGCTTGAGGAACAGGCCAGGTCGACAAGGAAGGGTGGGCTAAAGGGCAAGGAGACGTACCTCGGACTCCTCGACGTCCTCACCACCGACGGACTTACGCTTCTTGGAGATCTTCTCTTCCGACTTGGCCATGATTGATGCGAGGGGGGTAGGGTAGAAAGGAAAGGAAAGGGGGAAGGGTTTGCGGCTGCAAGGGGTCTCGAGTCGAATTTGAGAAAAATGGCCGGCGAGCCAGATTCATTGCCATTGATCATGAAGTTATATCGTGATAACTGACGTAATGTTGATATCGCGGTCACATTATCGAGACCTGCCCTTCTCCAGAGCGCGCGAAGGCGGAGCTGGAGGTTGTCCTCGACCCTCTTCCCCTGCTCGACCCCATCGCACAAGCCATCGTCCCCACAGGAGTCTTCCAGCTGTGTTTCCGATCAATCTTATCGCGTACCCGCTTGCCATGTCTTCCTCCTCAGCCGACCACGTCGTCCAGGACGACGACTCCGCCCTCCAGCAGCTCAAGGCGACCCTCAACAAGCTTTACCGGCTGACGATCCAGGACGGCCGGTCCTTCACTGGCACGCTCGTCTGCCTCGACAAGGAGCTCAACGTCATTCTCAGTGGGACGACCGAGGTCAACTCGGAAGGGGAGGAGAGGGACGTCGGCATGGTGCGTCCACGTCGTCTCGAAATGCTGTGACCTCTTCGAGAGCACTGACATGAACGATCTTCCCCTCTCGTCGGCCATGCAGGTCATGGTACCCTGGAAGTGGGTCGTCAGCGCTCAAGTCGAGGTGGAGAGGAGGATGTCGGACGGCTTCAGCAACGGGGCGGCTCAGTCGGCCCTGTACATCTAGGTTCAACCCTGCTTCGTGAGTTGCCGCATCCTCCTTTGCCCTCGGATCTCGAATGTGTCCTGACGAGCTGCTCCTTGGTAAAGTCTCAGGGCGACGAGGTATTCGCTTGCACCTTCCGTTAGGCGGCCGTCAGGCGGCTGCCTCCGGTCAAGACTTCCCACGCAGCGGTTGGGCGTGAGGGGGACGCCTGACGCCCAGTCGTACGGCGCTCTGTTACAGAAATGCTCCGGACCTTGCCTTTCGATCAAAACGACGGCAAGAACGCTTCTTGCCCCGACAGAGCGGAAGGGACTGCGGACGAAGGGAGGTGGGAGCAGAAGGGGGACCAAAGGGGGGGGGGGGGGTTAATTCCTCTTGCGGCGATTCCTGTACTCATGTCCCGAATCCTCCACTCTCCCTTATCCTCCTTGCAAACAATCGACGACGAGAACGAGTGAAAGACAGGGATACGTGTCATCATCTGCGAACGTCGGGGGACTGCCCCTCGGACGTCATTTTGGGGGTGATTGGGGGTGGGTTGGTGGGTGTGGTTCTACTAGTTACAAAGTGTACATCTAATCCCGGACCTGCAAGTGCGTGAGAACGAGAGGGTTGGCTGGTCAGATACTGAACGACGAAAGAGGGGGAGAGGGGGGCAAAAGAGAGAAGGACATACGACTCCGACCTGCGCAGCTCGCAAGCTCTTTCCTTTCAGCGTGTACCCAACTTGCTGCACCTCGAGAACGGTTCCGGGCTCCTTGCCTGGTACGGGTGCCATGTAGAGCGCCTCGTGAAAGTGGGGGTCAAACTTTTCGCCGACGGGGTTGATGGGCTCGACCCCGTGCTTCTTGAGCGTCTTGAGGAGCTCGATCTGGGTCATCTCGACTCCGTCAAAAAGGGCCTTGAGGGCAACGTTGTCGGCCGGGATGGGCTGGGGGACGTGCTTGAGCGCGAGGGTGAGGATGTCGATCGTCGAGAGCAGGTCGCCGGCGAACTTCTTGATGCCCTTTTCGCTCGCCTGAGCGAACTCCTCGGCCGACCGACGCTGGAGGTTCTGGAAGTCAGAGACAGAGTACTGAAGCCGGCTCTGTTGAGGAGCAGGGTGCGCGAGGATAAAGAAGAAGAGCGCAGTTGTCAGTCGGTTGCCGGTCGGGCGCGGGGCAAAGTCCGGTGTGCGAAAACAGCAGGTGCTCGAACGAAGGATCGGAGGGCGCGATGGAGCAGCGAAAGACACGTACAGTCAGGTCGGCAACCTTCTCAGCCTGCTCCTTGACCTTTGCCTCGAGCTCGGCGATCTTGGGGTCCTCCTTGACCTCAGCCTCCTTTGCAGCCTCCTCGACCTTGACGTCGGGCGTGGCGGCGTCGGCCTGAGCTTCGGCGGCAGGGTTCTCGGAGGGAGCGGGTGAGTTTCCAGAGCCGGACCAAGAGATGGACCTAGCGTAGAAGGGCGAGAGGGCGGCGGGTCGGGCTGCTGCTGAGGCGGACAGGCGGGGGAGGGAGAGAGCCCGGGGAGCACCGGACGACCGGGCGACGTTGCGGAGGATCGAGAGCATCGTGGTCGAGGGGAGGGGAAGGAGGATTAGACTAGAATGGTCTAGACGAAGAAATGGGTTTTTGAAGGGTAGTCTAGCACAGGGAAAGGAGTGGTTGAAGGGTCGGTTGTAGAGTGGTCGAGGGCAAAGAAAGTGGACGACCAACGGACGGACGGAGTGCCGCCCCTCTCGTCGTTCTGTCGTCCCCAATTGCATTACATAAGCAGACCAATTCATCCCCATTCGTCTGTGTTGAGACTATGCGCTGCGGTCGACGCGCGCTTTCGCCCGCTCGATCTGTCTGCGATCCATGAACTGCACCCTGCTCGCCTCAACTCGTACAGTCTCGCGTCGGATCAGCCGGGCAGAGTCGCGTCGGATCCAGCCCTCCAGAGAAATGTCTAAGTTAACGCTCTACTCGCTTACAGCGACCCCGGGCGAGCTCGTCGCCACTCCTTCGGAGCCCGCCGTCGCCTCGTCCTCTCGAACCACCCTCCCACCCGTCAAACTCGAGCCTCAGACCGATTTGGACGAAGATCAGAAAGCTCTGGGGAGAGTCTCTCCTCGCAAGCATCGCGTGAAGGTCAAGTACGAGGAGATTGAAGATGACGGACGGGATCTCTCCGGAGGACGACCGGGCCAATCGCGTTCTCCCCAACCCACCCGACCCTCCTCTCCTCCCGTCAAGAAACAACGTCGAACCCCTTCAACGACCACGACAACGCCGCTGAAGCTCGATCCTCCGCCGAGGTGGAGGGAGACGTACGATGCCATTGCGGAGATGCGCCGACACATCGTCGCTCCCGTTGACGGGATGGGCTGCGCTGCTGCTGGCGACAGAGAGGTGGACCCCGTCAAGGCGAGGTTCGCGATCCTCATTTCGCTCATGCTGTCAAGTCAGACCAAAGGTGCGTTTCACCCTCTCCATTGACCCCTTCCTAATTGCCGCTTAAGTCTGACCGGGCTGCGTGCTGCTGCCCCGTCTGCGCCAGACGAGATGACCCACCGAGCGGTGGAGAAGCTGAGATCGGATCTGCCTGGAGGCCTAACGGCTCAGTCACTCGCCGAAGCGTCCGAATCTGTGGTCAAGACGTGTATCTCCTGCGTGTGAGTCCTCTCTTCTGCCTTTGGGTCGCCAAGCTCTCAATATTGAAGGCTCACCTGCGTAATTCTGTACGCCCCCCTCTAGCGGATTCGCCAACCGCAAGACCGACTACATCAAGCTCGCCGCGGTCGACTGTCTGGAGAAGCACGGCGGTGACATCCCTAGGGACCTCGAGGGACTCTTGGCTCTCAAGGGTGTCGGACCGAAAATGGCGTACCTCGTGCTGGAGAACGCCTGGAACGAGTGAGCGGCAATTGCCCTAAACCACTGTGCTCCAAAGCCGATCCGCTAACGCAGCACACGCAACCTTTGTGGTCGCAGTTCGCAGGGACTGGGAGTTGACATCCACGTCGAGCGCATCACGAACCGACTCGGCTGGCATCCCGTTCGCACCAACAAGACAGCGCCCAATCCGGAACTCGCAAGGTGAGTTTCCCTTCCCCTTTCTTTCGTCCTCGGACATCCACATGGTGAGTAGGATGATGGACTGACTCTTGAACAACTCGGAATTGGTGTGGTGCCCTCATGACAGACGCAACCTCGAAGCTTGGCTTCCCGTCGAGCTCTGGCGGCCGATCAACCCTCTCCTGGTCGGATTCGGCCAGAAGGTCTGCAGTGCGCTTCTGCCAAAGTGCAACGAGTGCACACTCGGCCCTCGCGGTCTCTGTCCGTCCTTCGACCCCAAGGCCGGCCAGCGGGCGGCGGCCAAGGCTGCAAAGCTCAAGAAGGAGGGCGTGGAAGGGAGCGACGCGGTCGTGCTTGCTGCGAAGGAGGAGACGGGTCCCAAGGTCGAGATCGGTCTGGAGGAGGGCGTGGGAGTGGGAGGGACGACGGGGTTGGTTTGGATGAAGACTGAGGCAGATTGACATTGCTGCATCCTGCGTTTTTGTTGCTTCAGCCTGCGGTATGCGAAAACAGACCGCTTGGTCATCATTGAGCTTAAAAAAACATGTCATCATGGCTTTCTGTCCTCGCCCGACCCCTCCTGGACCTGCTTCTCAATCGCATCCCACGCTGCCGTCGAGTGCGCAAACTCGTCTGCCAACTTTCCCTGCATCTCTGCCGAACCAGCCGAAGTGACCCCCTCCGCAGGAGCCTCTTCGTCCGCGTTCTCAAATTCGAAGAACTCGAGTCCCTCAGCCGGAGGTCCATCCTCGCCAAACGCCTCCGCTCGGGCCTTAGCCGTCTCGATCTCCTGACTTGTTCGCGCGCGCGCCTCGAGCTGGCGGTCGAGAGCAGCTTGAAGGCGGGCAAGTTCGCCGGATGACTTGAGCTGAGCAAGCTGGACGGCGTTCTGCTCGACGATGTACTCGTTCAGGTCGGCGCCCTCCTCGAGGGGGATGGTCGGGGCCGCTGGGAGGGACGACGGGGACGAGCCGTCGACGGGGGCGCAGATGAGAGAGAGGATGTCGTCCGGCTCGACGCGAGTAATGTCGTACCGGGTGGGCTCAGAGGCGTCTTCTGATTAACAGAGCAAGTCCGCGAGGTCAGCACTTGGACGTAGGGAAAGGACAGAGCCGGACGGAAGACGCACTCGACCAGACGTCCAGGAACTCTCGGGTGAAGTACCAGTTGCTCAAGTCCTTGAGCTCCGCCTTCCGCGAGACCTCTGCATCCGATCCAGGCGCGACGTCGGTCGGTCGGTAGTGGAATTCGATGGGCGTCGACGGGTTGAAGAAGGCCAGGCGGGAGACGGCTGCCGGTCGGCCGTTAGCGGGGGCGAGGCGACTCTTGAAGTGCAGGGAACCGTCAATGTTGGGCTTGCGTCTGGCCAGAGGTCAAGCGAACCAGGTCAGTAACCCATCTTGAGAGCGTACAGGTGGCACAGGCGAATCGGACGGACTTGGAGTGGATGTTGGAGACGTTGAACCGCAGCTTTTGGATCCCGGGCAGGAGCTGGGACGGGGAGGCCTCTGCCTGATGGCGTAGAGCAGCAGCAAAAGCGCCGGCAGACAGCTTCTTGGGTGCGGAGGCGGCGACGGTGCTGGAGGAGGACATGGGGAGTCTTGAGAGAGAGCGGACTGCGTTGAGGTGACGGATAGTTGCGAGGCGTCAGGAAAGCCGTCGTCGGTGGGACCAGGAAGACGACTCACGCGATTGAAATGAGGTCTGGTTGCAAGACAAAGTGGTCCTGGTTGATGAAACGTCTCTTCTACTGTACTAGGACCAACCCGAGTGTCTGTATGAGGGCGAGAGTAGAAAAGTGGCCGGGGTAAGGTATCGTCGTCGGGGACTGCAACTCGGAGTCGAAAACGCCTTGACCACCGCCAGACCCTATCCAGCAACTCCAGCACTTTCCCCCGGCAAGACTGTACCCAGAAGCTACCCTGACCTCGGTCGACATTCTCTGTTCAAGCACACTCGTCTTCGCAGGCCAGCTCTCGCTTTTATGGTGTCCTTCAGCTCGTCCAAGGGAGGCAAGCCTGCCGACGAAGGGGCGTCATCCTCCCAGGCCCATCACCCGACCTCTGGCAGGCCAGCTCTCCGGTCGGCCCTCGACCCCATCGCATCAGACTCGCGTCCGTCGTCCATCGCCGTCCTTGGGGAGGCCGTCAAGACGCTCGGCAACTCTTGGGTCGGCAGAGGGGGTTCGTCGGGCGGAGGAGGAGAGCTGCTGGCAGACGGTGCGCACCCCGTCCCTCTCGTTTGCCTCTCTCGATCTCCCACCTCGGGTGGGCTGGAGAGGCTTTGCACTACTGAGCTGAAACCTCCCGCCTGTCTTTCTATCGTCAACGGCAGTGGCACCGATGCTTTTCACGCCCCGACTCATCCAGACGGCCACCACCTCTCGATCAAGCCAGCCCATCGCCTCCTCCTCCGCTCTCGCTCTCGGTCATGGTCGACTGGTCCCGATGCGATTCCCAGGAGGACTCGCCCGGAGAACAACCTCGACATCGCTCAGCATCCTCGAGGTTGCTCCCGCGCTCCTCAACGTCCCCATCCCTGACGCAAGCCCGTCTACGTCCGGCTCCGTTAGCCTGCTGCGAGGATTTCAAGCGACCGTCCCGAGCGCCAGCACGGGCAAGGAACGTCGTCGCAAAGTCCGAGGAACGCTGGCCGACTCGGGCATGGGTGACGGAGTGGGCGTCAAGAAGATTGCAGCTGGCGAGGGTGGAAACGACGGCAAGGTCGAAGTCGTCAGTTCCAAAGAGCGCCGGAGGAGGAAGCGCGAGTCGATGGCTGCGAGTGGGCCGAGGGGGAAGGAGATGAGCGCGGGGGAGTTGACGAGGATGCAAGACGAGATCAAGTGGGATCGCGACAACCTCGTCGTTCGCAAGGTGCGTTCTTCCTCCCCAGACCTGCTGCGCCTCGCGACGCTGTAGAAAAGCTGCTCATCCCACCTTTTTGTTGTCTTACCAGTCCCTGCTCAGCTCCGAGATCGAAGAGGTATCAGGCAAGATCGCCGCCCTCGAGACGATTCGAGCCGACCTCGAACAAGGGATCCTCAAGCTACGCGAGGAGGATCTCGAATTGGTAGAAGAGTGTGCGTTCGACTTCCAACTGCGCTGCGTCTCCAGGCGCTTTGTCGTTTCGGGAACGGCACCTGACATTTGTCTTCCTTTCCTCTCAACGTGTAGTGGACGACGTACAAGAGCGTCTGACGAAGGTTGCGCCGGATGGAGTTCCAAACACTCTCAGCAACGGCCCTGCCAAACCTAGTTCATCTCACAGACGCAGAAAGGGTTCGTGCAAGCCACGAATGACCTTCTTGAGCTGCACGACTGACCGTTCTGTTTGTTCCTCAGTTGCTGCTTTCTTACCGTCCGAGCATGACGCCCTGCCCTCCGGTGTGGCGTTCATGGTGCGTTTGATCTCTCCCCTGTCAATTCACACCGATCTGACAGCCTTCGCTCCAACCTATTATACCGCAGACGCTATCAAATCACACCGACCGAATCACTGCGCTCGACTTCACGGAACCGTATGGCACGCTCGTCTCGGCCGCAGCGGATGAGACGGTCCGAGTCTGGGATCTGTGCAACGGCGAGGAGCTTGGTCGTCTGCGCGGGCACAGAGGTGCGTCTTCTGCCTGCTCATTTTATGCAGGATTGATCGCCGACCAAGTGACGCTTCGTTTTGCAGGTGTCGTCAAGACCATTCAAACGGACGACCAACTTTGCTTGACGGCGGGTGCGGACGGGGACATCCGTCTGTGGGACCTCCGTCTAGTCGAAGACTACGAAGAACGTCTCGCCGCTGCCGTTGAGGCCAGCTCTCGGTTCGTCGGGCACGGACAGTCCCAAGAGGAAGGGGAAGGAGAGGGGGGGGACGACGAGTTGCCGGACTTGGACTCGTTGGCCAAGGGTGCGGGCATCCGAAGAGAGGACGGGGAAGGGATGGTGGAGGGTGGACCTTGCGTCAAGACGTTGGAGGGTCACAGTAAGGCTGTCAGCAGTCTGTACTACGAGGATGGTTGCTTGGTGCGTCTCTACTCTTCCGCCTGGATCTGATATCCACTTCACTAACATCTATTGACTCGACCTTCATGCTGCAGGTCACCGGATCTTCGGACAAGACGATCCGTCAATGGGACGTCACCACTGGTCAATGTGTCTTAACGATGGACATTCTCTGGGCCCTTTCCAACGCGCCTTCTTCCACTGCCAACTCTAACTTTGCCCTCGCCGACCCGTACGGCGCGTCGACCCCAGGCGGCGTCTTTTCGGGCCACTCGCTCCTGTCGGCCGTCACTAGTGGAGACTTCCGAGTACCGACACCGCCGTACGAGGATGGAAGCTGGGAGATGTACGACGACTTTGTGGGAGGCGTCCAGTTCTGGGGTTACGCGTTGGCGAGCGGAAGCGGAGACGGCGGCGTCAGGATGTGGGATAGTGCGTACTTCTACACAAAACCGCCTCCCGAGCGTGAAAAACTGACACCCTCGTGCTGCTTGTTGCTCCATGAAGTGCGTACCGGTCAAGCTCATCGCACGCTTGTCGGCCACACTGGACCCGTCACCTCGCTTCAGTTCGACGAGTACAACATCATCACCGGCTCGCTCGACAAGACGATCCGTATCTGGGACCTTCGAAATGGCCTGCCGTCCGACACGCTCTCGTTCGACCACCCGGTCACGAGCTTGCAATTTGACTCGCGCAAGATCGTCGCCTGCACGGGAGAGAAAGGCTGGACCGTCTGGAACCGGACGAGCAGGGAGTTGAAGAGGTTGACGACGGGCGGTCATGTCAGTCCTATCGAGAGGGGGAGGTACGACGGACGGTATGGTGTGAGTGGGTCCAAGGATGGAGTCGTCAAGCTCTGGAGTTTGTAGACGTGATGTGAAGATGTTTTCTCTTCCCTTTATTGTCCACTCTACTCTCGCGCGCGCTACACCTGTTCTGCCTTTCATCATCACCTGCCCATCTCGCAACGCATGACTTCAATCCACATCCTTTCCGCTGCACTATCTCACGCGCGCGCAGACCCGTTGAGAGTTACGTTCATTGAGAGGAAGACGAGATAGAGCAGATGCAGCAGAACAGTTGTTTGGAAGCGAGAGAAGGGGGCGTCGTAGAGCCGGCATTACAAGATCGGGAAGTGGTTCGTAGAGGGAACGGCGCGCACGGAGAGTGAGAGAGTGTACAACTGCAAGAAACCTAGGTAAGACGACGGAGCGGTGGGTCTATTTTGTGAGCGAAAGGAAGGAAAGCAACGAGCGGGAATGGTTCGGAGGGGTTTGAAGGCTCCTAGTGCTCGAGGTCCTCCCAAGCTCGACCGACGGTCTTGTGAAGATCGTCCGTCGTGACGACCTTGGATCCGCCGAAGTAACCAGCTGCAATCTTGGCGTCAATCTGAGAGAAGATGATGAGGGATGTCAGCGTAAGACGGAGGAAAACGCGAGACTAGGGAAATGGAAGGGAAGCGAACACTGACCTCAACCTGCGAGTCAGGGGGGATGAGGTGCTCGGGGATGTCGTATCGGTTGATGATCTTGATACCGCTCTGAGTGATGGCATCGTACTTCATGTCGCTGTCAGAGTCGGAACAGCAGCAGGCAAGCGAGGAGTCAGTCTCAACGGAGCAGGATAGTCGACGAGGAAGGGGTAGGAGGGAGCGTACGACATGGAGATCATGTTGTCGATCTTCTTAATTCCGAGCCAGTGGAGGACGTCGGGCATGAGGAGCTGGAACCGCATGTCCTTGACACCGGCGATCATCTCGGTCGCCTTGAAGTATCGGTCGGCCGAGTCACCTCCTCGCTTTCGAGAGTTGTAGACGAGGTCTGCGAGGAGGAGGGTAGCGGGTCAGTACCACTGTGAGTGGCAGAAGGGGAAGGTTGGTGGAACACGACTCACACTTGGTGACCTCTCCGAGGGCTCGTCCTTCCTTTCGGAAGTAGACGATGACTCCGACACCTCCTCGCTGGGCACATCGGGCAGCCTCCTCAATACCGTAGATGAGGTAAGGTCGGCACGTGCAAATATCGGAACCGCTGCAGAGATAGACACAGCAAAGGGATCGCCAGCGTCAGATCGAAGAAGTGGATTGTAGTAGAGAAAAGACGCACAAAACGTCGGATCCGTTGCACTCGTCGTGGACTCGGACAGTCATCTCTTTGGTCTCGTCCGACATGAAGGCGGGGTTTCCGAAGATGTAGACGGTGAGACCACCGATAGGGGGCAGGAAGACCTCGAGGTCTCGTCGGGTCAGAAGCTCGGGGTACATTCCTCCGGTCTCTGCGATTGGAAATACAATTGACGTCAGTTCTGTATATTTCCAGAAAGGAACAAGAGCAAAGAACGGACCCTCAAACAGACTCCTTCGCAGGAGGTCCTCCGAGATGCCGAATCGCTCAGCCATGCCAGGGAGGTGCCAGACAGGCTCGACCGCGGCCTTGGAGACGTTGACCTCGACTCCGGGGTCCATGTCGGGGAACGCAGGAAGGGCAGGCGACTTCTGAACGATCTTTCCGTCGATAGGCAGGTTGCCGGCGAGCGAAGCGGCGTCGAGCTCGCTCATCTTGATGTGCGCGCGCGTGCACGAGATGGTCGGTCGTGCGTCGAGGCCCCCGTCGATCTGCTTCTTGAACTCGGTCTGGACGACGTGGCCCCAGGGGTCGAGGGAGACGATGGCCTTCTTGTCGAACCAGCTGGGCTGGGGAGGGAGGTCGAAGGGGGGGTGGGTGTTGGTGTAGTCGGGCTTGTGGTTGGGGTCGAGCGTGTTCAGGGCGATGGCAAGAGCCTTGTAGATCGAGTATGAACCAGAGTAGGCACTGCGTCCGAAGGCAAAGAGCAGTCGTCAGCGGGCGCTCATGATTCAAGTTTGGAGAGGATGAGACGTACCCAATGGCGTTTCGGACCTTGAGGGAGTTAGGGTGTCGAGAAGCGACGACGGGTCCTCGGCTCTGGACGTCGCCGGCACCCCAAGTCAGAGGAACAGGGTTGACACCGACCTGACCAGGGTACGCTGCAATGAAAAAATCCAAGTCATTGTCAGTTCGTGTGCCGAGAGTAGCTCCAAAAGCGATAATTGGGCGCACTCGTGAGGATGACTCGCTGGGGGTACATGTTCTCGACCGTCTGCTCGCCGTCCTTGACCCGCTTGCTGGGCTTGCCGACGATGGCCGTCGTTGGGCTCATGGGCGTCGTCACTCCAGAAAGACCCTGAGGCGAGCCGAGGTTGAGGGATGAAGGGACAGACTCGAGCGAATCCTGGCCGGTGGGGAGGAGGACGGAGGGCGAGGTGATCCGGGCTGAGGGAGAACACGTGCACGATTGTCAGACGGGCAGGACAAGAGACGAAGGACGACGATCCAAGCAAGAGAAGGAACTCACGGTCGGCTATGTTGACCTGCTTTGCGCTGAGCTCATCGACCTGGAACGAGAAGAAAGAGCGAGAAGAAGGGGGCAACGTCAGCCACACAGTTGGGGATGGTCTTATCGTACGACGAGACGCCTGACCTTTGCCTGGAGGGCAGAGTTGCTCGTCGTCAAGCGCTCCATGGCCTGGAGGATCTGGGAGAGCATCTGGTCCCTGTCCTGGGGTTCAGGGGCGTGGGTGTGGGGTGCGCCGTTTGAGCACATGGCTGGGGAAGGTGGGACGGGTGTTGGGGTGGGGAGGGTTGCTGCGGAGGGAGGAGAAGAGATGGAGAGAGATGGCAGAAGAGAGGTCAGATGGAAGTCCGACACTGAGAATGATAGGATAGGGAGGGGCAGGCACGCACGATGGGTCGGAAGGGGAACAGGACGAGAGAGAAGTAGAGAAGGTACGGAAACACGACGCTCTTATACGCCTGGGCGGTGGACAGTGCAGCCGGCGGAGTCGCTTGACCAGCTCGCCCGTTCAATTCGGACCCAAATCTTCGGACCCAAATTGAAACTCCGACAGATACACGCGCCTGCCTTCGACCTGACACCTCTTTCATCGCAGCAAGCAAGGACCTCAGGATGGCCGACTCGTATTCGGTCTCGCTGTCGCCAGCTCAGTCTTTCCACTCGACACTCTGGATCCAGCTCCCAGGTTCCGTCTACTCGAACCGTTCCTCCGCCTGCTCCCTCGAGGTCTTCCTGCACCTGCCTCCGCACATCATCGTCGACCCCTACCTCCTCCCTCAAGCACCCGCCTACGAGTTCTTCGGTGACACAGAGCTCGAGCTCCCGCTCGACCGCCTTTTACCTCGAGGCCTGCAGGGTTCGGGACTAAGGGTCCGTTTTGACGGGGATCTCGAGTGGTCCGTCCACCTGGATGGGAGGTACTTGCCCCCTACCAAGCTCGGACTTGCGGAGGTCTTGATCAACCATCCTTGGGTAGGCTGGGTGTGTCAGGATCCGAAGCCGTCCGAGGGAACGCTCCGTACGCTTTGTTTGCCTTGCATCTTCCTCGCTCGTTCTGGCAGCGTCAACGACTGACACGCGACCCTGTATCCGACCTCACAGACCTCTCCCTACCCTTTCCGCCGTCCCTGCTCGACAACCTCTCTTTCCACCCACTTCAAGCGCAAAACACCTCACCGCTCATCCTCACCCTGCCCGTCGGACACCCGTCGCACTTGCCCTCCGTCGAGCAAGGGACGGTCCTCGCCGTCTGGGCCTGCGCTGGCTGGGTGGCTTGGAAGGCCTGGAGGGCGCTTCGTCGGAGCAGGACGGAGAAGGTGGCCAAGAAGGATACTTAAAGGATCTATGTGGATGTGTACTGCACGTACGGTTCATGCAGAGTTGAAGGTAAGGGACATGAGATGGGAACTCTTGGTGCGCTTTCCTTTCTATGCTTTCCCTTTGATTCTGGTTTCAAGCATGACTGACTTTGCACGTCTCTGCTCTTCTGCTTGAAGAGGATCGTTCCCTCCTCGACTCTGGGCAGAAGGCGCTTTGCTCTCTTCTTGCGACTACGCTCCGAGCACCACCGCTACGCCCTACCACCGGAGGCGAAGGCAACTCACCCAGACGCAGACCGCACTTCGACGTCCGGCTGTTTAATCAGATGGACCGACATCCATCTGTCGTCCTCAACGTCGAGTAGATAGGCTTGGACTGAATGCCTTCGTAGTGCTAGCCGCTCTGTCGAAGACTTGCGCCCGTCTCCCTCCCCGCTGACAGTCTATCCCACACGAGTCCTCTTACAACCTATGTCATGACATATCTGTCATTATTATCGCGTCACATTCTCTTCCACCTGTCGAACGAGGGCTGCTCTGGATTGGAAAGTGCGTGGCCAAGGGTACGGCCAGGATGAGAAAGTCAAGTGCAGGTGCGGTTCTCGAAGTGCGAGCGCTTGGCTGGCCAGCGGGCGCAGCGAGGGAGAGGGGACGACCCGTTCCACCCCAAACCTCGCCTCAAACACCAGGCGCATCCCAGGTCAGTCCTTTGCTGCTCATAGAGCCCCTGTTCTCGCAGCTGACACGTTGCACTTTTTTGTCGGGTCGGGTTGGACGCAGCTCTCACCACCGCCTTGCCACTCTTTCCGCCCGTCGCGAGACCTCCCCCCTGCCCGAGATGAAGGGCATGATCAAGGCCGTCCAGAGGACGCCGCACGCCATCACCAGCCGAGTAGGCATGTCCAAGAGTACGTTTCCTCCTGTCCGCTTGCTTCGCTAGACGGGTGCTGACCGGTGCATTTTGATGGGAATCTGCAGAGAGCTCAGACCTCGAATTCGTCAGTCACTCGGTCCCCATCTCGCCTCGCCGTCCCTGGCCTGGCGAGCTGCAGAGTGTCAGGCTGACCTGTGCTCCATTGATGGCTTTCTTTTGTGGAACAGGATGACATGGAGAGGAAGTTCAAGAGCATCGAGACGGCGACGGAGAAGCTCTTCAAGGACTCGAAGACGTTCCGAGATGCCGTCCTCTGTGAGTTCCCCGCCTCGCTCTCGTGCTGCAAGCTATCCACCCACCCACCCCCTTGATCAAACTTGCCCGTATAGCTGCGCAGAAGCTGAACCTGTCACATAACTCTGCATGCAGCTCTTTTGATGGCGGGTGACTCGTTCGGATCGTCCTTCACCAACCTCTTCTCGCCCCTCGGCGCTGAGTACGACCTCATCGGCAAGAACCCCCAGGCCGAGGCGACCATCAAGAACTGCGGCATGTACAGCACGCTCATGTCTGAGCTCCGGACCGCTTTGAGTCCCGAGCTGGAGTTGATCGACTCGAGGGTCGTGGGCCCGAGTAAGGAGTTGCAGGAGGTCCTAAAGAAGATTCGAAAGACGATCACGAAGCGAGAGCACAAGGTCTGTCCTCGTCTCCACTCTCTTTATCACGACAGAATTGTGGAGTGCTGACATCATCGTTGTTGGATCTTTCTCAGCTCGTGGACTACGACCGACACAACAACGCGCTCAACAAGCTGCGAGACAAGAAGGAGAAGTCCCTCAGCGACGAGAAGAACCTCTTCAAGGTCCGTCTCCTGATACCAACCTTCTGATCGACCGAGCACTGACTCATTGCGTCCCTCGATGTCCACAGGTCGAACAGGACCACGAGGCTGCCACGGCCGAGTACGAGCACTACAACGGCATCCTCAAGGAGGAGCTCCCCATCTTCCTCGTCATGGGAACCAAGTTCATCGACCCCCTCTTCCACAGCTTCTACTTCATGCAGCTCAACATCTTCTACATGATGCTTGAGAAGCTGCAGTCGTTCCTCGACGGCAAGTACGACCTCTCGCGCGGCGACATCGACGGCATCTACGACGAACAGATTGGCGACGTCGCGGCAACCCTCGAGGCGCTCGGCGTCGTGCAGCGACAGGTTTCGACGGCCAAGATGATGGCTAACGCTGGTCATGCCGGACTCGGTCGAACCGCCTCGTCCGCCTCTCGAACACCCTCGGCCTCGTCCTACACGCCCGGCGGCCTCGGACGAGCACCATCGTCCTCGTCGGTCGGCACTAAGAACCTCCCCCCTCCCGCTCGAGGTACCGGAGCCGCACCTCCCGCCTACACGCCCCCCCCTGCCGGTCTCGACGTCGGAGGAGCCGCTACCAAGCGCGCGCCTCCCCCGCCCCCACCTCTCAAGCCCAAGCCAAGCTACGACGCCCCAGCCGTCAAGTACGTCGTTGCGCTCTTCGACTTTGAGCCCCAGGCGGCAGGTGATCTGGCGTTCTCGACTGGCGACCGGATTGAGCTGGTTGAGCGAACGTCGAGTGCAGAGGACTGGTGGACGGGTCGAGTTCACGGCAAGCAGGGTGTCTTCCCAGGTGCGTCTTCCTCTTCGTCCATCTCTCTTCCCTGTGCAGAGGACTGACTCGATTTCTTTTACAGGCAATTATGTGCAAGAAGAGTAGTTCGCTCCTGTCCTTTGCTTTTGTCCCTCTCCCTTTTACGTGTATCTCATTTCCCCATTTTGTTTCTCGTTGACGGGGCGTATGCGTCAGGAGCGTACGAACAAAGCACCAGTCTCAAAACACCGACTTTGACGGCCATGCCTCTTGCCTGACCCTCTTGACAATTCGTGCTGGTGCACGCTGAACACGCAGATCACGGTCCGGAGTCGGGCTTTCGAGCTAAGGGCAGCCAAAGCGATCGAATTTCCGATTCCCTCTGCTCCATCTCCATCCCACCACCTCGCCCGCTCTACATCCTCTTCCCATCTCCCTTTCCCTGCTGACTCCGTTCCCTAATTTCCCCCGTCCAAGCGAGGCAAGGAGTCAGGCGAGCGGCGTCGCTGACCCGGTCAGCTCACCAGATTGCTCACTCCTGCTCTTAAAAGAACGCTTCGAGGCCCTCCTCCACAGGCCTTCCTCGACCAGCTCTACCACTTCAACCTCAACCATGCTCTACTCGACCCTCCTCATCGCCGGAGGACTGCTCGCGGGCTCAGTTCGCCCCTCTCCTCTCTTACCGAGAGATAACGAGGTCCTGCTCAAGATCCCGAAGGGGGAAGGAAATGTGAGCGCCCTTCCTTCCTCCTTCCTTTCTTCTTCCCTCCTTCCCTACCTAGCCATTCGACTCGGATTGCCTGAAATTGACTTCGTCTCCTCCATTGACCCTTCGCCAGAAAACGTTCGAGACTCAATACGGTTTCATGTTCGGTTCGTCTCTGGCCCTCCTTCCTCCTCTCGATGACTTTGCACTAACTTGCCTTGTCTCGACTCCTGTAGAGGACATCAACCACTCGGGCGACGGAGGTCTTCACGCAGAACTCCTTCGGAACCGGGCTCTCCAGATTGTCGACGTCGCAAACCAGGAGGCCGCTTTGTACGCCTGGCACCCTCTCAACGGCTCGACCCTCCAGGCGGTCAACGACACCAAGCCCGTCTCTGCGGCCCTCCCGAACTCCTTCAAGGTCGATCTGAAGGGCGGACAGGCGTCCTTCGAGAACGAGGGATACTGGGGTGCGTCCTTTCTCTCCTTCGTCCTCCTTGACTCACTCGATGATGATGTTGCTTCCGTTGCTTGTCAGGCATCAAGGTCGACTCGGCTTGGACCTACAACGTCTCCTTTTGGGCCAAGTCCGAGAAGCCCGTCAACGTCACCGCCTCCCTCGTCTCCAACTCGACCGGCGAGCTCGCGTCCGTCTCCTTCCCCGACATCGCTGCCGACTGGCAAGAGTACAGGGCGACTGTCACCCCCAAGCAGTCTGCCTCGGACGTCTTCAACTCGTTCCGACTCACCGTCACTGGAGGAGAAGGCTCCGTCTACTTCGCCATGTTCAGTCTCTTCCCGCCCACCTTCAAGGACCGCCCCAACGGCATGCGGATCGACATCGCGCAGACGATCGCAGAGGTCGAGCCCTCCATCTGGCGGTTCCCCGGAGGCAACAACCTCGAGGGTCAGACGCCAGGAACGAGGTGGAAGTGGAATGAGACCATCGGACCTCTCGTCGACAGACCTGGCAGGATGGGTGACTGGACCTATCAGAACACCGATGGACTGGGTCTCATTGAGTACCTCGAGTGGCTGGAAGGTTCGTCTCCGTCTTCCCTCTTGGTCGCTGCAGGAGAAATCTACTGATATCCCCCTTCGTCCACAGACCTCGGCGTTCAGGGCATCATGGGAGTCTACGCGGGCTACTCGTTGGCAAAGGTTACTGTCAACGAGGAGGATCTCGCTCCCTACGTTCAGGAGGCTGTCGACCAGGTTCGTTTTCCTCTCTCCCGTCCTCCAGTCGGACTCCTTGACTGACGGCTCCACTGACTCTCCCGTCTTTTCAGATCGACTTCGTCTTGGGAGACGCCTCATCCAACGCCATGGCCAAGCGACGGGCCGACCTCGGACACCCTGAGCCTTTCAAGTCCGTTGGTTGGGTTGAGATTGGCAACGAAGGTCAGTCGTGACTCATGCTTGGCTGGGAGCGCACATAATAACAAGTCTTTCTCTTGCAGACTTTTTTGCTGAGGAGTCGTGAGTGTAGCGCAAGTGGTTTGTTCTACTGGTCGACGACTGACGCTGGGTCTTCACGCAGGTACATCGGCTACCGATGGACTGCCTACCAGAAGGCCATCTCGGACAAGTACCCCGACCTCCCTCTCATCGCGACGACTCGACCGTTCACGGATCTCTTCCCCAAGGAGAAGTATTCTGATCGGTGCGCCCCCTTCAGACTCTCAGGAGGTGCACAGACTGACCCTCGATCCCCCCGCTCAACAGACACGTCTACCAGACGCCCAAGTGGATGCACCAAAACGCCGCTCGGTGAGCTCTCGTTCAGTCCGCGTCTCTCGTTAATCCTGACTGACGATTAATCTCGCCTGCTTCCAGATACGACAACGCCCCTCGACCCCCATACGGACCGCTTCTGTTCGAGGGCGAGTACGCCGCCATCTCCACCAACTCGAGTGATCTTTACGCACCCGTCAGCAGGAACGTCGGTCGGCTCGAATGGAGCACGATGGAGAGTGCCTGCTCAGAGGCAAGCTACGCCATCGGCCTGGAGAGGAACGCCGACATCGTCTTTGCTAGCGCCTACGCTCCGATGCTGCAGAACCTCAACGACGCCCAGTGGTGAGTGCTCCTCCTCTCCGCTCTTCCCCTTCTCCTGCTGACCCAGGCTTTTCTCTCTTGCAGGACTCCCAATTTGATCGTCTTTGACGCCGAGAAGGTCTACCCTTCCGTGTCGTACCACGTTCAGAGTCAGTCTTACCCCGTCGCGCTTGACCAACGCACAAATCTGACCTTTCTTTCCGTCTTGCAGAGATGTTCTCCACCCACCGGTCCGAGGTGATGCTTCCCGTCGACGTCAGCAACGGCACCACTCCCTACGCCCTCACGTACGTCGCCGGCGTCAATTACAAGAAGGGCGAGCTCTACTTCAAGACGTCGAATTTCGGAGAGGAACCACTCCCACTCGCACTCGAGTTCGGCGCCGATTGGAACGTCAAGAACGCAACGGTCGAGATCCTCAGCTCGTCCAACCGAACGGCTTGGAACGCGCCCAACGTCGAGAGTCCCATCTCCCCCGAGATCTCGACCGTCGACGTCTACGGCAGCACCATCAGGCACACCCTTCCTCCGTGAGTCCAAATTGAGCAAAAATGCGAACGATCGAATTGAGGTGCTGACTTGCTGACGTCTCTCTTCCAGGTACTCGGTTGCCGTCTTCTCCGTCGGCATCTAGTCGAGATCCACGCCTCCCTACACTGTCCTCCCTTCTCCTCCTTCCCCCTGTTCGAAGGAGCCGCTGTATATATGACTCACCTCTCTCAAAGCTGTATCAAATGCAACGACACGTCAATACGAGGATGCAAGTGTTCATGCGAGAAGGATTCTCGATTCCCTATGGTCGAGGGTCCTTTGTCTGGCTCTCTTAACTAATCTTCCTAGAAGAGCTCGACGACGCCGTTGTCGACGACTCCGACGACCCTGCTTCCCAGTCCAAACGCGTCTCCCTCAACGGCAATCAACCCTCGCTGACGTTCCTCGACGCCCAACAGCCTCAGCAAGTTCGAGCTGACGAAACCCAACGCCTCCTTGTAGCCCAACCCTTCGACCGAGCGCGCGTTCCACAGAGCGTCGAACCGGGCGTTGCGAGCTTCCGCACCCGACTTGTGGCCGAGTCCGACGAGGACGCCCTTGGAGGTGAGGAAGGACGCGAGCGTGTGCTGGGTCAGAGGGGGGCCGGCGAGGGTGCGCTGGGTGTCCCACGAGCCAGGGTAGGATCGAGGGGGGTTGATGATGACGCCGACCGACTCTGAGGCGAGTTCATCGGCGAGCTGTCGGGGTAGGGTGAGGTACAATCGTCAGATCAAGATGATTTGAACAGGGCAGGAAGCCGTCACGCACCAAGTGGGATTCGTGCGCACCCTCCAAGACGAGCTTGAGGGGCGAACCAGTCTCCTTCTCGAC
Organism: Cystofilobasidium capitatum; assembly: GCA_014825545.1. Lineage (NCBI taxonomy): Eukaryota > Fungi > Basidiomycota > Tremellomycetes > Cystofilobasidiales > Cystofilobasidiaceae > Cystofilobasidium > Cystofilobasidium capitatum. The sequence continues at coordinate 189,822 of MVAJ01000034.1, forward strand.
GGCGCGCTTGACGACGATGAGGGCGGCGATGTGGTCGGCCTACAACAGCACGTTCTGCGTCAATATTTCTGACGGAGATGAAGCAGCGAGAAAGGGTTGAGTCGCACCTTGTCAACAGCGACAACCAAAGGGACCTCCCCCGCTGCAACCTTGCCGAACCACTCCTTGGTCTCTCCCTCCCCCGCTCCGAAAAGCAAGTTTTTGATGGCCCTGATCTGTTCGCTGATGCTTGCGCCGGCTGTTCCGTGGCCGAGAGCGACATGGAGTGCGCCGACTTCCTGGACGATGGCGCCGTCGGAGAGGACTGAGGAGGCTGCCGTTCGGAAAGCGCTGGAGAGGCCAGAGACCAGTCCAGGGGGCGACGGGGCAGAGACTCCCGACTGACTTCCAGAGGACGAAGGGTGCGAGACGGCCGTTAGGATACCAGAGTGGTGGATGATTCTGCAGACGGAGATTTTCGTGCGGTCAGTCGAGACCTCAACCTGGTCATGTGGATAGGTAGACTGACCGAAGATCCTTGCCTCCCAAACTCAGCGCTTCGACACCCTCAATGATCTCTCCCTTGAGAACGTCGGGGACCTTCGAGTCCAAAGCGTCAAACACCTTGCCGTCTCCGGTCGACGGCTCAGGTCCGATCTCCTCGATACCAAGAGGGGCGCCGTAGGTCGCAAGACCAGGAAGAAGCGAACCGCCCTTGAGGTCGACGATGTCGAGGATGCCGGCCGCGAACGGCTCGCACGATCCGGCGCACACGATCTCCGAGTCCTTGACGACGACCGTTCCGAGGGAAGCCTGGGCGTCTACGTCGTCGTGGGAAGGTCCAAAGGTCTGCTCGATCTGCCCCTGGCTGTCGACTCCGAATGCCGACCGAACATTGACGAAGACGACGTCCTGGATCGACTTCTTGGGAGCGTACGAGGTGTCGCCAGCGGCCTCGATGGTCTCGGCGGATCGAGCAATGGCGTCCGAGGTGGAAGGAGGAACCGACTGGTCCTTGG
>MVAJ01000035.1:0-190410 GCA_014825545.1 Cystofilobasidium capitatum
GAAGGAGGGGTTGTGTTTTGTGGGTTTTTAAGTGTTGGTGTTTAAAAATGAGGGGGGTTTCAAGGTTCGTTTTTTTTTTTTTCCCCCTTTTTTCTTCCCCCCTTCTCCCCCCCCCCCTCTTTTCTTTCCCCCCCCCCCCCCCCCCCTTCTTCTTTCCTCTTTCGCCCCTTCTGTTGCGTCTTTGAAGGACGGAATACTGACCTGACTTCGAATCGTTGGCGTGGCGGCGTAGGACATGCTCACCCTGGCCGAGAGTTACACCACTTCCGTCAAGGAGGAGTCCACCCTCACTCCCGCTCAACTCGCAACGCGACATGTAGGCAAGAGGGATCCGAAACGACATCTGGAGGAGGCGGTGGAGAAGGCTATGGGGGCTGTTGTTGTGCAGTCGCTCGGGATGGGAGTGTTGGGCGAGTTGTAAACCCTTGATTGATGGTGTTTCTTCTTTCTTTGGTGGGTGGTGGGTTGACGAGTGGAGGGGGAGCTTTTCTGTTTGCTGGCCTTCTGAAGACGAGAGAGACTCGGCGGTGAGCGAGAGGAGAAAGGAGAAAGGGGGAAAAGGCGAGCCCCCAAACGAGGGGGGTTTTCGATGCCCCGATTTGGGGAAGTGTTTTCTTTTTGGGTTTCAGGAGTTCAGCAGCCCCTTTTTTTGGCTCCTCTCGTGCGCCTGATTCGGTTGGAACGGACGACGACGGGAACGGCAACAGGAATGGAAAAGCAGCATGTATCGTAGAAACGACAATATACACCCCCGTTTCCTCGTCCTCTGGTCAGGCCTGCAGATTCGTGGGGTCTGAGCTCCTTCCCTTGAGGAGGACGAGGTCCTACCGTCACGCTCGACCCCCCCTGGCTCAAACGTCGTCACTGGTCTCCCCCCTCTCTCTTCTTCGCTCCCCTCCCTCACCCATCCACCTCAAGATGTACTCCTCCTTCCAACGTCCTCAGCCGCAACCATCCTCGCGGTTCTTCAACGGCTCTGCATCTCGGTTTGGTTCGCGCGGAGCAGGAGGAGGAGGAGGAGGAGGGGGACAGGGGACGTACAGGAACTCTACGCTTTTGCATCGAGGTTCGAGCCCTCCCTCCCTCCCTCCTCGTCCCTCTCTCTCTCTCCAATGGTTTCTTCTTGGGTGGCTGGACGAGACTGACATTCTTCTGGCTTTGTTGGCCTGTGTGTGGGGTGGGTTAAACGATAGGGTTCTACGACCTCCTCGCCGTCCTCAAACCCGACCCCCCTCCCCTCGGCTCTCCATCTCCCCTCTCTCCCTCCTCTCCACCAAACCGGAAGGCTGTTCCTCCTTCTTCCTCCCCGCCGAGTTTCGAGATCCCCGGCCCGAGTGCGGCTGCGACGGGTGGAGGAGTGAAGGTCGATTTCGGTGGTGTTAAGGTTAAGAGGCGCGTGAATAAGGGGATGATTGGCAGTCCTACCAACCCTATGTACGCCTCTCCCCTGCCTCCTCTATCTTGTGCTCCGAGAAGAAGCTGACCGATGGGTGCTCTACGGGGGGATGTGGGTTTAAAAGTCATCTGTTGCATGCAAGCGACGCAGACCAAGCAAAAGAGTTGTTAATGGCCTGGAGCGTAGAGGGGGTGGGGAAACTACCCGGTTCGTTTTCTGTCCTCCTTTTTCCTTCCTTTCCTTCCCTCTCTGGTCCCTCCTTTTGGCCCCTGGAAAGCTGACGTCTTTTGGGGTGATTGTGGGGAGGGGTTCAGATCGAGATTGGGCAAGAACGATCAAGCAGACGATCCAGAGTCGGGCGAGGGAAAAGCAGGAGGAGGCGATCGCCAAAGTTCAAGCTGCTATTCAACGTGATACGTACGTTCTCATCTAACTTTTGAGTTTGGTGCTTGGACTGACTGTTACATTGTTTTGGTGCCGTTTCTTTTGTGCAGGGAAGAAGCGGTCACAAACAAGCTTCACGTCCTTAACGGACTCCCCTCCTCCGTTTACACGGCCAGCACTCTCCACCCATCACCGGTTGAGAAGACTCCTCTTCCGTCGGGATTGACGATCAGCACCAACGCGACAGTCGGTCATGACTCCTCGATGACAATCACCCCTACGACTACGCAAGAAGGAAGGAGCACTCAACCTTCTCCGCTCTCGAGAGGGCCAAACGGACTTCCTTTTTCGACCAAACCTACTGTTCCCGTCGTCGGAGAGGCAGGCAAAGTCGGAGGAGGAGGGGGAAGACCTCTTCCTAAAGTACCCGACTTGGACGGTCTACCACCCTCTTCCACTCCCAACCCCAACTCGCCGCCTCGGCAAGGATCTCTCATCGAACCTCCTTCCATCCGAACGACACCCCTCTCAACGCCCGAAAAGAACCTCCGCCCACCTCTCCCTTCCACCCCCCGACCAGTAGTACCCTCTATGAAGACACTGGAAAAAGCAGCGTCGACGTCAATCTACTTCGAAACGCTCTATCACGCCCTCCTCCGTTCATCTACATCGCACGAGAACCACCACCTTGCTCGTTCTCAACGCCGGGCTGCTCTGGAGCGGGAGATGGACGCGAGGGGGTTGGGGGAGGCGGAGAAGGAAGAGGAGAGGAGAAGGTTGGGTGGGAGGGAGACGGAGGGTTTGAGAGATCGACGGAGGAAGGTGGGGGTTAGGGAGTTCGAGAGGTTGAACATCATTGGACACGGTCAGTCCCTTTCCCTCTCTTGATCGATCATCCTTATTTGACCTTGCGAGCGACTAACTGAGTAGGGATGGGTTTTGTCTGCAGGTGCGTTCGGCGTAGTCTCTCTCGTCAAGCAGCGCGACACGGGCGAGCTGTACGCAATGAAGCAACTGAGAAAGAACGACATGCTACGGCGTTGTCAAGAAGGTCACGTTCGCTCCGAACGCGACCTATTGGCAGCAGCCGCTTCGAACGGAGGTAACGACGGGGACTGGATCGTCAAGCTCCGATTCTCATTTCAGGATTCGGAGAATCTTTATTTGGTTTTGGATTTTATGGGAGGGGGGGATTTGTTGAATTTGCTGGTTGAGAAGGACGTTTTTCCGGAGGATTTCACAAAGGTGATTCGTATTCCCTATACCTCTTTCCTTTGAAGGTTATGTGTTGAAGGGAGAGGACTGACGCTTTTTTTTTGGATCGTTCGACCAGTTCTACATCGCCGAGATGATCCTCTGCCTGGAGTCGTGCCACAAGCTCGGCTTCATCCACAGAGACGTCAAGCCCGATAACTTTCTGCTCGACAAGAACGGTGCGCGCGATCCACTCTTTGCCTGATCTCTTTTGCGTGCATTTTGGAGCATTTTGCTGAAGGGGACGATTGTTTCCTCTCAAAGGCCATCTCAAGATCTCCGACTTTGGACTGGCCACCGTGAGTTTCTCCAGCCTTCGTCCTTTATCACTCAAGCCCTGATTTTGTTATATTCCTTGGTCGTCCTCAAGGACCTCCACTGGGCGCACGACAGCTCCTACTTCGAATCCCAACGTCAGTCGCTCCTCAAACGACACGGAATCGACCTTGAACAGCCCAACCCGACCTCTTCCTCATCGCCAAACAAGAAACTCGACCGCAAGACGGCAGAGGACATCATGGGTGGCAAAGAGGGCCTGCTCACGTGGCGAGATAAAAACCGGAAGAAGTTGGCTTACTCGGTCGCGGGGACGAACTCGTACATGGCTGTGGAGGTCATTCGGGGGATGGGCTACGGGTTTTCGTGCGATTGGTGGAGTCTGGGAGTGATCATGTACGAATCTCTGTACGTTATTCTTTCTCCATCTTGCTGTGAGATCTAAAAGCTGATGAGTCCGTTTTTTTTTCGACAGGTACGGCTACCCGCCTTTTGTCTCGTCCAGTCGACAGCAAACACGTCAGAAGATCCTCGTACGTCCCCGCCCTCCTCTCCGAACCTCCTCTCACACATGGGCTGATGTTCGCTCGCACGCTTCGCTATTTACAGAACTGGCGACAGCACCTCAAGTTCCCAAATCGACCTCGCGTCTCGCCCGAAGGTTCGTCCATCTTTGTTCTTTCCGACGCTTTCACTCGACCCTACTGACCTCCTTTCCGCGTTCCTTTCTCGATCAGCCATCGACCTGCTCCAGCGTCTCCTTTGCGAGCCCGAGGAGAGGATCGGCTCGACCGTCCTCCCCAACCGTCCCAACTCGCACATCGTCCAAGAACGGAGGAGTGGGTTCATCCAGCCCTCTGCGCAGGTCGGATTGCCCAAGGATGATGGAGCGAGTCAGATCAAGGTACGAAACTCTCTCAACTGGCACCACAGAAGACTGAGGGCTGATGTTGGGCTCTTAACGTCTTACCTAGGCTCACCCTTGGTTCCAGGGCATGAACTTCAAAAGTACGGTTCTTGACGTCTTCCCTTCGCTCGCCCGGTCTTGTCGTGTTGTAACACTTCTGACGGCTTTCGCTTGCTGCAGACCTGCACCTCGCCGTCGCCCCGTACCAGCCCAACCTCGCAAGCGACGCCGACGTTTCGCACTTTGACGCCGACATTCCGGACGAGGTCAGTGAGGCACCTTTTCTGTTTGTCAACGAGAGGACTGACTCGCTTCTCTTCGACTTGCATCGATCGACAGCCCCTTGCGCCTGTACGTGGAGCTCAATGCCTGATCTCCTTCCTCTGGTTGACAACTGACACGTCCATCATCTCCGAATTCTAGGCCGGGGGAGCGCAGGCCAACGCGACCAAGGACCCAGTCCTCCGACACAGAGTGCACGGACCCGACATGCTCGCCATTCGCAAGAAAGCAGCCTTTGCGGGCTTCACGTACAAAGCCCCTCGACGACCGAGCGACCGCCAGACGGCCGACGTACTCTTTGACGGCGGCGAACGTTCAGACACGCCCGGCTCGACAAACTCGGCAGAGGCGATCGGACACGAGCCCGTCGAGGAACTCGAGCAGCACTTCCTAGACGACGAGCCTCTCTCGCCTACACGATCTCGAGCGATCAGTCTCTGAACCTTCCCTCGCTTCTCGCTGCTCGTACATAACGACCTCATACTAGACGACTGCTACACCCATCAATGACCCTAATCCGCGCTTTTCACGACACTATTATTTGCACCTCCTTCTCGCGATGACATGAACCTTTTTACGACGATCGCGGTTGGACAGCCGTCTAAATCAGGGAGGCATTCCATCGCGCACGCTCTACACGGTCGCCTCGACGCCCTCCATCGCCTCGCTCGGGACCTCGGACGTCGACCTGCTCTCCGAAGGAGCGACAGCGACAGCAGCCGGTGTGGACACCGCGGACGTCCGACCCGTTCCAGTTCCTGTCCCCGGCGTTCCAACACTTCCCTCCAAACCCCTCTTCCTCATCTCGAGCCTCTCGCGAAGGACTTTTGCCTCGTGCTCGCACTTGTCTACGGCAGCCTTCATCTCCCCCAGTCCACCAGCAGCCATCATAAGCCCCTCCATCTTGTCGAGGTTTCCACGGGTGGGCATGACGAGCTTGCCGGGGAGCGGAACGGGAGGCGAGAGGGAGGCGATGATGGACAGGACGACCTCCTCGGACGGCTTGGGAGGGTTGACCGGAACGCGCGTCGAACGCAGGTAGACGGGGGCATTGGGGAGCGTTTGGGCAGACTTGACGGACGACGTGCCTGGCCCGGAGACGACGGGTGGAAGAGGAGGTCGGTAGATGCAGTGCAGCAAGTCTGGAGAGACGCTCAAGAAGAACGAGAAGGTGAGCCCTCCGGCGCACTCGTGTGGAAGGAGAATGAAGCGAACGAACCTGCTTTGGTTGCCTTGTCGAGCTTCTTGTTGCCCGTCAAACCGTTCGGACCAACGACAGCACCCTCGAGAGCGGCCGCCTCCTTCCGCTTCTTCTCGGCGCTGCTACTGTTGGCACTGACGATCTGGGCCATGACGACCGTCGCAGCGCCCGCAAGGCTCTTCATGAGCTCATCCCGTTCGGCCCTGAACGTCCTCTCTTGCTGCTCCATACGCTTGCACTCGAGGTAGAGCGCTTCCTCCTCCTCGAGCTGCTCCTTGGTCAGGTCGAAGAGCGAGCTGGCGTAGACCTTTCGAGCGAGTTCCCGTTCTGTAGCAGGGAGGCCAAGACACAAGTGGATCAGCACACATTCTGCCAAACGAGAAGGGGAAAGATGACGAAGAAACGCACCTCTGTCAAAGGCGTAGTACTGCAGCATCTGGGTCTTGCCCACCTCGTCCCCCGTCGGTCGACTTCGAACGAGCCTCCGGCAGACCGAGTAGTACCGACTCTTGATGTCCTCGATCGACCTCTTCTTCCCTCCTCCTCCTCCGGCGACCAAGCGCTGCCTGCTCTCCTTCTCCTTCCCCTTCCCAGACCCAGAGGCCTCGCCTCCCGACTCGGAACCAACGAGAAACTCGCCCCGTTCGCCAGGGTAGGCATATCGGTCGGCGACGATAACAAACCGACAGTCGAACGTCCTCAGAAGACCAAAGAGGTACGACGTCTCGTGCGAGGTCCACTCAGGGTCGGTCAGGTGGAGATCGTACTCGTGCTGGGAGAAGTCGAGGACTGGCGTTGGACTGGGTTGGGCGTACTTGTAGAACGGGTCGTCTACGCGAGAGAGAGGACAGGGCGAAGGGGAGAGAGAGAAAGAGAGAGAGATCAGCTCCTGGCTCTCTTCTAGCTCCCTGTGTCCAAGCTGATGCAAGCGACACACCTTCTGGTTCCGCAGAGGACGACGCCTTGGCCCAGTGCGAGAGCTGAAGACCGTCCGATGAGCTCCGTCCTGCCGGCTTGAACTTCCGAGTGACCCTAGAACGACCCAGCAGAGAAGTCGAGTCAACGCGGTTCAGCTCCTCCTCCTCCTCATACAGGCCATCCATCCGCGAGACCCTTTGGAGGAAAGACATACCACTTCTCCACCTTGGGCCTCTTGACGATCGACTTTGGCCTCTCCTTGAACTTGAGAGCCGGGGCAGCGTCGAACACGGCCGCCTGGAGGGAAGGGACGTTGTCGCCGATGAGGTTGTAGACCTCGCGCGAGACGCCCTCTGGTCGCTGACGTTGCAGCGGCGGACCAGCACCCGTCGGCGGTCGGATGTGGGACGACTGCGAGGAGGAGGGGAGGTTGAGGATCGATCGAACTTCGGACTGGCTCATTCTCTGACGGCTTGGGGGGGGGGGGGCGAGGAAAGGGAAGGACAGTGTCAAGGGCGAAAGAAGCGAAAGAGGAGGCTGGCAGCGCGACCAGAGCACCCCGGAGACGCACGCTTCCCAGTCCACTTGCAATTTCAAGGCTCATCGCTCGTTCCTTGCAGGTGTTTCGCAGCAGAGTACTAAGAGACATAAGGGTACTGGGCGCTGGGACTCGACAGCGCACATATGACAGCGCACCGCAAGCAGTCAGGGAGAAAAGAAATCATGTCATGAGAAGGCGTCGAAGGGACAGCTCGGAGGAAGCTACAAGAATAAAATGAGAAAGAGCAGAGACGAGACAAGGAGATATCCAGCGTCGGTCGAAGGGGGAGCGAGGTAGACAGGGGGTAGAAAGGTGGTCGAACAGAATTTTAACTCCTTCCCAAACTCTCTCCATCTCGAACGTCCATTTTACTGGACCTCAACCGAGTGCAGTCCCTCGTCCTCCGTGGCCTTGTTGACCTGGACCTTGAGCTGACCGTTCTCAAGTTTGGCAGAGAGCGAGTTGGGGTCGAGGGGCGTGTTGAAGTGGAACGCTCGACGGAACGAGGTGTAGGTCGATCGTTCGTTGATCAGGTAGCCGGGGGTGACGTTGGCGACTTGCAAGCACAGAGAGAGAAAGATCAAACGGTCGGTCAGCGGTGCGAGGGAGAAAGAGGGAAAAGAGAAAAAAGAGGGAAGAAAGGGAAGGAGATGGAAGTAACTCACCTGCTCCAGCAGGCTCAGTCTTCGCAATCACCTTCTCGCCCCCGTTGTCCTGGAACTCGCCAGCCTTCTGGTCGTCCTGCTGACCCTCCTCGACGACCGAAGCGGGAGCGATCTTGCTGTGCGTCTTGGACTCGCCCGCGATGATGAGTCGTCGGTTCGAGTCGCCGAGGGAGACTTTGATTTCTTCCTTGCGGAAGCTTGGAATGTCTGCGGTGACTGGCGAAAAAAACAGGAGGGAGAGGGAGAGATGGTCAGCTTGAGCTGCGTGAAGAGGGAGGAGATGAGAAGAGAGGAGGAAGACGCACCCTCGTACCCGTTGTCTTTCTCCTCGACCGACACGGCAGGGAAGGAGGCCTGCTCGGTGAGCTCGTTGAAGAGCGACGAGGGAGGCTGGAAGAGCGAGTTGCCACCGAAGAAGGCAGGCGTGTTGCGAGTAAAGGAGGGGGAGTCGAGCATCGAGACGAAGGGTCGGAAGTGTCTGAGGCTCATTGTGGGTTGCTGTGGGAGTCTTCTCGAGGGTTTGCTAGAGTGAGTGGGTGGGTGGTGGGAGAGAGATGGGCCCTGCCCTCAGAGCAACTGACCTCGATATGTTGTGAGCGAGTGACGTCTTCGTACGCGTGGTTAGAAGACAGTCGAAGGGAAGGGGGGAAAGGAGGAGGCAACCGATTCCGGTCGCTAGAAGGTTCGCCCATGGTCCACGACGCTGGAACTTCCCTCCTACCGGAACAGGGATCTCGTCAGCACGTAGAGAAGAGAACATGGGAGAAAGAGAAAAAGGGATGGAGGGAGGTCGTGCGCCTGGTCAGTCTCCTCGTCAGCCGCTTGCGAAAGAGAACATATTCAAACTCCGACCGACGCCCTGTCCCTGTCCCTCCCTCCCTCTGCCCTGAGTGGTACCTCATTCATCGCTCTACGAAGCAGCAATCCTCCTGTTCTTCATAGGTCTCTGCGCCCTCCCCGTAATCCTCTGCTTCTCCAACGTCCTCGCCCGTCGCTGCGCAACCAACCCCATCATCCTCTCCTTCTTCTCCAACCTCCGGCTCTGAGTCTTGCTTATCTGTCCTTCCTTCTCCTCCTTACCGAAATAGTACCTCCTCACTGCCTCGGATACTTTCTCAAAGATGTCCGAAGGTGTTTTAAGAGGAGGGGCGTATTTGGTCAGGTTAAGGTGGGACAGGGAGTCTTCGTACGGCATTGCCCAGGGTGGATTTTCGGGGTCGAACGATCGTGGGAGTCCGAGTCCTTCGACGAGGGAGAGATGTTTTTCTTTCGGTTGGGGTAGGAGGACGTCCATGTGTTTCTTTTCGTGAAGCTCGTGACGAGTTAGCGGGTGGGTGTCGGAGGAGGAGGAGGGGTAGAAGGAGAACGAAGGGTCCGAGTAGAGGTCTTCCTTTTGCTCGAGATCGTCCAGCGTGTACCGCCCAAGTTTGCCTCGGCGGAAGTGGTTGAGGAAGAAGGAGGCTGAACGGTCGAGGTTGACGAACCCGCCTCGTTCGAGAGCACCGATGCGGCGTGCGAGGGCAGAGAGGAACTCGGTAGAGTTGTTGGTCGACTGGTGGAGTTCTTCCGAGAAGGGAAGTCCATAGTGGAATGGAATGACTGTTCAAGGAGACCAAAAACCCCAACCCAGGGGCGTAAACACGTCAGAAAGTTGAGATTGGTTGAGAAAAGGAGAAGGGCGAGGACGGACCTCGCTCCATGTGGCCCATCGGTAGACTGTCCGACTCTGCCGCTCGCAGATTCAAGCGGTACAGCAAGTAGTCCGCCAAAACCTCGTCGTTTATCAGACTGTCGTGAATCCCACCTGAACCACCCCCACCGAAAAGCAAATCCTCGTCAGAACCACTCTCAACCAATGAGCGAGGGAAGAAAAGAGGGGAAGGCTGGACGCACTCGTAACACCAACCATCATAGCCCGATCAGCAGCCTCATCACCCTCTCCAAACCAAGGAACCAGCACTCCAGGGGAGTCGTAAACGTAAATTCTCGGGTCGTCGCTGATCTTTGCCGTACCCGTAAACTTTCGGGTGACGCCTGCTGTTACGCCCGTTCGGAAGACCTTGGCTGCGAGATGAAAGAGAAGTTGATTGAGGAGAAGTCAGCAGAAAGGACGAAGTTAAGAGTGGGAGGTAGAGCAGAGGAAGAAGGGTGGGAGGGGCGTTGGTGTGAAGGTGGGAGAGGACGTACCCTTCTTCATACCCGCATTACGCAGAGCGTTCAAAAGCGACGACTTTCCAACGTTGGGCATGCCGACGACGAGAACCTTCATGTCGAGTAGCGTGGCCGAGTTCTTTGTTGCGAAAGCTGCGCAGCGAGATGAGACCAAGAGGGGAAGCCGTCAACAGGTTAGCCGGGCGAGGACAAGGCAGGAGAGGGGAAAAGCGGAGACGAGCCCTTCAGATATCGGAGGATGTTCTTGGCGTCTTCTAGCTCTTGCGTTTTGGCGAAGAGGACTTTTTGGTTGGCGTGCTTCTTGAAGGCTTGCTTGAGCGGCTGGCGACAGGTTCGAGAGGGAGAGCGGAGTCGAGAGCCCACAAGGGAGAGGTTAGCAAGACCGACCGAAGACCTCAGAAGAGAAGACTAGAGAAACGGACCTCCTCGAAACGCTCTTCGGCCAGATCTCGTTTAGTGTAGACGACGAGTCTCCCTCTCTTTCGTCCGTTCTCGTGCCCGTTGCCCGACCGCCAGTCTGCCCCCCAGCTAGCATCCACGACCTCCTCGAGCCGTGGGTTGATGCTCGTCAAAGGCAACCGAGCGTCTCGGCATTCGATCACCATGTCGATATCGGCCACTTCGGAGGAGATGCGTTCCATGAAGCCTTTCATGTGGCCTGGGTGCCAGTTGTGAATGTGGTTTGGAAAGGGGAAGCGCATGCGAGGGAGGAAGCGCTGTAGGGCGGCGGCGGACGCCATGGTCGGCCCGAGACAGGCGTGCTCTGCCAGTCGAAGAGGGACGAGGTAGAAGGAGTGGAGAAGGTGGTAGACGAGGGCGAGTGAAGCGAGAGTCGAGAGTGGCGTCTGGAGGAGGATATGGTCGGACGGAGTCCTGGGACGGTTTCGATTTCAGCCCACGCTCCCTCCGAACCTGAACCCCTCGTACTCTCCAGCCCTTTTCTCCACAGCACTCGGTCCTCGCCCTTCTGCAGGCATGCACCTGCCCCTGCTCTCCCCGCTCCTGGCCTGGCTCTGGTCCCTCGTCATCTGCGCGCTTCTCGCCGTCGTCGCTGCCGGACCTGTCCCTGCCCACTGCGCGTTCGTGATGGACGGCAACCGTCGGTTTGCACGTCTCCGAGGACGACCGGTCTTTGACGGCCATCTTGAAGGGTTCGACAGTCTCAAACGGGTCAGTCTCTCTCCACCTTCTCCTGCTACTCGCTTGTGAGTGTTGGGGTTAAACCTGTTCTTTGCTTTGCTCTCGCTCTCCGACCAGGTGCTCGAGCTCTGCATGCGCCTCAACGTGAAGTGCGTGTCCATCTACACCTTCTCGATCGAAAACTTTTCCCGGCCCGCGTCCGAGGTGGACGCACTCATGGACCTCGCTCGAGGGAGGTTCAGGGAGCTCGCTTCCAAAGGGTGCGTCCTCTCTCTCTTGCTGTCTCTTGAACTCCGCGTGAGCTGGCAGCGAAAGGAGCTGTCGTCTGACATCCCTCTCCTTCACCCTGTTGGCAGAGAGTTGCTGGATCGATATGAGGTTAGGGTCAACATCGTAGGCAAGGTCGAGCTTTTGCCGCTAGACGTGCAGGAGAGCGTAAGGGAGATGGAACATTTGACTCGACACAACTCAAAGTCCGTTCCCCTCTCCCTACTTACCTCTTCTTTCCAACTCCTCCCCTCCCGCCCCCTCCGAAAGCTGACGCTTAGAATTTGCTTGATGCAGAGCTATCTTGAACGTCTGCATGCCCTATACGTCGCGCGACGAGATGGCAGCGTCAATACGGACGACCGTCACCTCTGTCCGCTCTGGCGACCTCTCGCCCTCGTTTGTCCCTTTCCCTCTTCTTACCCTCCTTCTCCCTCGCGGACGCTCGACTGACATTCCACGTCTTGTTTTGTTTGATGGGTTGAAAAGGGAGATCACGGACGCAAAGATGTACGAAAACTTGTACACTACCCAAGGCGGCAGTCCGCCTTTGGACATTCTCATCCGCACGTCAGGCGTCAAACGGTTGTCCGATTTTCTGCTGTACCAAGTACGTCCCTTTCTTTCTCCTCTTCTTTCTCTCTCTCTCTCTCTCTGCGGTTCTCTCCTGATCGAGGTCTCGTCGATGGCAACTCCCTTTCTCACGGAAACCCAGACTGCAGAGAAGACGAAAATCTACTTCGTAGACACTTTCTGGCCCGACTTTGGTTTGCTTCAGATGGTGAGGGTGTTGCTGAGCTATCAACGAGAATTGTGGGCCGAGGAGAAGGGTCGGGCGAGGTTGGAAAAAGAGGGTTTGAAGGGAGGGGGGTTGGAGTCTTAGCAAATGAACGTCTCCCTCTTTTTGACCTTGACGATCGACAGGCACGGAGCAAAGGGGCTTTGCTAGTAACCGAAGAATGTGCATGTACATCAGAGCCTTCGTAAGGGTTGTGTGGATAGTTGATGAGAGGATTCTACTTGAAAGTGCGTGCCGAGATGATGGATGGGATGGAGGAGAGATGCAGTCGTGTCCCGATCAGGCCTTGTACGCCCTCTGAACTTGGGCCTTGAAAGCTGAGAAGCAGCACAGGTGGAAAGTCAGCGTGCGTTCGACTAGAAGAGGGAGGGGAGGGGGGGGGGGGGTTAACGTACCCTCTTCGTTGCCCCACAGTTGACTAGCGTCGACGTTGAGAGGAGAGTTGTTGTTGGGCTCGCCCAGCAGACTCTGGAGGGAGATCAGGATCGTCTGGATGGTGTAGATCGAGCTCCACTCCTCCTTAAGGATGTCGAGGCAGATGTCACCTCCCGGGAGAGCGACGTTGGGGTGGAAGCACTGGGGGGTTGGAGAGGGCACGTGCCAAAGTCAGGAATTGCACGCCGGGATGGAGCTGCTGAAGAGTGGACGTACGGGAGTGAGGAACTTGATCGTAGGAGCGGACAGAGGGTAGTCTTGAGGGAAGGAGATGGAAACCTTGAAAGAGAGGCCGGAGTAGGGCTGCGGGAAGGAGGTCGACGCGCAAGTCCGGCTCAGCTCTGGACCCTTGGACCTGACGCAACGGGAAGATCGCTACGTACCGTTCCTTCCGGGCCCTTGATCTGCAGCGTTCAAGCAAGATAAATTCAGCGCACAGGTCTTGGGAAACGAAGTGCAGGCACGACTGACAGTTCCGAGCCACTTGGTCAGGTCGCTGTCAGACTCAGGGAAGGCCGACTGTCCACAGCAAATAAGCAGCCAAAGCAGAAGGTCAGGAAGGGCACATTATAGCAAACTCTGCTCTCCTTGATCGACTGACCACACCGGGGATGCCTGCCATCTGGAGGAGGCGGACGCGAGGAAAGGCAGAAGTCAGCTCAACTCGAGCACAAGGCCGACGGGAAGGAAGAAAGCGGCCCGTACCATCAAGCTCATCAACTCGCTCCTCAGCCTATAGAAACGAGAACAGCGATCGTGTCAGCTTCAGGTCAATAACCGAGGAGGTCAACGAGCGTGGTGAGAATGGAGAACTGACCTCTTGGTGACCGAACCAGATGAGGCGGAGCTGGAGCCAGCCGTGCCAGCTTTGCTGCTTGAATGGGCAGCACTCGAAGAGGACGTGACGGCGGACATGACGGGAAGAGAGAGCGTCGAGGCACGTAGAAGTCGTGTGTTGGTGTGGAGTAAAAAGCGAGAAGGGCAGGAAGGAGTTGTTGGGGCAAGGAGGGAGGACGCGTCGTTCAACATGCTCCGTCAAATGAAAGTCGGTACGCATGAACGCTTGCACACTTTGCGAGCTTCGCAGAGAAAACGACTGGTGATAGAGTGTTCATGCAAAAGCGAGTATTTTGGTCTACGTCCGGTGGTCTTACAAGGGTGCAGTAGAAAGAAAGAGTAAGGTGCGAGCGGGGACCTTACTCCTGCAGCAACACTCCGTCCTGCCGTTGATCAAATCGAGGACGACGAAAGTCAGCAATCCAGGGCACTTTAGGGGAGGATGACAAGAATGAGAGAGACTGACAGGTCCCTGTGGGCGTCCGGTCGCGTTGATGGGTGCGTTGAGGATGGGCGCCTTCTGCTCGGTGTGCGCTGGCGAGTGAGTCGGAGGACCCGGCTCAGCAAAGGTCTCGCGCAACTTCTCGACGACCTGTCGGTGAACCTGATAGAGAGAGAGGCGAGGTGAGCGAAAGTTCTGTTCGGGTGAGAGGGCGACGGACGACGCACCTCTCGGTAGACCGAGCCCGTGACCTGCAGCAAAGGGCCAGAGAGGCCAAACTGGTGGACAAAGTACGCCGAGACGAGAAGGATGAGGAGGAACGTGAAGTAGAGGGGGTTGGTGACGACAGCCTTGAATTCGTTGAACCTGAACGCGTAGTAAGGTAAACCGTCAGTTCTTCTTCGGTCATCGTACAGCGCCGAGAACGAAGACTCACCCAAGGAAGACCATAGCACCCCACACCCAAACAGGGATCTGAGCTCGGCTGACGACCATGCTCCTCTTTGCCTCAACGTAGAGCGCATCCGCCTCCCGCCTGAACTTGCCCTCGAGGTCGGCAACTTTCATCGGCGTCAAGATTGTGAGCGAGTCCTCAAAGTCAAACTCGGCGTCGGGGTCGTGCAGCGAGTCGGACGTGTCGGAAGGGATATTGGAAGGAAGAAGTTCGGCGTTGAAGGGCTTGATGGCGGCGTAGAGAGGGATGAGGACGAGAGTCTGGAAAGCAGGGTAGACAAGTGTCAGCAAAACGCCTTCGAGCGACGAAAAGGTGACACCTACCTCATCCTTGGCCTTCTTGAACGCAGCATCGATGTCGTCCTCAGGCTTCCAAACCCTCGGCACGCCCTGCTCGTCATACCTGAAACGCTCCTCGAACGCGAACCGTAACTTGCTCAAGAGGACCGTATCGTTCGTCTGCTCGTCGATCTTGGACCGAAGGGCCAGCCAAGCGCGACGTCGAACGACCTCAAGGGCCTTGATGTTCTCCTCCTCGGTGCAATTGAAGCCTAGTCGTCGCCGAGAGTAAATGAAACTCAACAAAGGATACTAGAGAGACGAAGGAGACCTGGTGAAACTCACTCTTTGCCTTGGCGAGGTACGTCTCCTCCGCACGGGTCAAAGTCTCCAAGAACTGGCCGAGCACCTTGTCCCAGAGGTCGGGCGTCGGCTTGTTGAGGTAGAACTCGATCGGCTCCGAAAGCTGCTTCTTAATGTTTCGCTGCGAGATGGGAAGACGAGAACCACGAGATCAGTCGATGATCGGAGAAGGAGCAGGCCGAGAAACGACGAACCTCGATCGTGTTGACCATCTTCCTCGTCTCATCCGACCTACACTGGCCGGCGATGAGGTTGATGTCTTCCTTCAAGATCGCAAACTCGTCGTCGGACTGCCAGTCGGTGTCCTTCAGCTTGACGCCTGCACGAAAGCGAGTACAGTATTAGCGACAGCGACGAGCTTCAGACGACCCAGAGCAAAAGAAAAACGCACCCTCAGCGCCCTCCTTGAACGAGAGCTCGGCCTTCTCCCTGCCCTTCCTGACGATCTCCCCAAAGTCGTACTCTCGCCCCTTCAGTCCCTCCTCCAGTCCTTTCCTGAAGTCCTTCAACACGCTCGTGTGCAGGTTCTTAACGTGGCCCAAGAAGAGCGGGTTCAGTGCAGCATGCAGCACGGCAACGAGATCAACTCTCTTCTTGGTGTACACGCCAGAGTGGTACCGACTCGCATCCCGGTCAAAGCGCGCGAGCGCAATGTCGAGCCAGGACGTCATACTCGATCCAAGGTCGCTGACGACCTCGCCCGTCTCGACCCGCCGGCGGACCGTCTTGATCGAGCTTACAAACGTCTCGGTCGCGACGGCCGCGATCTCGTCGCACCGGAACTGGGCGAGGAGCTCTTGCTGGGTCGGAATGTCGAGGTCGGCGTTGCTCTGGACTTGGTCCTGTTGATAAAAGGGAAAATACAGAGTTCAGAATTCGTCTTGCAAATTTCGCTTCAGGGACAGCAGAACGCACCCAGATCTGCTCCATGTAGAACGCGACTCCGTCGGCCGGGATGCGCTTGTGGTAGCTCGGCTTGAAGACAAAGTCTTCCCTCGACCGATCGACGAAGCGCTTTCGAAGGTCCTGGACGGCAGTCTCAAATTGGTCGGGCATGAGCACCTTGTGAGGGAGGGTCGTGAAGGCGAGGTCGAAGTAGTCCGTCAGGTTGGCGTTGGCGAGCGCGTCAGGCTGCGCAAATCGGTGAAGGGAGTTCAGAGTCAGCGCCGGGTTGAAAGAGAACATCAAGAAGACCTGAACTGACCTTGGAAAGCGAGGACCAGATTCGCTCCATGTCCTGAGTCAAAGTCGCCTCCAGGTTGGCGAGGGGTGTCGAACCGACGTGGTCCCGAATGACGAACATGAGCAGCGTCTTCTCCTTTCCACTGTCAAAACGACCCAGCAGAGTCAGAACCTTGCGGGTCAAACTTCAAAGGAGTTTGGATGAGGACGTACGAGGTCTTCGCCTGGCCGAACAGACCGAGGTTGACCTCGAAGACCGTCTTGAGCAAGCCCATGTTGGCACCCTGGTAGAGTCCGACCTGGTGCTCCCAGATGTTGACGAGCAGAACCTCCGAGCTAGCCAGGGAAAAAAGGGCCGACTTGCGCTCAAAGTCCTGTTCCACAGTGCACAGGTGTGAGCTTCGAGGCCTGGAGAGGGGAAGGGGAGCACAAGACCGACCTGATCTTCACCACGCTCTCGACCATCGGTACCCTCAACGTCCATCACCATGATCGAAGCTTCGTCGGCCTTGCACATCCAGATACCTGATCAGAGATCAAGGCCGTCAGTCGACCTGAATGAAGGTCAAGGGTAGGGAACGGACCTTTGGTTGTCTGCTTCCGTGCCTTCTCGTCCATCACGTCGAACGTCGTTCCAAACAACCTGTTCAACAAAGTACCTAGAACAGAACGGGACAAGTGCAACGAAGAGTCAGCTCCAGCTCAGCCTAGAAATTAGAGTGGGGAGAGACGCACTCTTGCCGGTCGACTGCGATCCAAAGACTGCAACGACATCGTACCCGAAGCCCTTATCGATCAAGCCCCATTTTTCCAACGACGAGTTGAGACCCTTCCTAGAAGAGCCGAGCCGAGCGCAAAGCCGAGAGGACATGCCGAGATGGAGGGGGAGGAGGAAGGAGGACAGGTCGGGCGTGGGTCGAAGGGAACGCATCATTGGGAAGGACAGGTCAGCTCTCAAGCCCTCTCCCCAACGACGAGATGAAAGGAAGACGAACGTGAACTGCTTCTCCTCATCGACAATCTGCAGCCGTTCGCTGGCTGCTCCCCTCTTCTTGCTAGCATCAGAGCCGACGACGGTCCACTCCTTCTCGCTCCCGCTGCTGACGGCCGGGTCGCTGCTGGTGCTGTTGGCGCTGGTCGTGATGCCGGGTGCAATCGACGCGAGGGCGTCGCCTGTCTCTGTCGGCGCGTGGGCAATGAGGTCCTTGAGGCCGGAGGACGGGTTGGCGAGGGCCTGCTGGGCTGCGCTTACGTTGAGGTCCATCGTTGTCGAGCTTGGATGGGTTCAAGGAACTCATCAGCTGGTCCGGGCGACGACGTGTTGGGGCTGGGGCGAGCGAAAAGTGCACTTGCAACCCTTGTTTTTCTCTGCCTCACTCCCTGCCCCTTTACTCTCGTCGATGGACTCGCTGAAGGTCTGGCGTAGTCATACACGGCAGAGGAGAAGGGCATGTTCACTCTCCAACGACCCCGTCGACCAACTCTCTCACCAACCCCATCCCCTCGCTCGCTCCAAACCGCTCGTCCACCCTCGTCCCAGCCAGCATCTTCCCCCTCCAAGGCGCCCCCGCACCCATCTCTGTGGGAACCAACTGGGCGACAAGCTGGAAGAGGACGAGTTTGAGCAGTGCGTTTCGGACCGTCCGACTGCCTTTCGTGAGGACCACTTGATCCAACGTGGCCGGATTCGGTGGATTCGTCAAACTCTGTCCGACGATAACCGACCCCAGAATCTGGATCTTGAGCGATTTGACGTGGGAAATGAACGTCGGCGATGGAGGGGAGGTGGTGGTGAGAGAGAAGATAAGAAGGAGAGCAGGTGTCGAGAGTTGACCTAGTTTGGACGACACTAGCTCAACCAGCCGTGTTGGGGAGAGCAAAGGATTCGGGTGCGCCACACAAGGGGTAGCGAGGACAAAGAACTGAGCAATGAGAAGAGAAGATGAATTAGTTTCTAACAAGTGGCTGGAAGCCTGTGAGAGATGGAGGGAGAGAACGTACCAGGTCAAGTAAGCGAAGAGCGATCCTCCTCCTTAAGCCCCAGTCCGCCCCATCCTTCTCCTCCTCCTCTTTCGACAACATCCAGCCAGTAGGTTCATGAGCCTTCTTGTCCTCCGACTTGAGGGGCGGAGCGTTGGCAAATGCTGAGAGGATGACCGCGAGCGGTCGGTAGAGCTCCCAGCGCTGGGCGAGGGGGTCGTCCGAGTTGGTTGGCAAAATTTGGGACAGGAGGAGTGGAACGGGAGCGCCTGCTGAAAGCGACAGAGAAAGGATGTCTCAGTCTTGATTGCAAGTCGGACAGGTCGAGTCAAGATTGAAGGGAGACTCACCCTTTGACGTCCCCGGCATCCAAGCCCAGACGTTCTCGAGGTCCTTCTCCCACAGGTCAACAGCCCATTCAGCAAGCGTCCACCACCTATCCCTACTCTTCGCGTCCTCTCTCCTCAACCTCTCCTCCTCCTCCACACCCTCTGCCTTGGGTCGCGCCTTGCCCTCGACCCGCTCGGGTCCCTCCCAAAAGTCCTTCCAGCGCAACATCTTCTGCCCTTCGTTCTCGAGCTTGCTCGCGCCCGAGTCGACGAACGAGGTCGGTTTGAAGTCGCAATTGGGGATGGACCTAGCCAGGATATGCGGGCTGTTAGTCGAAAGGAGTCGATGGAGGAGGATGAGGGCCGTTTGGGGGAGCGGTAGGGAGGACGACGTCTTGGGCAGCAACGACTGCTGGACCTCTGATGAGCTCGTCTTGGGCACGTCTTGGAGAGTTAGGTGCATCAGGATCAGAACATGGGAGCTGGACGAATGGGTCGTGCAGGGGGCAAAGCGAGCAAGGTCAAGTTGGGTCTCTTCAGCTGAGAGAGGGACGCGTCGGTCGAGCTTCACTGCTGGAGCTCACATTGAAGGAGCGAAGCCCGGGGCGATGAAGTTCGACAGAGCTTCGAGACCAATCTCAACTACAGGAGTGAGCAAGCAACGAGCTTTCAAGTCAGTCATGTTTGCTACCGGGAAGAGGTGGTAGGACTGGAAGGGGGAGGGAGGGAGCTGACCATGGTTCTCTTCAAACTGCGCGTCAACGAGGTTCTTCCAGCTGGTTGGGTACTCGACTTCCGGTCGAGTCTTGAGAGACGTGCTCGGGCCAGAGTCCATCCTGAGAAGATGTAGGGTGTCGGGAAGGGGTGTCTGAGAGGCAGAGGCTGGCGGGAGATCGGGTTGGGATGAAGGTCGTCGGAGCTCTAACGACACGTTCTGGTCGCAAGTTCTCCTGGACAAGGGCACTTGTTAACTCTACACACTCTGGCAATCGAACTCGCACGCAGACAGAAGCTGGACGTAGTTCCAAGTAGCGCGTAATATATTCAAAAGACGGTCAACGTTTGATGGGGGTACAAATAAAGCGGCCACTAGTGATTGCAAACGATCCTCCTGATCCTCTCTTCCAAACCCACTCCTTTCTCACACTCGTCCCTCGTTCTCAAACACAGAAACTAAAACTCCTCCTCGTTCAACAGTCGAGCAGCTACCTCGAGTCGCCCCTCCATGTCGGACGGTCCGGCAAAGTGCTTCCTTCCGTCGATGAACCACGTGCAGGCCCACATGATCCAGACGAAAGCGAGGACGACGACGACATAGTTCATCGACGAGCCCGAGACGGGGATCTCGGGCGGGAAGACGAAAGCGACCGTCGTCAGGGAGGCGAAGGCCAAAGCGCAGATGTTGATAGGTCGTCGGAACCGGCCGAGCGAGAGCTTTCGGGTGCCGTGGACGGCCTGCTCGAACGCGCTCTCTCCTCGCCAGGTAATGAGGGCGACTGCAGGAATCAAGGAGAGTCAGCCGCTTGCTCTCTGAAAAGACTGGGTGTCGTCGAGCGACTCACTGGGGATGATGTAAGAGATCTGGAGGAAGCAGACTGAAGCGGAAAGGATCGCGTTGAGGGCGACGGACGATCCGAGGAAGACGAGACCGAAGATGATGACCCAAACGCTGGTGAAGACGACCGACCAGACGGGGACCTTGAGTCGAGGGTGGACGACCGTCAGAGGTGCAGAGACCCGACCGAAACCTCGGTCTCGAGCAAAGGAGAAGACCATCCTCGAACCGGCCGTCATAAGACCCTGGGTAGCAAAGCACATGGCCATGACGTTGAACATGGTCAAACATGTCGCTCCGGCGCGGGACGACGTGGCCTGGTAGTAGATCTCTATGAGCGAACCGGCGGGAGAGCTGATGACGGCGTCGAAGTCCTTGAGGACGAAGAGGAGGACAACCAAAAAGATCCACGAGGTGCTCGCTCCGAGAAGGACGGCGCCGACCATGACCTTGGGAGCGTTGATCGCGGGTCGAGGCATCTCCTCAATCATGTGCGAAACGGCGTCGAAACCCGTCAGCCCGAAGGTGGACTGCAGGAGACCGAGGATGAAAGCCCAGCCGTCGGGCCATCCAGTCGAGTTGGCGAAGTTTCCGAAAACGAAGCTGCCTGGCTGGTACTCTCCGCGAGCGGTAGCGAGGACGGTGATGATGACGATGACGAGACCGCTCAAACTCCAGCAAAAACCCTGCAAGGTGGACAAGGGGCAATGTCAGTCCAAGTTGGCCTCTTTAGACAGCGAAAGAGGAGACGCACGGCGGTGTCGACAAAGGGCAGAATCCTGACGCCAAAAACGTTGAGAGTACAGGCACCGAGGGTGAAGCCGAGGTAAATGAGGAAAATGTGCCACCTCTCCGACTCGTAGTTCGTGTCCCAGAGAGCGATCAGGTCGACGACAAAGTTGGACCCGAGCGACGATCCAGTTGCGACGAGCGAGACCCATCCGGCGGTGGCCATCCAGCTAAACAGAGGGGTCGATATGTCAGTCGGGGGAACAGGCGTGGACGGCAAGGGAGGAAACGCACCCCTCAAAGAAAGACAAGGGAAGCTGCCAGCTCTTGGGCGCGAGGATGTAGGTCCAATCAAACTGTCCACCCGTCAAAGGGTAGACGTGGCAGAGCTCGGCTCTGGAAAGATGAAAAGGGCCAAGTCAGCAATGGACGACTTGTAACTGGTGGACGTCGTAGGTGAGACTCACAGCGACAGGGCCATAGAGAGGGTTCCGAGAGCCGAGCAGACAAGTCCCCAGATCATGGCGACCGCTCCTCCAGAGGGCAGGATAATGCCAAGCTGAGGTCGAGATCCAAACTCCAGGTCAGATCAAGATCCGCAGAAAAAAGTCGTGAGTGAAAGAGACGAACAGAGGCAGACATGGCCGTCCTGGAACCGACGTCATGAGAGGGTCAGCCCACGAGCTCTTGTTCCTTCCACCACCAGAGACAGCAGACGCACCAGCTGTTGAGAATCGAGAAGGCGATTGCCAAGGCGGCGAAGGCACTGAAGTTCCTCTCGAGCTTGACATGCTCGCCGTCGACGTGGGCCCTGCCTCCATGAGCAGCAGACGTGGGCGACTTGATGCCGTGGACGGGCTCGACCGTGTCGAGCGTCGTCTGATCGTCCTTTGTGACCTTCGAGTCGTTAGGTTGGGCAGACATGGTTGAGGGGCGAATGGGTGTCGAGAGAAAAAGTATGCCCGACCTGAGTCCTGGGTAGCTTGCCAGGGGGATCAGCTGTCGTTGATGCCGCAGGGAGCAGGGCGATAGCGGCACCGGCTTTCCAAATCTTCAGCGAGCTCAACCGCCCGTATTTCAGTACGACCCGCACTAAAAATGGACAAATTTCCCAACCCTGTGCTCGGTTGGCAACCACGCCCTCTCAGCGGCAGCGGGCGTCCCGTAGCAACGGTCTCAAGTGGCAACAGGCAAGCGGAAGGCAGAGCAGAACATCAGGGGATGGATACAAAAGCAAAAGGCAGTAGCAGCACATCAAGTTAACTCTGGCTGCCTGCCTGGATGACAGGCCTGGGATGATGCAAAGGAGGCAGTTCGTCAGTCCAACAGGGTCCCAGCGTACGAGATCACGATTAAGAATACGCACCCCAAACTGAGATCCTCCGCCTTCAACACGACCGTCCCCTCACTCCTCCCCTTGGACGACCCGTTAACCGCTCCTATCTTGCTCTTCTTGCCCTCCTTTCCGATCCCTAGTCGACGGAAAAGTTCGGCCACGTCGTCAGGTTTCGTCTTGGTTTTTCGACCGGCCGTGCGCGCGCCGAAACCCTTGACGCTGGCGTTGTGGACCGAGGACGAGTAGTTGGCCGTCGACGAGAGTGAGGCCGCCTTGTCGCCCAGGTGCGTCGTCGACATGCTCGAGCGACCAGCTGGAGAACACACGCACCGGGTTCGTCAGTCTGAAGTGGCGCGCGACGAGTTGACGGGCGAGAATGAGACTCACTAAGCGCTTCCCTCAGGTCTCCAACTCCCAACCCCTCCCTCTGCTTTCCACCACCAACACCCCCAGCCCAGGTGAACGATAGCATGCTCGTGTTCTCGCCCGCCATCAGTCCCGAATCCGGTCGGAGTTTTGCGCTGGACGCGACAGGCGACCGATCAGCATCTGCAAGTTGGATTGCCAAAACCAATGGTCAGTCCCAATTGTCCTCCTCCTCCCCTCAAGCGACGGGGTGTGTCCTCCTTCCTCTTTCAAGATCACACTCCTCTTTTGGTCTCGCTCCCGCAAGGCACCGAGGCCAAGAGGGAAGAGATGCGGCAACGGCTAGAAAAAAATGTGAAGGACGTACCGGTTGTCGGAGCGTACGGCGACGTGAGCCGATCCTCCAGTGCCGCTCGATCCAATCCCAACTCAGCCTGCAGACTCTGCGACCCTGCCAGCTGGCCCACTTTGGACTCTCCGTCGAGCGACCGACCAACGTAGCCTTGACCGAGTACCGACCAGACGTCGATGAACCGACCAGCGTTGGGAGTCGAGTCGATGGCAGCGAGCAGGCCGACGACGTCCGGGACAACCTTGGCTCCTCCCTTCTTGATGATCGTCTGCAAGAGCGCAGATGCGTCAGAGTAGTCGGAGGGTTCCGGCTGGACGTTGTTGACCAGAAGAGACACGCGACGTTGGCGAGGCGACGACTGGGGGGAAGCCGAAGAGTGAGGACTGGAGGAGGTCGAGGGGGCAGGCGACGTCTGCAGCAAGTCGTGCAGGGTCGACAGAACTCGGCTGTAGAACCGCATGTCGCTCTCAGCGCTAGAGGGGAGTTCATGCTGGATGTACACGATGAGGAGGGACGAGTAGGCTGACCGAACGACCGTCGACGGGTGACCGAGCAGCTGGACGGAAGGAATAATCGTCTCGGGTGGGATGTGTGATCGATCGCCAGCAACGAGGGTCTTGAGTCCGGATGGACCTCCTTCCCGGCCGGCTGTAAGGATCACTCGAGAGGCGTCGAGGAGCGGGACCAGTCGGTCTGGCGTGTTGACACCCTCGAGTCGGGCGAAGATCTCCTCGACAAAGTCGATGTTCTGGTCCTTGTAGTAAATCTTGGAGGCGAGTGCGCCAATGGCGGCGAGGACGTCCGGCGTGGGTTGGCGAAGGAGGAGGGTGAGGAGCGAGGACAGGAGAGTCGAAGGGGACAGGCCGATGAGTGAGAGTGACGAATCGAGGAGCTTCTTGAGGGCCGACAGCAACGTCGCCCGCTTGACCTCCTCTTTGGGCGAGTCGGGTAGGGAGAGCAGGACCTCCGCGATCGTCGTCGGCAAAACAAACCTGTACTGAACCCCACCCCAGCCTGCCATGCCCACCACCAACCCTTCGACCCACTCCGTCCTCGACCAGCGGTCTCCTTTGTCCAACCATCCGCAGAGTACCTCCACGACCTCTTCAAGCTGCCCTCCGCTCGCCCGCTGAACGAGCGACTTGAAGGAGACAATCGCCGCTTGAGAGATCTCTTCTTGGGTTGGACCTGGCGAGCCGGGGACGTGGTGCACCGACTGAGCTCGACGGAGACGGAGTTCCGGTGCCGAGTTGGTAGTGATGGCTCTGGAAGACGAGGAGGGTTCCATGCCCGATCTGAGTAAAGCGAAACATACGTAAGTTTCCGCTTGACCAACAATGAAGACGGAGAGCACTCACTGGGCCAGCAGCTCCGAAATCTCGACGTTTTCGCAGCAGCCGAGCAGACACGCAACGACAACCTCGATCATGTGCCTGTACTCCCTCCCTCCCAATACATCACTCGTCACGCTCGAGCTGATCGCAGCCAGCGCCAGCAGCCTGATGCGCATGACCGTCTCGTCGTCGGCGTTCGAGTCCTTGATAACGGCTAGAGCTGCGAACCGGCGAAGGATTGAATGGTAGATGGCAGCCAGGGCAGGAGTGTCGGGAGGAAGGAGCGTGTACGTGGTAAACGCTCGGAACTGACACCGAAGGATCACAGTCAGTCAACCAGCAAAAAGCGAGCTTGGAGGGGGATCAAGAAGGAACGAATTCACGACGGATGATGCGCGGGCGAGAATCTCGAGGTCGACCCCTGACGAGGCCGGTCCAGCCGAGACGGGCAGCCTGACATCGAGCGCATAGCTGATCGTCTTGAGCACCGAAAACGAGAACAGCGGCAGGTCCCTTCTGCACTCCTCGCAGAGGGCCTTGAGTATGTACAGCGTCAACATGAAGCTCCTGACGAAGGATGAAGTCGTGTCCGAGCGTCAGTTCGTGTCCCAGGCTAGCCTTCGTCTGCGCTCCGGCCTCCCCCCGTCAGACCTTTCCATCCCTCGAGTCGATCTGGACATACGACTTGTATCTCGGGCTGCTGCTCGCTCTCTTCGAGTCATGCTCGGCCTTGGAGCAGAGCTCGCTTGCCAGGTGGTGAAGCTTGGACGGCTTGTTGGAGGCGTGGTACGTGAGACGGCTCAGCTCCTGCGACGGCGGCTGGTAGTCTGGCGCGAGTCCTGGTAGGAGTTTGGATCTGGCGAAAGAGGTCAGTCCTCGCCAGTCAAGAGTGAAAGGAAGGGCGGGAAGTAGGGACTCACTTGGGGAAGCACTCTGAGATGAGCCTGTCCTCCTTCTTGAGCCTGCGGAGGTGACAGGTAGGGGTCTCAGCGGTGCCTTCTTCGAGCCGAGGCAAGCGGCAGACGTACAGATTAAGGGGCATGGTTCCAGAAGGATACGAAGCTCTGCACGAGCCTTTTGATGGGAATAAGTGGTAGGAGAACGGGTGGATGGCGGGGGCAGGGCTCAGGGTGGGAGACAACGCGGGTCGTCGAACGCGAACGGCTCGCAACTTCAGACGGGCCACTTGTCGACCCTACCGTCCCGCCTACACGCGTCAAAAGTCTGGTACGTGTAAGAGGTCTCATTTCCAGATGATACGTAGAGAAAGATGCGGGTGACTGGATGAAAGACGCGACGGACGACATCCCTCTTCATCCTCCAGCGAGATCCTCGCAGAACGACCACCTTGGACTCGGTGAACCTCAAAGCAATCATACGAGCAATGAGGCTGGTTCTCAGCGCAGGCGCAACATCTGTTGAAGGTCCTGAAGACGGCGACCAATGCGAAGGCTGGAGACTCCCTTGATGGGTTGGTTGGGTCGTCGCGGTCGACGCATCGAAGTGCAAGTTTTCCTCCGTGAGCGCGGACGTGGGCGACGTGTCGTTGTGGACAGTTTCAAGTGTAGGCTGCTTGTCCTTTACGACCTGGAAGCTGATGGGTGGGGGGAAGACACCTGTCGTGTGTCGCAGGCCTTCGAGAGTCTACTCGCTCGAGGCTGACTCCCTCAGACCTGAGTATCAGGCTACGATTTTCAAGAAGCAGCGTACCAAGCAGGTTGTGAACTCAGCCAGCGAAAAGCACAGGAGGCCAGTGCAAAGAGATGCTTGTGTCTCTCACAATCTTATAAGCCCTCCGCTCAACCAACATATGGCTCGATCTGGCATATTTACGGGGATTCAGAACGCAAAAATCAACAGACAAATTAGCAAGTCAACCTCAGCAGTACTGAAGAAATCAGTTCGAGAGATGCAGTTCCAGCACTTTGACGGCCGTCGGGCTCGCAACGCGCAGCCTGTCGACGGACTTCGACTCGCGTGGGGGAGGGGTCCCAACGCACGAGCCTCTTGTTCCTCCAGCCCTTGCGCCCGTTTCTCTGCCTGGCTTGCATGGAGGAGATCTTAACCTCCGATCAGACTCTTGAGCTGCGATCCTTTGAGTCGAGCGGTGGGTAGGTTTTGCGATGAGCGCATGGGCTGCTGCTGGGAACCATCCCTTCGGCGAGAGCCGCCTCAGAAAAGAACCAACCTCTTCCTGACTTCCTTCCCCTTCCACCCTCGACCATTCATTGTTCTCTTTTTTCCCTTTTCACAGACGCCGACATCAAAACAGGTCCGTGCTCCCCCCCCCCCCCTCTCTCTCTCTCTCTCGCGGCGTTCGCAAGCTTCAAAACGGAAGGGAAGAGGAACTCTGACCTTCAGCTCTCTTTCCCTTTGCCCTGCTCCCTCCCCGACCGACCCCCCCTCCTCCCCGTTCGCTCGCTTCCTCCCATGCACCTACCCGAACTCCACAGACCCAGCATGCTTGGCCGCCTCAAGTCCCTCGTCTCGACTCCTTCCTCTTCAGCTCCTTCGACTCCAGGAACGGAGACGCCTCCATTGGCTGGCCAGTTCACTGCTCCGCTCCCCAAACCGCAGCACCTCCAAGATCTCCAGGAGCAGATCCCCTGCACCGACTGCGACTCGTGCGAGACGGACGACGATATCATGCTCGAGGAGGAGCACTACCCGAGCTTCCCCAAAAAGTTTGACATGGACCAAGACAGCGAGATGCTGGGTTCTTGCAGTACGTTCCTCCCTTTCGGCTCTCTGCTGTTTGGTCGGACTGCGGCACCGTCCAACCACCACACTGGCCACTTCGCCCTCCCTCCATTGACCCGTCCTCCGAAATACTCTGCCCTTCTCCAAACAGAGCCCATGCACCGACTCGCCCTGATCTCGACCAACAAGACCGACTGGCCGCACGACATTGCGTCCGACTCGCAGTCGCTCGCGTTTCACCTCGGCTCAGTTCACCAGAAGAAGGCCGCCCCGTTCACCAAGCCGAAAGGAAAGGAGATCCCGGGCGTGTACGACTCGGACGAGACGGGCAAGTTGACGGTTTTGGCCAGTAGTGTCGAGATGGAGCAACACGACGGAGAGACGAGCGTCCGTCAGTTCCCTGCCTTGCCAGACTTTTCCTGTTACCCTGATCACTGATCATCCGGGTGCCCTCTCTCGCTTGCTTCGACAGTGGTGTTCCCCGACTTCAAGGTCGTCCATTCGATTCCGATCTCCAAGACGGGCGCTCAAGAGCTGTACGACAAGTCGTTGAGTCCGACCGTCGGACGACTCAGCGACCCCTCCGTCGGCCCTCGACTCAAGTCCTGGGTGTTGCCCTACGAGGCTGTCATTCTTCTCTGTGCGTTTTCTCTCCCCCTTGGTTGCGTGCTGGACGTCAACAGCGACAGGAAAGCTGACGGCGTCACCCGTGCTTGTCTCTGACCTCGTTGACAGGCTCGCACAAGACGAGGGACAAGCGATGCCACATTGCAGCGCCCATGTTGGAGGAAGTCATCACCTCCACTCTTTCCATGCACGACTACACGGTCGACAACAAGGGATCCGCCCTGCACGACCTGTCTGCCTCCGAGCAGCTCGAGACGCTCGGCGGAGGAGAGGGGGAGATCGAGGGTTTGCTGAGGCGAGTTGCGGGTGGAAAGCAGGGTGGAGGCAGCAAAGAGGTCGGCGTGTTCAAGATTTCGCACTTGGGCGGTCATCGGTACTCTGGCGTAATGATCGTGCGTCTCTCCTCCGTCCTCTTTTCTTTCTTCTCTCGCACATTCCTTATCGAGACTGACGCATTCCGTCATTTACTGCCCTTCATCTAGATCTGCTTCCCGTCTGGTTCGGTCCTCTACTACGGTCGAGTAACGCCCAAGAGCTGCGTCAAGGTGGTTGAGCAAACGATCCTTAAGGGTAAGGTCCTGCCAGAGCACCTTCGTGGTGGAGCCAATCTGACGCGGGAGGCTGGGAAGAGCTTGCTGGACTGGTGATTTGACAGTCGCAGGAGCGTAGAGGGGGATGATTTGTCTCTTGTTCTCTTTTTTCGGGACGTTGTTAGATAGATGCGACTTAATAATTCAGTTTTCGCGAAATCCTCCGCGCGCGGGCAAGTAAAAGTGTAAAATATATATAGCGGGAATCTGCGAATGTTTTTACAGGGGGTCTCGTGAAGCTGCAGCATTGTAGTAGATTGAAAGATGGGTCGGTTGGTCGAGATGCCTCAAGACGCCCAACGGGCTTTTTCCTCCTGGACGACCGACGGCCGTCTACTCATCCCCCTCTCGCTTCGAGTTCTCATTATCTCCTCTCCGCCGTCCTCGGTGTCCGAAACGGCAGATGGAGAATTGACTCGAGGTGTCTGAGGGGGTGAGTGGGGAGCGGTAGATTCGGCCGGTGAGGAACTTGCTTCAGGGTCTATGGGAACGGAAGGGACGAGTTTCGACCACTTTCGAATTCGTTCGCCGTAGATCTGGACGGTGAGGAGGTGATTGAAGACGCAAGGCTCAGCTGAGAGGTCTGCGAGGAACACGTAAGAGCGAAGGTGGGGGGAGACTCACGTAGAAGCAGACCGGAGCGGGGAAGAAGACGACACACAGGATGCCGAGCAAGGTCAAACTCCAACCCGACCCGAGCTTCTGGAACATCTGAAGCGAGAACAAGGGGAAAACACCTCCGAAGGCGAATCGCATGAAATTACTTCCCGCCAGAACGCTACCCATCTGGTAGGTGTAAGCTGCAAGGACCGCGCGAGAGGGGATAACGTCAGCCGATTGACAATCGTCAGACGAGAGTGGATAAGAATGGCGTACCATCGGAGAAGTACGTGAATACAGATTGAGTCAGACCCAGCTGGCCGACGGAGAAGAGGACTCCACTCGCAACGGGCGCCATCCAGTGGACGTCTGGATTGGCTGACCATCCCAGCCAGAAAAGCGAGATCGGCAGGAGACCGGCTCCAAGGATGCCGAACCAGAGTCGCTGCTCTGGTGCCGCTTGGCCGGTTGGCGACTGCTGAGCGGCGCGTTTGTAGACCTTGGCAAAGGCCAAAGCGATGGGCTGTTGAAGTCATTGGGTGAAAGCTAATTAGTCGGTGGACCGGCTCAAACGAAAAGGAAAACGACGCACAACGGAGAAGAAGAACCCTACGATGACAGCGATGAACGGCAGGCCGGCCATGCCCGCGTTCCACCCTCTTTCCATGCTGAAGATGTAGGGGTACGCGGTGAAGTCGAGGTCTTGCAGAAAAGAAAAGAAAAGAAAAGAAAAGAGAAGGAACGTCAGTGACTGTTCAAGTGCGATAACAATCGAGCTGAGGAGACGTACTGAGAATACCGTATAGGAAAGAAACATGCAGCGAAAGCAAAAGAACGATAGGTTCCATCGTCCTGCAAGAGATCGACCAATCAGCAACCCACCCCTCAGCGTGTAGAAAGGACGACGATTCAGCGCGACTCACAAGAACATGAACGGTCGAACGAGATACTGCTTGGTCTCTGCCTTCCACCCGCCGATCGCCCGCCCAGCGTCGTACGACGTGATGTGCGTCGCTCCCAATCTCGACGCGAGCCGTCGCGCTCGCTTCCTCAGCAACGCAGGAGCGTAAGTCTCCGGTACCTGCGAAAACACAATCATCAAACGTGAGCTTCGCACGCTTCGCGGAGAGACAAAAAAAGTGAAGGGGGGGGGGGCTTCGCACCAGGAAAGCAGCCACGAGCGTACAAATCCCGCTGAAGACAGTCATCGTCCACCCCAACCACCTCCAACCGACTCTCATCTGGATCCAACCCCCGATAAGCGGTCCAATAACGGGTCCTCCGAACCGGCCTACTCCTGCGAGAGTCAGAGGAAGGGCAATCTCGTGTTCGGAGAAGAGATCGGAGGCCATGGCTGGTCCGTGCGACATGGCGGCCGATCCGAAGAAGCCTGTCGAGTCCACTAATGAGATTCAGTCCAGTTGAAGGGCGAGAGACCGAAAAGAGCAAGACAAACCGGAGATGAACCGAAGGGCAAGCAGAGCGCCGATGTTGGGCGAAAGGGAGACGGCAGCGTTGAAGACCGTGAACAGCAGGAACGAAACAGCCATGACTGGTTTCCGGCCGTACAGCTGAACGCAAATTACGGAGAAATTATTAGTATACCGATCAGCTGAACGATCTCTTGAGCAGGACGGACCTCTCCAAGTGGCGCGGTGATGAGTGAACTGATGGCTGGAGGGGGCGCGCGTACATGAGAAGGATTAGTCTTTGGCACCTCTAAATCGACAAGAAAGTGAGGAGTAGCGCACCAAGGGCCAGCAGGTACAGGGTCGTGGAAAGTACTACGATCTCCCTCTTTACGCCAAACTCGTTCCTGTTGGAAGCAAGCCAGATAAGGGTAGAATGAACGCGCGCTCTCGATGAACGAGCCCTCTCGAGCGTTTTGCCTGAGAACTCACTTCATGGCCGTGAACCCGCTCGTGAACAGACTGATGGCGAGAGTTCCACATGTCATCTCCACCGTTGCGCAGGACATGATGAACCACCTGTAGCTCGTCCTCCACCTCCGAGGGTCTTCGGTGTCGTCTGGTCCAAAGCAGACGATGTACGGGTCGTCTTCGCTCCCTGAGCCTGCGTAGGGCGAAGGGTTTTCCTTCTCTTGGAGGTCTGTCGAGGTCTTTAGAGGAGAGGAGACGGCTTGGGGCGACAGAGGGGGTGAGGGAAGAGGGGTTCGAGTGATGGTGACGAAGGACCTCATCGATAGAGCAGTCGAAGACCGCCGCCGCTGGGCGTGATGATGGTGCGCGCCGGGCGGATCGTGATGGTCCCCATGCCGACCGGGCGACGAGAGGTCTCCAAAGTGGGTCCGAGAGGGCGAGGCGAGGGGTGAGGTCGGGTTGCTGAGCGAGTGCTGGAGGGCCAGGCCGAGGGAGGACGTGCGCTTCCTCGAGGGGTCTTGGCTTCGGACGCTGTCCTGGCCAGAGTCGACACTGCATCGCCGGTCGAACGTACTCCAGCGGGCTCTCCTGGGTGTGGACTCGTTCGAGGACGTCTGCGAGCGAAGGACTGGACGAACAAAGGACGGGTTCGACGGGCTGGCGACCGAAGAGGAGAGGGGAGAGGCGGGCGCTGCGCCCGGCGAGAGGACAGTGGACGGCGAAGGTGTCGAGGTGGAATGGTCCATCCAAGGGGAGCTGCAGATGGGCCTGCCAGCGTCTAGTGGTTCTACTCAAGCAGGTCCGTCTTCTAGGAAACAATGAGTAAGGTAGGGGGGATTTGGGTCGAAGTAGCTGGCGGTTTGGGGTTCAGGTCCAGGAACGCTGGGCTGAATTCAGTTGGCCCCAAACGACATCTCTGGCTCCTCCTCCTCGATAACTTCCACAGGTCGCCGACGGTACTCTTGCGGACGATAGCAGGACCCGTCTCAGCCATGCCCTTTGACCCGACGGCAGCACCATTCGCGCCCAGGTACGTCGTTGCCTGCAGTTTTCTCCCTCCGACGCCGCTCGAGCCCATCTCCGAAAGGAAGCCAGTCTGCAAACTGACCTCCCTTGCCTGCCTCCCACCTTCAGGTCGAAAGCCACTCCCTCGCCAGCTCAGCCATCTCCGCAGACGGCCCACCGCTCAGTCCTGGCCCTCAAGCCTTCAAACGGGTCCATCAAGTCCTCGCGCAAGAAGACGAGCCCTACAGCACCGTCGTTCGCTCCGCCCTCGCCAACCCGGTCAGCCTCCCGCTCGCCAGCCGCTCTCGCACCGTCGTTCACGGATCTCGACTTTCCTCCGCTGTCGCCGAGTCCTGGGAGCGGGTCCGGGTCGACTAAGGAAGGGGAGGAGGTGGGCGCGGAGGAGGCAGTGGAACGCGCAGTCGCAAGGGCGGCTGGAGAGGCGGAGGAGAAGGATGGGGAGTCGGCGCTAGAGGACCTCTCCCATTCGGTATCAGCAGAGGGTGCTGCGCTAGAAGACCAGAAGGAGGACAGGGATGTGTCTCTGGCGCCGACTGCTCTTGAGTCTGCCTCAGCAACGGCGGAAGAAGACGAAGCAGAGGAAGAGATCTTCATCTACCCAGCTCCGACAACGGACGACCCTCCGACTTCGCCTTCGCCGGGTCTCGAGCCTGCTCAACCTTTCGAGCCTCCTGAAAATCCACTTCCAAGCCAGCCTGCTCTCCTTCCGCCAGCTGTATTGGAGCAGCAGGGAGATTCGCCAGAGAGTCCGACAGGTCGACCGATTCCTCCATCTACCCTCGCCGATGAACCCAATCGCCTCGGAGAGACCACTTTGACACTGGAGAGTCCCCTCCAGACCTCTTCTGATAGTCTCTCGACGGGTTCTCCCCCAAAAGATGAGACCGTACAGACGCCGGACGACGCTCTTCGAACTCTCTTCCCGCCGCCCGCTTCCCCATCTCCAGCATCCTCCCCCACTCACTACGACCCCCTCTTCTCCCCCCCACCCGGCTCGGAAGAGGACCCTCTGAGCTCCTCCCTGTCTGAGACTCCGGTACCAGTCCAGGCCGAGGCGTCTCCGCCGCCAGAACCCGAAGAGGAGGTGTCTGCCTTGCCGCCTCCTCCGCCTCCGATCGACGACGACCAACGGGCTGCGATCCTATCGGCCATCTCTTCAGGCGAACTCTACAAGCTCCAGAGAACTTTTTCATCATCTCCAGTGAGTCTTTATCCCACTAGAGGAGGTCACTCTTGCTCTGACTGACAAAACCCCTACGACCCGCAGAATTCCTACTTCGCGCTCTCGAACGAGCCTTTGAACCCCCACACTCTGACGACACCGCTTCTCCTCGCCGCCTCAAAGGGACACTTGGAGATCGTCAAGTTCCTCGTCGAAGAAGGTGGGGCGGTGGTCGATCTTGAAGACGCTGAAGGCGAGGTACGTCGTCCGCCGACCCCCAGTCTCGTACCAATTACTAATGACTCGTGCCTCCCTATCTAAAGAACGCCATCCACAAGTCCTCCCTCCACGCCCACGTTGATGTCGTCTCGTACCTTCTGCAACATATTTCTCCCTTCGTCCCCGACCGAGAGGGCTTCACGGCTCTCCACAACGCCTCGTCGAAAGGTCACGAGGAGGTCGTCCGGGTGCTGCTTGAGAAAGGTGCGGGCGGGTATGACCCTGAGGAAGAAGGAGAGTTGAGGGAGCGAGGTGTAGACAAGAGGACGAAGGGGGGTTGGACGTCTCTGAGTACGTACCTCTTCTGAACTACTGATTGCGATCACGAAAACTGACTTCCTTTGCCGCTGCTCTTAAACTAGTGTGCGCTGCTGCGAACGGACACGCGGAGATCGCCAACCTTCTGCTCGAAACAGGAGGTGCAGACCCTCTCGTCCGGAACGGCGCGATGGAGACGGCAGCCGACGTGGCCGCAGGCGTCTTCTGCGTCAAAATCTTCGACCTGCTCGAAGCGGCCGAACGGGAACGCTGGCCTTCTCTCATTGCGCCCGGTGTGGAGGCTTACAATACGCTCGCCGTGCACTCGACCGTCCCCATTCTCGTTTTTGAGAACCAACGGTTCGACGGCCGACTGAGCACGCGGGCGCTAAACGGCGGACGGGCGGTGTTCTCCCCCTCGGGTCTGGGAAAGATGGGCAGGAGGGCAAAGTGGGAGCTGAGAGTGCCGGGAGGGTCGACAGGAGACAAGGAGGAGATCGTCCCTTGCAGGAGGGAGGATGTGAGGTTGCCCAGCAG
This sequence comes from Cystofilobasidium capitatum, assembly GCA_014825545.1. Classification (NCBI taxonomy): domain Eukaryota; kingdom Fungi; phylum Basidiomycota; class Tremellomycetes; order Cystofilobasidiales; family Cystofilobasidiaceae; genus Cystofilobasidium; species Cystofilobasidium capitatum. The sequence continues at coordinate 33,834 of MVAJ01000035.1, forward strand.
GGAGAATCCCTTCCACATGCCGCTCCCTGCCGCTGGAACGAGCGAGGAAGAGAGAGCTCATCTCTGGACCAGCGATTTTGAGTTGGACCTGGTACGTATCGTCTTCCGCTTCTCGACCTCTCAACTCAGTCGACTGATCTGAGCGACGTTTCTCATGTCGGTCACCTCACAGACCAACGAGCATGCCAACCCAAAGTTAGGATGGTCCTACGCCCCCTGCTTCTCCTCACCCATCCGCGACTGGACACCCTACCCTCCTCCTGATCTCATCTCTCTCCTGACACCACTCGGCCCTCGCCCTCCACCAAACGTAGCTGCCGTCTCCGAGCAGGGCTCGGCTCCATGGGTGCGACGTCGAGCATGGGTTCGCACGATGACTCGGCGACTCGACCTTCCGCCCTTACCCATCCTGGAGCGCGACGGATTCGTCACGTCGGCCAACCAGTGCGGAGGAGAATACCACGACGAGGAACTGCAAGCTGTCGGATCCTTCGCCTCCTCTCACCTTTCAGGCTCCTCTTCGGCAACGGTCAAGCAGGGCGAGACGGCCGACTACCTGGCAGGAGCACGCGCTACTCTAGGAGAGCGGCGCAGGAGGTCAAGCTCGGCGACAGATATCAGGGCAGGTCTTGGAGGACCGACAAGGTCGAAGTCGAGCCAAGCGAAGTCAAAGCTGGAACGAGCCTTGGGCCTTCTGGAAACTGGAATGGAAGGTACGTTCTCTGTGCTACCCAGTCATCCGGTTTGATGAATGATCTGACATCTTCTTGCAGGCGATGAGGATGAAGCGCGAGTCGAAGCGGCGCGCACGCTCATCAACGAGATCAATCGACGTCTCGACGCCTTCGTCCCAGCCTCAGAACCCGTTCCCGTTCCCGACGACAACGAGGGCCAAGACGACAGCGACAGCGACTCGGAGTCAATCTTCGTTTACACCGACAACGCTTCCACTCCTGCGACCTCGGTCAAGCGCGAAACGTCGTCGGACTCTCCTCGAAGTCGAACGTCCCCATGGTCGGTGTCAGTCGCCGGACGTTCAGACGGCCTCAACGATTTCTCGGACGTCAGCTTCCCTCTGCCCCAACGAGATGCTGCCCTCAAGCCCTCGTCAGCGTCGAACCAAGCCCAGCTCGGTTCTGAGACCTTGTCCACTACTCGTGAGTATACGTCCTCTTTCCTTCGCCCAGCCTTCCTCGCTGACGAGCCCCTTCTCTCTTTTTGACGCAGATGTTGTCTGGCAGAGCGACGACGAGATCCTCGACTGCCAGCACTGTCGCCGGCACTTCGGGGTCTTCCTGCGGAAGGTGAATGAATATTTTTGCTTTCCTCTCGTTAGCTTCCGCTGCTGACCCTTCGTCTCGACCGCCTCTCCCGCAGCACCACTGCCGACGGTGCGCTCGCATCTTCTGCGACGCATGCTCGCCCTATCGCACCCTCCTCCCTCCCTCTCAGATCTTCCTCAAACCAGACACACCCTTCTCGACTTTGACGGGCGAGATCGAGGCCAAGCACCGAGTTTGTACGCCTTGCATGCAAGATCCTAGCTTGAGGGAGTGGCTTGCTCAGATTGAAAAGTGAAAAGAAGGAAGAAGAGCTTTACGATAGACACGACTAGAGACGATGAAATGGAACCGTTCGCACGCACTTGTCAAAAGCCGTTTTTAGAGCCAAAATAAGTACCGGAGAAGACGACAGGAAAGAAAGATTCAAGGCGTAAGGGGAAAGCAGACGTGACGCAACAGGAGATTAGAGGGAGAACAGTCTGAGAAACAATGGTAACAGAGGCAGGTTAGAGTGTGCCGAAACTTTCGAAAGGAAGAGTGGAGGGACTCACTCGATGCTACACTCGACGCCGATGCTCGCTTTTCGGCCCTTGTCCATCCCATCAACCATCTTGGCAACACCATCCACCATTCCCTGCGGTCCGCACGCGCAGACGGCCAGCCCACCTCCCACCCTGGTCCTCTCGGCCAGCGATTCAAGGACCTTCTTGACGTCCGGGCGTTGGCCGTAGGTGACATGTGGAGCGACGCATACGTCTCGAAGGTATTTGAGGGAGTGCGAACGCGAGCGAGGAGGGGCGGTTTGAGCCGTGCAGAAGAGGTGGATCGTGATGTTGAGGGTCGGGACAGAGAGAGCGCCGGTCAAGATGTCCTGGAAGTAGGGCAGAGTGTGTTGGAGAATGCGCTGGTCGAAGAAGGGACGTCAGCAGACTTTCTAGCGCAAAGGAAAGTGGGGTAGGCGACACACCTAACTCTCGAACCGTCCAGACCAGCTCAACGTCGGCCGATCGACCATCGCCCTTGAGGCAGTCGTGAACGATGCCCTCAAGGACGGCCAAAGCGTACGACACTCCGCTGCCGCCAACGACGATGAGGACCGACTGGAACGTCGAAGGGATGAAGTTGGCTGGTCCATACGGTCCACCGACCTCCATGACCACTGGGAAGCGTATGAAAAGGGGGGGGAGAGGAGTCAGCTGCAGAAGTTTCAAGGAAACGATAAATTTGAACGGACCTCGTTTGGGCAGAGAGGCTTCTGCGTCCACCTCATCCTCGTCCAAGTACCCACCGGCGGCCCGGAAGAGAGAGCCAGTCCAATCTCCATTGCTCTTGATGATGAGTCGAAGTCCGTCGCTCGAGCCGACAGCGCTTGCCTGCGAGAAAAGCAAGAGGGTGGGTCAGTTAAAGAATTTCAAGTTGGCAGCCCAAGCGCATCGAGGACGTACGATGGTAAAAGGATGAGACTCGAGACCAAGGCTGCAAAGTCATCGCTGTCAGTCCTGCTGTTCCCGTCTTCAGGCGCGATAGGACTGACGACTCACAAGCCCATGCCACCCGATAAGACGCGGATCCGAACGTGTTGACCTGGGAACCAGCCTAAGGAACGAATCAAAGGAGCGAAGTGGTCAGCTCATAGACACGACCTTCGAGCGTGGATCACAAGAACGTACCGGTCTTGACACTCGGAACGAAGACGATGGTCTGCATTAAGGCAGGGTTGAGTCAACTGCCGAGACCGAGATGATGGAAGGATGAGAGGTGAAAGGGACGCACAGAGTTGGCACCTCGGACGGGCGTGAGCTCGGCGACGTGGAAGTGGTTCGTCAGGAAGCGGTAGGCGTAGTTGACGGCCGTACAGCAGATCGCGACGAGGAGGTAGGGGAGGACGGACTCTGTCGCCAAACAATCCGAGAGTAGAGGCGAGGATCAGCAACACGCAGGAGGAGCAAGAGGCATTAGGGCGACGCACTCGAGTGGTAGTTCATTCCCGCCAGAAACAAGATCAACCCGACGTGGTGCGAAACTTTGAAGAGTCGGTACCACCTCCTCCGGATCGGACCGCAGCCAGCGAGCACCATGATGCACATTCCGCCGTAGCCGTACCAGGCCTCGATGTTGACGATGTCGCGCATTTGGATCGACCATGTACCCTGATAGGCGCAGAAGAGATGTCAGGCGCTGTATCTTCCTGGCACAACTTGAGAAACTTTTAAACCCGCACGTTCTTATCGAAAACTATGCAATATGCGATGATGTGGATTGTGGTGATGAAGACGCACAGTCGCGCGAGCCATCGGTGGAGGGAGGCGAGGGAGGCGTAACCGACTTGGAGGATCGTACCGAGGCCGCAAGTTTTCCAGCCAAGGGAAAAGATGAAAGGCAGCATCGCAAGCGGAACGAAGCCTGTGACGGCAAGAAGACGTCAGTGTTACGCTTTTGGACGAGGGGAGTGAGGGGGGGGGGGGGGCGTGCCTGTTCGTGTTGCATCCCACAGATAGTTCGACTTGATAACGCAAGTACAGATGACTACGACCAAGAACGGGACAAACAGCGTCGCTCCCTTGAGGTCAAAGTTGAGAAGAGGCACCCTCCAGGTGTAGGCGGGGAAGATGGTCCTTTTCTTGGTCCGTTGAAGAGGCGTCGCCGGTCGGAGAGACGGACCTGACCAGCCGTCGTTGTACGACTTCTCCGACAGACCGACCGGAACGAGGTTGGTCGAAGAGTTGGAGATCACTCGGACTTCGTCTGTGTCTTCGCCGTCGACCCTGACCCGGTGGGGGTTGGAGATCTTCATCTCGTGCCTTCGGGGCGGCCGTCGAGTGCTAAACGCCCAGCCGGACCTCCATCCTCCGCGAGACAGCCGGACGATGGTCGAAGGGAGCTGAACGAGGGCGTAGAGCAGGAAGAAGAGACCGAACGTGATCATGAGCGACTGCATGGCGGCGATGGTGCCGGCATTGACGTGCGTTGCATGGCTCTCGGTGTGGGTGGGGTTGGAGGTGCTTGCGGCGGCGACGGAGGAGGAAGATGAGGTCGAGACGTTGAACGAGGCAGCTGATAGGAGGGTCGGAAGGAGGAAGGCGGAGCTGGACGAGGTCGGAGATGTCGACGCCGACGCGAGGAGGAGAGTTGGCTGACCAGCAGCGATAGACGAAGCCTCGAGGGTGACGGTGAGGACTTCTGCACGAGGTTCGACGAGAACGGCATGACCATGGTCGTTGTGTCTCTGTTGACGATGGTGTGAGAAGCGAGGCGAGAGGAAGGGGACGTCCATGGTGGTGGGATGAATTTGAAGGCGAGGCCAGCTCAGAGGGAAGAAAGGGAGGACGACGGGGAAAGGCGATGGGTGAGGAAGACTTCCAGTTCCCTTATACGGCGACCTTAGGTAGCTTGGCGAGAGAGGTACAGTCTAGAAGGTGTCCGAGGTCGCGGTCAGCGTGCGATCATCAGTTTGAGACGAGGCGGAGTAAGGCGAGAGGTTCGTTCAACAAAGGGGCAGAAAGGGGCAGACAGTAGGCGAACGGGCTCAAGCGCCCGAGGGCAGGCGGCCAAAGAGTTCCTAGCCAGCACCCCCTTTCCCCTTGCCCTCCTGTCCTCGCTCAGAACGAGCGAAAAGTCGACGGGTTGTCAGCGGTTGTCTCCTCCTGGTCGAGGTGGCCGTTTGTTGTAAGCTGAAGTGGTCATCAACGCGTCGCCCTCTCTCTCGTCCAGCTCAGCAGGAGCTCATCGCGACGCGTCGAAGCTGCTCACACCCAGTCCGCTGCTACTAACCGTACCACTAATATTTGACCCCGCGAGACGTGAAGGAAGGAGAGGGAGAGGAGGGTGTGGCTAGGCGAAGTACGTTGGAGATGCTGGTGGATCGAGGTGCTCGGGCGGGTTGACCTTCCCTTGTTCCCTTCCCTTTCCTCTCCAGAGGTTTGTCGCAGCGACCTTCAGAACCAAACCTGTGTTTCTTTCAGCCGGGCTCGGTCGTACCCTCTCGGGCGTCCGTCCTCCTCTGCCAACACGTCAGTCAAGCGACGCGCAGCGCCCTCTCTCCACCTCCGCTCTCTGGCTCACCTCGATCGCATCGCCCACGGCCAAAACCTTCTTCACGACACCAAGCGGGTAGTCAAGTGGGTCTGGTCTGGAGGCACAAGAAGGCCTGAAGCGGCCTGCTGATGAATTTCTTTCCTTCACCCCCTCACCCCTCTTACTTTCTGTAACCATGTCCTCGCTCAACCTCAAGACCTTCGACTTCAACGAGACTCCCAGTCAGGCTGGAAAGACCTATCTGATCACAGGAGGTGCGTCGAGCCTATCGTCGCTCCATCTTTCTCTGCTCCGTCGACTGATCCTGAAGCTAAATGCCCAGGCACTGGCGGCCTCGGAGCCCAGTCCGTCGTCTCCCTCGCCAACCACCCCTCGCCTCCAGCCCACATCTACTTCTCCGGTCGTTCTGCAGCTCGGGCTGAAGAGGTGATCGCCAAGTGCCCCTCCTCCGTCCAGGTCACCTTCCTCCAGGCCGATCTTGCTTCACCCGCGTCGATGAAGGAGGCCGCGCAGAAGTTCCTCCAGAACGAGAGCAAGCTAGACGTCCTGCTGCTCAACGCTGGGATAATGGCCGTCCCATTTGAGCTAAACGAGGAGGGCGTCGAGATCCAGTTCGCGACGAACCATGTTGGACACGCCCTTGTCAGTCCCTCTCCCCCCTCTTCCAGTCAACTCCCTTTCCTGACCATCATTTGTGGTCTTTATAGCTCTTCCGACTCCTCCTGCCAACCCTTCTTGCCACACCCGACGCTAGGGTTGTTTCACTCACTTCCCAGGGCTACTTTCTAGCGTCAAAGTCCGGCATCAACATGTGCACGCTGGACCAACCCGTCTCGAGCGTACTTGGACAAGACTGGGGGTCGTACGGCCGAGCCAAGCTCGCAAACCTCGTCTACGGACAAGAGATTGCTCGACGGTACCCTCAGTTGACCGTCGCCAACATCCACCCAGGTGATCCCCCTCGCTCAACAATCACTGGTCGATTGACGCTGACGCTTTCCGACCTTGCAGGTGTCGTCTCTACGGATCTGGTCGGACATCTCAGCATCTGGTGGCGATTCTTTGTCTGGGCCTCTCAATTTGGGCAACTCCTCACGGCAGAACAGGGAGCGCTCAACCAGATTTGGGCCTGCACGGCGCCAAAGTCTGACCTCAAGACGGGAGCGTACTACGAGCCTTTGGGAAAGGAGACGAAGGTGGACAAGACGGCGGGAGATGTCAAGTTGGGGACAGAGTTGTGGGAGTGGACGGAGGGAGCGTTGGAGAAGTGGCTGAAGTAGAAGAGACCTGTCCTTCCTCCCCTTCCCCATCTTCTGTTCAATTCGCTCTCGTTGTATTCTCATCTGTCTATGACCCGTCCTCCTTTTCAGCGTCTTTTTTCGACGGGCGAAGTGAGTGCCCCGTTGCAAGACTTTGCGTCCGACTCTTCACCGAACTCGTTGGCCGGTCGACCCTTTAGCCCATCTTGCTTTCGACTCTCAACACCCTCGCACTCGGGCCCTCGAGAGGACGATGCCCTTCCACGAAGGAGCCAGAGGTCAGCTCCCCATCTGCTGCCCTGCTCCCGGATTGAGATCTGACCTGTACTCGCCCATCTTGCCCGCCCGCAGCTCTCCGACAGCAGCTCACTCTCCATCTCCGCCAGGTGCGCCAGGCCCGTCAGGTTGCCCAAGCAGCACAGGCTGTCCCAGCCGACACTTCGAGTGGCACCAAGTGGTCCTCTAGTCGACTACGGCCATCTTCGGTGGGCGCCTCACCAATCAGACGAGCTGCTCTCCCTCCTCCGCCGGCCCATCTTCCGACCTCCTCTCGAGTGGACCTTGCAACTCCAGCTCCCTCCCGTCCTGCAAGTCCACGCTCAGAACATCTTTCCGACCAACCCTTTCCCCTCTCGTCTCGAGCGCTGCTGCTCTCTCTGAGCGCCGATGAGCTTCGAGCAGAGCTGTCCCGTCGCACGGCTCAGGAGGTCGTCTTCCCCGCCCGGAGTTCGAGGACGGACCCTTCACCTCTCGAAGCCACGCATCGACCGACGCAGGGCGGAACTTCACTGAGGCCTCCGATTAAGGAGAGCAGAGACGGGTCGTTTGGGGCGGAAAGGGGGAGATCTGCGCGAGGGGTCGAGCACGTCGAGAGGGTCAGCCTTCCGAGGAAGAGCCCTGACAAGATGGCCAGCCGCTCGAGAACGGCCGAGCCGCCTGCACCGTCGCCTTCGACCAAGCGAACAGGCCCCTCAAAACGACGACGCAAGTCGAAAGCAAATCCTCAGATCGAAACCCCAGTGCGTCCGCTTCTTGCAGCGTTCTTGTTCGACCGGAACGCTGACGCCGACCCCTCTGGTATCCAGTCTTGCCCTCACCTACCTCGACACATCCCGCCCCACCTTTCAACATCCCAACTCAGTCGAGCGCCCTCTCTACCCTCCTGCGACCCTCCCATCCATGCACCTCTACCTTGGCTTCGCGGCAGCTCTCAACCGACCCTCTCTCAACCTCTCCCCACTTCTCCCGCACGTCACGTCTCAATCACACGATCCCAAACACCAAACGTCCAAGATTTGCCCCAACACGGAACTGTCGTCCAGTCTCTCCCTCCGCACTCGACATCTTCGAGTTCTACGGCAAGCGCGGCGAGGGATGTCGCTTACAGAGCCAAGTGCAACAAGGACAGGCAACTACGGAGGGAGCGTCGCTTGGTAAAGGCTTGGATCATCCTGGCAGCCATAGCAGGGAAGCGCAGACATGCTTCCTCTTGGAGGATGTCCTTCCCATCGTCTGCCGGACCCACTCTCGCATCAGCGGGGAAGGCTTCACCCCTCCCTGTTCCACCCGTCGTCCCTAAAGATCCTGGACGCACCTCCTCGTCAATCCACAGTTTCGTCACCTCCTCCAAGTATCCGCTGGAGTCCTCTCCTCTCGCGACGCTTCCTCTGACGGCCAGCACATCACCCACCGCCGCAGCTTCGTCTCCTCTTCCCTCCGAGGCGCCTCTTCGGACCCCAACGACCAAACGCAAACGGTCAGAGTCCAAGCGCGGCAAAGCTGCCGCACTGTCGACTTCCTCGCTTTCCCCCGGCGGACCTCCGGTGGTACTCGACGACCCTCCTCATCTCACCCTCCCTCTTCCTCCTGGCGCAGTCTCACGACCTGCAGCCCGTCCAGAGCTGCCTGCGCCACCCTCACCACCCGCGGTGACGGCCAAGCAGGCGTCCTCGACTGGCGAACGGCGCTCTCAAGGATCAGCAGGACTGAGGGCGCGCAAAAACTCTCCGTCGGACGCCTCTCTCCCGAAGAACGAACACGGTTCCCGCCCCAGTTCTCCTCATCGACCTTTGCGACACCAACACCAGGCGAGCGCCTCGGCCGTGCCCAGGGACGATCCTCCACAGGCTATCCAGCTCTCGACGCTTTCGCTCGCGCATCTGTCATCTGGGTGGTTTCGAGAAGACTCGACGAGCATGAGTTGACGTAGGACCGGAGCAGAAGTCGACGAGATCGATGTTGACTTGCCAGCTCCTTCGCCTCCAACCTTGACTCCTGATAGCAAGTGTACATCTAGTAGCAGCACTCGCAGCAGTTCTTCCCCGGCCGTCGTCCCATCCCTCGAGGACCCAGCCAAGCCTTCCACCGCTTCTCCCTCAACTCACCGAGCGTCCGCTCCAAATCAAACAGTCCCTCCGCCTGTGCAAGGGGAATCATCTCGTCGAGGATCGCAAGGTCCTTCTCTAGTTCGGCGGCGGTGAGGGAGGAGTCTTCCGGTGGAGGGTCGGAAGATCGGGAGAGGGTGTTTTGGGTAGGCTGGCGGGTGGCGACGATGTGAAGCTGCGAAAAGAGGCTGCCGAGTTGAGCGACCCGGTCGTCGGACAGCTCCGCTAGGGGAGACGTTAGTGCGCAACCAGGGCAAGCGCACTCGAAACCTGATCAAGTCGAGGAACAAAAAGTCAGGTCCAGTCGGGAAGGGTGCGCGCAGCAGACAGGAGGAAGTGTACCAAGAACGTCCAGAGTCTCGGCCTTGCGCTCCGCTATCGTCCGATAGTAAGAGTCCAGGTACATCCAGCCCTGTTGAAGATGATCGTCTCAGTCCGACGAAATCGAACGTGTGCGGGTGAGTTGAGGTGAAGACGTACCAACTCTTCCCCCTCCTCGATATCCCTTCCAGCCCAACACCTGGTCACCTTGGCCTCCCTGTCCCAGAGCGGTCGCGTCAGATTCGGTCTACAACTCGAGTTGACCCTGCTGAGCAAAGGGAACAGTCCTCCGGTCGCGAGAGTGGTTGACACGGCGTTGGTCTTGAAGACGGCGTAGGCTGGAGGGAGCTCGGGGTGCGTGTTGGCCAGCTCGAGCATGATCTGCTTGTCAGATTCCTGGTGAGGGGCCATAAGCTCGGTGATGGCACGTCTGAGAAACCATAGCAGGAGGGGGAGCGATAATCAGTCCCGGGTCTGAATTAGGTTGAAGTCGAGCTTAAGCGGTTCAAGACGCACCCGATGGCCCTATCGAGCGCAGAATAACCCTTCGCTTTCTCTTCGACGGACGGGTCGACATCGACCTGTCTAGAGAAGAGGAATGCGGCCAGAGGAGCGTCGCTGTAAGATACGGCAAATGTCAGTGCTCGGTTGCGGCAGCTTGTAAGAACTTGACAGGGGCGCACAAGACAAAGAGCGGCGACTCCTCAATGACCAGCTCTCCCTTCTTGATCTTCCGTGTGGCGATGGCTCCCAGCTCCTTGAGCGGGATGGGTTGGACCTCAAATAAGCTGCAAAAACGTCTAGGCGTGGTCAGATCCGACGTCTCGGGTGGACGAGAGGAGCCAGCGAGCACTGGTGGGCCTTATTGAGGTAGACTGACGGGTGCGGCGGGATGGAAGACGGGACCTTGTGGGGTAAATAAGTGTCGGTCATTGGTTCGATGTCGATCTGGTTCACGAGGCCGCCTAGAGAACGAAATAAAGGTCGAGGGGATGGATGTCGGTGGGCTGGTCGACAAAGCTCCGCTCTTGGGGCTTTCCGTTTGGGCTCTTGAACCCATACCGGGGTCAGAGGATTTCGTGCGTCCTTTCGAGGGCGCTCCACTTGCACCCAACTCCATGTCCGGGAGGGCACAGAGATATCATCAAGATTCAAGAGAGCCACACAAGAAATCACGCCGTCCACGGAATGACCTCTCCTTGTCCTTCGGCCCACTCCTTGCCAGCCTCCCAGAGCCTGCCCAACCCGCCACCCCGGACGTCCAGGACCCTCTGAAACCATACACCCTTAGGTTCGGCATCCGCCCCTGCTGCCATCTCCGTTCGGTGCGCCCAGACGAGGAAGCCTAGCACCATAAAGTCGGCGTACGTGGGCTGATCACCGCCCATGAGGTAGGGCGAGTCCGACGCGGCGTCCTCCCCGACCTTAGCCGAAAACGCAGAGGCGAGAGGTCCAAGCGTGTCAAGGAGGGCTTGGACGTCTTTCTCCCTGTCGTCGGGTGTTCCAACTTGCTCCAGGGGTTGACCAAATTGGGCTTGGCTCTCCCTCGTCCGTCGAAAGTATTCGCCTCCGCGCTTGTCGAGCAGACCCTCGGGGATGTAGCGCAGCCAGACTGCCATTGCCTTGAGTCGGACCCCAGAGAGGAGACCCTCAACAGCGACGGCTAGTGAGAATGCCGCTTTGGAGGGAAATACTTGACGGTCGGAGGGAAACGTCTTGTCGAGGTGGAGAGCGATGGCGAACGACTCGACCGTCGGTCCGCAACAGTCGCCGTTGTGGCCTAGCTCTGGAGCGCAGATGGCGGGCAGCGTGAAGGGTCCTTCGTGTGAGAAGCGAGAGGACTGGAGAGCGCCCTTGATGTCCGGGTACGAGAGGAAGCTCTCGACATAGGGGATCCGCTTGAAGTTGAGAACGCACCGCGTCTTGCTGCGGACAAAACGAGTGCGGCAGGTGCAGAGCAAGGGAGGTCAGCGCAGACCAGTCTCGCAGAGAGCTGGAGAGAGCTGAACACCGTGTTGGGAGACCAAGTCTTGAGCGGGCCTGTCGTTGGGAGGGAACGAAAGGCAGCCAGGCGTCAGGTCAGCCCAAAGCTCGGGAAGGCCAAGCAGCTGCAGTGACGAGCCTTCGAATTGAGAATCGATGTCGAGGAAGTGGACCTTGGCAGCGACCTGGCCTGAAGAGGAGAGTGAGTTGGACATGATCGTTCTGGGTGGGAGTTGGGATTGAGCGAGTCAGGGACGAAAGGAGATGGCCGTCAAAGGAGGATGAATTGCAGCCCAGCCGGGTCGGACCATGACCCCCCTCCCAGCCCCTTCTTCGCCAACTAAAGGCCTGCTCACAACCTGGCGCCCAGGCTCACCTTCGGCAGGGCAGATGGACTCGAGTGTACAATACCGGGCAGGCCGATCCTCAGCGGACGAACGGTTGACCCCGCAATCTGTCTCATGAGAACTCCAGCTCTCGACAACCTGAGAAATAGTGCAAGACTGCACGAGAACAGCATTCGTATTTTTGACTATCGACCATCATGAGTATCTCATCAAGGTGCGTGACATGTCATGGACGTATGAGGTACGGCAACTCGCTCGGCACCAAAGGAGGGAGCCCACAACGGGGAGGAGGCGCGCGCTCGCAGTTGTCACCAGTTGCCAACGCCCGAGTGTCTGCCATACATGCGAGAGAGGCCGGGAGAGGCTGACAGGCATCGAGCAGCGCTGCAGAGTGACAGCAAAGAAAAGCTGAAGCGCTGGACCAGGCTGGTCGCTGACGCTGTACCGCCCATCCTCGTACCATCCTGTCGCTCTCAGCAGGTCCAAGCGACAGGTCCGTCCCTCGCTATAAGTTTGTTCGTCTTTGATAAACTGCGTTATTCCTGACTCGACTTGTCTGCTTGACGGTCCTTTCCCTCTCCAATGCAGCTCGAAGCTCCGGTGAAATGCAGGACACTTCTATCGCTCTCCTCCCCCTCGCCAGTCAACAGGCCGCACGACCAACCTCTTCAGTCTACCAGCAAGTTCGACAGCACAAGTCAGGGCCTTCAGCGCGTCGTCTGCAGCAGAAGAACGTTCTTCCCTGCGTCCTGATGGCACTTGGCCTGCTCTGCTGTTCAGTCAGCGCCTTCGTCCTCTCCTCCATCTTCCTCTTCGACACCGACGCCCCAACAACCCTCGTGCTTCCGACTACTCACGGCGGTCACAGTCAAATTGTTCAACTGGTCGACGATGCTCGTCTGAGAAAGATCGTCAGTCAGACGGGCGGAAGGTACTTCGTAAGAGATTGGCCACTGTACGTCCCTTCTTATCGAGTCTCGACAGCGTCTTGCCCCTGATGACCTGTCGCCCGTCGCTTTCCTCAGATGGCTTGGGTGGAACAACATTCGCTACATCCTCGAAGCATCTCTCCTTCAGGCCGAGCTTCTCAACCGAACGCTCGTCATCCCTTCTCACCTGGTCGGTCGCGCGTGCGAGCACCACTATTCTGTGTGCGCAGGTGCGTGCTCATTCTACTCGACCAGACTCTCTCGGACTGAGGCTGACGTCCTGCCTCCTCCCAGACTGGGCGCCGATGGTGAACCGTGGGCAAGCTTTGGGGTCTGGCCAGTGGGACGAGCTGCCCAAGGACGAGCAGTGGGGCTGGCTCCTCCCTATCAACGTTCGCCCTTCCCTCCAGCGCTCAAACTCCCTCTGACAGTCGTCTGACCCAAAAGATTATGCTATTCAACAGCTCTTTATCGACCTGGAGCACCTGCAGTCAGAACACAACGTCATCACGACCACCGACTTCCTTCACCTCAACAAAGTCGACCTGGACAAGGAGACCATCCGCGGGTCGTTTTCCCGGTCCTTGTACCTCCCCTCGTCCTCGAACCTCACCTACCAAGCCATCTCCGCTGCCGATTACGACGGGGGTCTCGTAAGGGTCGACCGGCTTCCTCCCTCCAAACCAAAGTCGCGCGATAATGGGGACGAGCTGGCCGATCTTGAAACGGAGCTGAAGGGGTGGTTTGGAAAGGAGTTGGCGAGAGATTGGGACGAGTTGAAGAGGGACTTCCGACAGGAGGGAGAGGAAGTTGAGGATTTCGAGTTGAGGATGAGATCGGAGGGAGTGCTGGCTGTGGAGACGTACGCCAAAGTGTGAGTCTCGAGAGCGCGACCCCCTCTTTGCTCTCGACTGACCTTCGTCTTCTTCCCTGACTCAGCGCAGGCATGGACTTCACCAAGGCAGTGGTCTCGCGTGCTCGTGAGGCGGTTCTGGAGGAGGGTGTGAAAGGTTGGATTGACGATTATTGTCATGTCAAGGCGGACGTGTGTTTTCCTTCTTTCGAGTCGAAAGCATGTTGCCCAAGACTAACGACTGGACTGGGTGAATTTACAGGTGTTCCACCTAGAAGGAGAGACGCACAACGGTCGCAAGGCTGGTCAACTACGCTTCACGTCCTCTGTTGCCAGGGACTCCTTCGCCTGGACCGTTCTAGCCTCCGTCCGTCCGCCCCGCTTGCTCGTTGACTTGGCCGACCAGCTCTCCGACAGGATGACTCGCATGGTAGACGGAAGAGCGTGGCTGGGTGGTCATGTACGTCGGATGGATTTCAAGAACGCCGGCTTCGTGATGGAAAAGAGCGCGGAGAAGCACATCGAGAGGGTGAAAGACAGACTTGGTCGAGGCAGAGAGTGAGTCGTCCTTCCTACGTTGAATTTCTTCTCCTGTCTGACTCCTGCTCTTCTCCAGGTTGCTTGAGGTCATCTTCGAGGACGGTTCGGCCGAGCCCTACGATATACCGAACGATCTCGCTCCTGAGCGCATGTTGATCATGCCTCCCCCACTCCGCGATGACCCGTTTGTACAGCGATCTTTTCTGGTTTCCCCTCAGAAGATCAACTGACCGCTCGCTTCCTCTGCACAGGTTTTGGATCGCGACCGATGAGCGCAATACAACCACTCTCGACCTATTCCGCTCGCACTCGGCGATCCTCATCAAAGACCTGCTTACACCGGCCGATCGTCAGCACTCCAGTGCCTGGTGCCTGCTCTTCACGGACGTCCTTGGCGTGCTCGAGCAGGAAGTGCTAGCACGGGCAGGGTTCATGTACGGCCACTCGATGAGCAGCTGGGTTGGGGGGGTACTGAACCGGAGAGCGGCTCTGGGCAAGGACAGACGCCTCGCTTTGGCGGATTAGATGGCGACGTTCGGATCTGTTGGCTCCGAGCATCGTAGGCAGAGAGAAAAACAGGATTGCCAATCGTCTGAATGAAAAAGAGGGAAACGTCTCTCGTGATGAGCTGGTGAAACCGTTAGCGAGCCGTCTGCTCTTGCAGGAGGGGTCTGAGTGTGGAGGAGAACTGGAGTCCACGGGGAGCGCGTCCGCTGTGATGATGGAGGAGCAACTTCAGGGTCAGGCGATCAGCCTCAAGATCAGGAAGTGCAACTCTCCTTTAACAACCTGCCCTCCGACCGCACCCACTTCCTTCAGACGTTCACTCACACTCCCTGCAAGCTGATAACTAGTAGGTCACTCGGCTGACCTTGCACTGAGCTGCTCTCGAGAGGCAGGCGTCCGTTCGACCACTTCTCCAGATGCATCTTCGGACCCGACCCACGCGCTACCACTCAACGCCACCGTGAACGCTTTCCCTTCTCATGCATTCCTCGACCTTGCTCGTTCTGCGTCGCGTCGCGTGCAAGGTCTGGGTCTGACCATGTCTGATTGTTGATTGCTCTCAAACTGACACGTCGAGCCCTTGTTGCTTGTGCCCGTCTGCCTCAACCTCACATCGCGACGACCACCTCGACTGCATCCCCCCTCAACCTGCCTCGTCTTGGTTCTACCTCCTCACCTCCTTCCCGACCTGCATCATCTTCATCATCAACCTCCCCTCACCACATTCCAGCTCTTCGGACCAATATGTTGGCCAGCTCGTCCCTCTCCCTCACCCTCGTCGCAACCCTCGCCTCCCTCCTCGCCCCCTCGCCCGCCTCCGCCGTGGTGACTTGGGGACCGACTGGAGTGGAGTATGCAAAACGATTCGAGCCGAGCGGCGTCGCCAGCGCAGGTGGCCGATGCTGGTATACCTTCCAGGACTCGTCTTACTGGTACGGTACCGAAACTACGTACCCCAGGTACGGCTCAGAGGAGGGAGCCCCAAACGGCAACACAGCTCAAACAGTTTGCAGCTACGGCTTCGACAGCCCAGGCTTGTGGTTTCTTCTTTTGCTTTGAAGCGAGGTGTTTATACACGCGAAGCTTCACGTGCTGACTTCCCTGCCTCCTCACTCCGTCCTTGCATGTACGATACCGCGACCGGGGTCTTGCTCTCCGACGGAAGCTTTGACGGCTGTGAAGTCGCCGTGTCCCACGGAACTTGCAACACGGCTCAGCGCAGAGATCTCTCCGCTCGAGCGCAAGAACAGGGCTCGACAGTTCAAGTACGTGCGTAAAAATTAGACTCTCTCACTTTCATCGCCTCAACAAGCCGACCTACTTTCTCCGCGACTCTCCCTGCCGTCCCTTTTTTTCACTCTCTTTCGCTCGCCCGCTGTTTTCTAGACTCCCATGCTTCCTGCATTCCACAGGCGGGGAGGAGGAGCGCAAAAGACGTACATGAGCGATACACGCAGAACTCCACCCTTCGATCTTCTACCCGTCCTACAACACCCTCCCGACCTCAGCTCAAAGTCGACTGCTCTTCCCCGAGAACGGACACCCCCCTCCTCCTCCCGACTGCGTAACGACCTTGTGCTTGCCCTCCCCGAAAGCCTCCTTGGGTGCGAGGTCGTCCGTCTCCTGCTTCGAGAGGCCTTTTTCCTCGGCCCGAGCGACGAGGTGCGCGTATCCGTCCGAGGAGCGATCGACGCCGAGTTCGAGCAGTTTGGCGAAGGCCTGAGGGGGAGCAGCGTCAAGGGGGTTGTCTGGTCAGCTATGGGTGGAGGATCAATGGATAAGAAGGCGCACCTTTGCAAAGTCGTCGTAGAAACGATCCTGGATCAAAAAAGGCGAGCAAAAGTCAGCAACGAAAGCCGGAAGAGAAAAGGGCGGTTTACCGACCTTGTCCTTCGCGTACACCTCGACCCACTTCTTCGTCTCTGGGTAGTCCAGGAGGGCCATGTCGCTAGGAAGCATCATCAACTCCTTCCCGACCGCCGTCGCCTCGAACTGCCGCGGGCCATCCCAGACGCGCTCTTTCCAGGGCAGCGTGAGGAGGAGACGGTAGTACTGGTTGGAAAACCTGACAGGATCGACAGTGGAAGGATGATTTGTCAGCTCGCAAGGGCGTGCAGGTTGATGAGGCTTGGGTAGGGACGAACCGGGTCGGGTTGGTGACCCAGGGCCCGTCAAAGCCTGATCGATCCTTGTGACATCGTCCCAGAACATGAGCACCCGAAAGCGCAACGATCTCCTGATCTGCAAATCCTCATCCAGCGAGAGGCAACTTTGTCAGCGCAAGTTGACTTTTTTGGGGTGGGAAAGGCAAGGACGAACCGCTAAAGCCCATTCGCCCAAAGACGTCCCTCAAGTGTGGCACGCCCTGCGCCCCGTCCGGCAGTCGGTCGGCGAGCATGTCGTCCTCCCCTCGATGAGCTCGGGCGGCCTGCTCGTCAGAGTAGTCGGTCCGGCCTGGCGTCCAGGGGATGA
The DNA here is from genome assembly GCA_014825545.1 of Cystofilobasidium capitatum. Lineage (NCBI taxonomy): Eukaryota > Fungi > Basidiomycota > Tremellomycetes > Cystofilobasidiales > Cystofilobasidiaceae > Cystofilobasidium > Cystofilobasidium capitatum. Next base: position 50,747 of record MVAJ01000035.1, read on the forward strand.
TCGGCCCTCCGAGGGATCGGATGGCTGTCACGCCCGCCACTGTGGAAGCAGACGAGCAGCTGTCAGTAAGGTGGACAAGATGAGCAAGAAGGCAGCAGAGTGGGTACGAACATGTCCAGAGGTCCGAGTGAGAGATCCAGTCGTGCTTCGCCTTGACAGGCTCGAGGAACGTAATGGCGTTGTGCAGTCCGGCGTCTACCCGCAAGAGATTAGATTAATCCTCCGGTTCACACGTAGCAGGGAGGGAAGGGAGCTGACTGGCAGGGTCGAGAGATTCTGGCGGGAAGCGCATGCCAGCGCCGTTCGAGCCTCCTGTGTGCTGCGTTCGACGGAAGGACGGTTCGAGATTGGTCAGAAAGGGTGGACAGGAGAGAAGCGAGCAAGTGACGGCGACGTACAGAGACGAGCGAGTAGTTTCCTATCATCTCAAAGGACACGATGAAAGATCGATCAACATGCGATTCTCAGATGTCAGTCCTGATCGAGGTGAAAGGCTGCAAGTAAGCACACGAGCGAGGAAAGAGGAGCGCACCGGAAGCGTGCCAGCTCAGACGGACGAGGACAGGTCCGATCGAGCCGTCGTCGTAGCCTGGTCGTGAAAGGATGGAGATGATGTCCTTGCAGACGGCTGGACGAGATACCGATGAGGAGGAGGGAGCCAGTGTCGTTTGGACGAAAGCACGCGCGTGCGGCGACAGTGTCGGAGGGAGGGGAGAGAAGGACCAGGCACGAGCAGGCATCAGCTGAAGCAAGCTTGCAGCACCGAAGGAGAGAAAGATACGTACCGTCGTAGTCTCCTGGTGAGCTGGGCATGGTCGTGTGTATGTGTAGGAGTTGGGGCGAAGGTGATAGGATCGGAGGGAGCGTGGGCTGAATCTGACCGGCTGTCGCTCGCGCCGGCTCCGACCGCGTAACATCCGCGTACCAAGTGTTACAGTTGTTACGGCTGCCCAGCGCGATTTTGGGCTCGCCCCAACCCGCTCTCCTCGTCCGTCCCGCACCTGTACCCTGTCAATCTCTTCAGCCATGTCGTCCAACCTCAACATCCCGTCCTCCCACATCGATTCGGCGCCCACCCCGGCCAACTCGTTCGTACAGTCGGGCCTGACCGCTCCTCAGCCGTCGTCGACCAAGCCCACGGTCGAGGACGTCGACGAGGAGGACGCCGAGGACGATGCCGCTGGCTTCAACCCTGCATCGCTGCTTGCCCAGGTGCGTTCGCTCTTATCTTCTGTAGGCGGTGGAGTCGATCTTTCGTCTTCGTGGGAGGTTTTGTGTCGATCGGGTGGGTTTGAGGACAGGGAGTCGTTGGGCAGAAGTTCTGCTCGGGACGCGTTGGACGAAAGATCTTCTCCAATTGCGGCTCCATCTTCAAAAGCTGACTTTGACTTTACTCGAATCGACTTGCAGAACCCTGCTCTCATGAACCTCGTTCAGGGCAAGCTTGCCAAGCTTGACGGTCGACCTTCCGGCTACCTCGAGTCGTGCGTCCTCCTTCCACTCGCGACATGTTTCGCCACCTCTCTGAATCTGACAGGACACTTTTGATCTTGCTTTCCTACAGCCTCCCCCAGGAGGTCAAGGCCAGGATCGACGGTCTCAAGGGTCTCCAGGTCGAGCACGCCAAGGTTGAGACTCAGTTCCAGCTTGAGATCCTCGCTCTCGAGAAGAGGGTGCGCCTTTTCAGCCTTCTGCGCCCTCTCCAACCTGTCCCACCGAACTGACATCTTCCGACCTGACTCTGTCAGTTCGCTGCCCTTTACGAGCCCATCTACACTCGACGATCTGCCATCATCGCCGGTAAGGTCGAGCCCACCTCCGAGGAGATCGAGGCCGGCCAGGCTGCCGACTCCGAGTGTGGCGACTCCGACTGCGAGTCGTCCCACGGCAAGATTACCGAGATCAACGAGTCCTCCGCCTCGGGCGGGGACAAGGTGGCCGGTATTCCTGAGTTCTGGCTGACGGCGCTCAAGAACTCGCGCTCGATCGTCGAGCTCATCACCGAGGAGGACGAGGCCGCGCTCGCCCACCTCGAGGACATCCAGCTGTCGTACCTCGAGGACGCCAAGCCCGGGTTCAAGCTCACGTTCGTCTTTGGTGAGAACGAGTTCTTTGAGAACAAGTCGCTTGAGAAGACCTACTACTACCAGGAGGAGGTTGGCTACGGAGGAGACTTTGGTGCGTTCCGATCCCTGTCCCCCTCCTTCTTCCTTGCACTCTTTTGAGGACTCAATTGACCACCCACACCCCCGCTCGTCATTCCCGCTTCATAGTCTACGAGCGAGCCACAGGAACTGAGATCAGGTGGAAGGAGGACAAGAACCTCACGCAGACCACTGAGATCAAGAAGCAGCGAAACAAGTGTATGTTGGACCACGCGCTCTCGTCGCATCTCGCCCCTCACCTTCTGAACCCACGCTTTCCACCACCACAGCCACCAACAAGACCCGAATCGTCAAGAAGGTTGTCCCCAACGACTCGTTCTTTAACTTCTTCTCCCCTCCCTCGCCGCCCTCGATTGAGGCCCTCGAGGCGGGCGATATTGACGAGGAGGAGCTCGAGATCCTCGACGAGAAGCTCGAGCTCGACTACCAGGTCGGCGAGGACCTCAAGGAACGCGTCGTGCCCAAGGCGATCGACTTCTTCACCGGCAAGGTGCTCGAGTACGAGGGCGACGACAGCGAGGAGGGAGACTTTGCTGACGGAGGGGACTTCTCGGTGGGTCCCTTTTCCACTGATACTCCTTGTTGTTTGCTGCTTGACTAACCTGATATTGTTTCCTTGCTGCAGGATGAGGATGACGACGATGAGGACGACGAGGACGAGGACGGACCCGCTCAGCCCCACGGTGGAGAGGACCCCCAACAGTACGTCTCCCAGCCTTATCCTCCCCCCTCTGCCTTCACGAGCTCACCATTCGGCCTTCCTATTCTATTCAAAAAGGTGCAAGCAGCAATAAACTCGTTCCCGTTCTGCATCTCGTTGATCTCCTGTCCCCGCTCGGTTTTCTCTTTCTCCTCTCCCTCTCTCCAAACCAAGGCTCTAGACTTCCCCTCCACCCCTCCCGCACTTGTTCTTGTTTCTTCTCTCTCTCTCTCTCTCTCTCTCTCTCTCTCTCTCTACCTCCCTCCGCGTTTTTCTCCAACATCTCGTGTGCCTTTTCCCTTCCTTGTGTTTCACCGTTTTCGCGTTTTCCAATCTCTTCTGGATGAAGGTGTCGAAGTAGCAGCGCCCGACCCGACTGAAGACAGAGAAAGAGAGTGAAGTGGTCAGCTCATAGACACGACCTTCGAGCGTGGATCACAAGAACGTACCGGTCTTGACACTCGGAACGAAGACGATGGTCTGCATTAAGGCAGGGTTGAGTCAACTGCCGAGACCGAGATGATGGAAGGATGAGAGGTGAAAGGGACGCACAGAGTTGGCACCTCGGACGGGCGTGAGCTCGGCGACGTGGAAGTGGTTCGTCAGGAAGCGGTAGGCGTAGTTGACGGCCGTACAGCAGATCGCGACGAGGAGGTAGGGGAGGACGGACTCTGTCGCCAAACAATCCGAGAGTAGAGGCGAGGATCAGCAACACGCAGGAGGAGCAAGAGGCATTAGGGCGACGCACTCGAGTGGTAGTTCATTCCCGCCAGAAACAAGATCAACCCGACGTGGTGCGAAACTTTGAAGAGTCGGTACCACCTCCTCCGGATCGGACCGCAGCCAGCGAGCACCATGATGCACATTCCGCCGTAGCCGTACCAGGCCTCGATGTTGACGATGTCGCGCATTTGGATCGACCATGTACCCTGATAGGCGCAGAAGAGATGTCAGGCGCTGTATCTTCCTGGCACAACTTGAGAAACTTTTAAACCCGCGCGTTCTTATCGAAAACTATGCAATATGCGATGATGTGGATTGTGGTGATGAAGACGCACAGTCGCGCGAGCCATCGGTGGAGGGAGGCGAGGGAGGCGTAACCGACTTGGAGGATCGTACCGAGGCCGCAAGTTTTCCAGCCAAGGGAAAAGATGAAAGGCAGCATCGCAAGCGGAACGAAGCCTGTGACGGCAAGAAGACGTCAGTGTTACGCTTTTGGACGAGGGGAGTGAGGGGGGGGGGGGGGCGTGCCTGTTCGTGTTGCATCCCACAGATAGTTCGACTTGATAACGCAAGTACAGATGACTACGACCAAGAACGGGACAAACAGCGTCGCTCCCTTGAGGTCAAAGTTGAGAAGAGGCACCCTCCAGGTGTAGGCGGGGAAGATGGTCCTTTTCTTGGTCCGTTGAAGAGGCGTCGCCGGTCGGAGAGACGGACCTGACCAGCCGTCGTTGTACGACTTCTCCGACAGACCGACCGGAACGAGGTTGGTCGAAGAGTTGGAGATCACTCGGACTTCGTCTGTGTCTTCGCCGTCGACCCTGACCCGGTGGGGGTTGGAGATCTTCATCTCGTGCCTTCGGGGCGGCCGTCGAGTGCTAAACGCCCAGCCGGACCTCCATCCTCCGCGAGACAGCCGGACGATGGTCGAAGGGAGCTGAACGAGGGCGTAGAGCAGGAAGAAGAGACCGAACGTGATCATGAGCGACTGCATGGCGGCGATGGTGCCGGCATTGACGTGCGTTGCATGGCTCTCGGTGTGGGTGGGGTTAGAGGTGCTTGCGGCGGCGACGGAGGAGGAAGACGAGGTCGAGGCATCGGGCGAGGGAAGCGGGGGGGAGCTTCGGAATGAGGGCGGTGTGACCTTCGTCGTGTTGCCGCTCCTGACGATGGTGGGAGAAGCGAGGCGAAAGGATGGGGACGTCAATCGTGGTCGGCAGGAGGTTGAACCGACAGTGAAACCAGCTCATAGGTGAGGAAGGGGGTAGCGAGGACGACGGAGGAAAGAGCAGGAGGGGGGGGGGGGTGGTTTAGAAGAAGGAGTTGAGATCTCTGGAAAGCAAGCGAGGCGAGAATCAATCGGTGTCTGTCGGCGATTGAGCTTCAGTTTCCGGCGGGGCGTAATGGTCAGTTGGATCAACAAGGTGGTCAATTGGCGGGACAGACAACAGTCAGATGTCACCAATGGAGAAGCGATGTCGAAAGCCAGTCTGGTTTGGAGAGATCAAGAGGAGAAGAGCACGAGCGGGAGACAGAACATCAACAAGATGCAGAACGAAGTAAGGTTTGGTGCTGCTGCACCTGTTATGAGATCAGTTGTCACGATGATGAGCTCATGATCCCAACGATACAGTGGTACTGGGAGGGAGAACTTACTGGTGGGGGTCCCCTCCACCGTGGGGCTGGACGTGCCCGCCTAAAGCGAGCAATCTAAGCCCTCAAAGTGGACAATGAGGGAGAACGATTCATCGAGAAGCAGCGGAGAGGACCCCGCTCCAGACGTTGAAGTTGTACGCCTCTACCGACTCCCGCATGGGCACACCCTCAAGTTCTCCAATCACTTTGTCCCCCCTCTTGAGCGTGAACCGCATCCTCCCCGGACCGAGATCCAGCGTCTGGCTCTTCCCGGACTCTAGTACGAGTAGTTTTGGGCTCGATGAGCACGCGAGCGTCCACCGCTTTCCTTTATCGGGCAGGGATGAAAAGACGGACACCTCGTCTCTTGCCCAGTCTGCGTTTGCCGGTCGGCCGATTGGGTCCATCTCTGCCAGACCATTCTTCAGATGCGTCCTGTACCAGATCCAAACCTTGTCTGGTGAAGGGGGTGAAGAGGGGTTTTTGAGCAGGAGGATGAAGTAAGCCGTCAGAGAGAGGAGGGCTGAGTGGGGGAGGCCAGTCGTCCATGCTTGACTGCCTGGCTGGTCTAGCTCGACGGGTCCGATGTCTAGGACGTTGAGAGTGGATAAGCTGCAGAGTCAGCAACGAGATCTTGGGGTTTGTCACGAAACTTCAAAGTGGGACGGGTTCTTCTCAAGCGTTTTTTCGCCAAAGCGTAAGGCACATGGCCAAGAAGGAAGAAAAAGAGACGCACGATGACTCTCACCATAGTCGTTCCAGCTAAGGACCTGGACGACCTTGGGTCGCCTCTGCGACTCGAGGACCTGCAACCACCGACGAGCGTACCATCCGCAGTCCGTCCCGTCTGCGCTCCCCCAAGAAACAACCGTCACGCGCAGACCGTTATCTCCGTGTCAGCAACCCGCAGATCCAAGAAAGGTGATGAGAGAAAGGAAGGACCGACAGATGGAGTTCTTGTTGAACGCGAAGGGAGGTTGGGTGCCGTAGTGGGTGAAAAAGCAAGGGCTGACGGCGGCCATGTAAGGTTTTCCCTGTGCAACCAGCGCGCCCCAACTGTCAGCTTACCTGTACTTCAAGAGGCGCGAAGATTCTTCCAGAAGTGGGAAGCGACGGACCGAAGCGACAAACTCTCGCTCTTCGGGACTTCCGGTCGAGGGACCGTCAATCTCCCAGGCGCTGTTCCACGCAAACAAGCAGTCGACGGCCGGATCGTCGACGATCGACTTGGGGGGGAGGAAGAACGCCGGCGCGAAGTAGATCTGTGGTGTTCGAGGAGTCAGAGTTGGGATTACAAGGGGCAGAGCAGTGCGAAGAGGGTAGGGAACGGACAGGCACGCCGGAGTCGTTTAACGTCCCTTTGAACTCTCCCCACCCTCCACCTCCTAAATCCAACCCTCCCCCTCCAAAAGTGCTCACGAACACTTTCCCGTCGACCCTGAGCTGATGTCGGCCTCCCTCGGCTCGAGCGAAGGTGGACACTCGGTCGACCAGAAGTGACAGGGACGGAGGGAGGACGTTGAGGTCGAGCGAGAGGCAGAGGTGGAAGGCCGGAAGACACAGACGGGCAGCGGAAACTTTTTAGGAAAGCAAGATTTCAGCACTCTTTCCTGTGCTCTGGTTGAGGAAGGAAGCGTCGAGACGAACGAGCTTGAGCCCACTGCCAGTCTTCCGGTCCAAGGTTGAGCACGAACCCGTCCCTATTGCAAGCCCAACGTCAGCCCTGAACTTGATAGAGAAGCCCGTGAAGAAGTGCGAGCCCTCACAGGCCTGCCTCGACGGCCAGATCAAACTGGCGCTTCCAGACGGCGTCGTCGTAGCTGTAGGTGTTGCCCAGCTTGAGATCCCAGAAGTGACAGGTCGAGGCTCGCGAGATGGTCAGCCCCTACGCGAGTGCAAAGGGCAAGGGGACGCACCATGAAGTGAGCAACCACAAGAGATCCGTCCTTGGTCCGCTTACTGAACATATTTCTCATCGCCAGAAAGTAGTAGGGGGTCGACGTTAGGTCGAGTTGGGCCTTCGCCCAGCCCTGTTCGGCTCAGCACGGGCGGAGTTTCAGGTCAGCTCGCAGGCAGAAAAAGTACGTCTTTGTTCCCTTTCCCTCCGCCCACAATTCCTGGCGAAAGCTGAACCCAAGGCTGTTCTGAAGCTCTCCGACCGATCTGGTGAGCAAGTACAGAAAATCGGTTGAGGGAAAGTAGACCTGTAAGTGGCTTTTGGATGCATCTGCCAGGCGATCGAAGCTCATCCAGGCAGGCCAGCGCAAAGCGAAGCAGACGACCTTCAGACCCTAACCCCATATTTCTTACTATCTGCCCACCATATCCCTCGCAGACACCATGCCCGTCGTTGTACCAGTACGTACCCTGGTCGCTGGTCTCTGGGATCTGCCAAGTCGTCGCTCTGCTTGAGGCTTTCGCTCGCCCTCTGACACCTGCCGAGCTCCCCCCTTTCACTCCCTTGCCCTCCCACAGAAGAGCCCTCTGCTCTCACCAGCGTTCCCCTACAACCAGACCATCTCGCCCGGACGAGCACCCTCCCACTCTTCGCCAACCTCACCGCTCATCCGCCCAGCAGCCACCCACAGGCGTAGTCTGGACCAGGTCTCGCTCCTGCAGCTCGACGAGGAGGCGGATGAGGACGTGCTGAGCTACGATCTCGACGACCCATCAGCGGTCACAATCAAGGGTGTCGCTCACTCGGACAGCTCCCTCGATGCTCTGTGCCTAGCTCTTCTTCATCGGCACCTCGATTGGGTCTGGCACTGACTTATTGGTCGGCTCTTCGTTTGATGATGTCTCCAGGGCTTACCCTTCAGCCCCGTTCTCAACCTCCATCTTGGCCCTGTTCCAACGTCTCAACCTCGAGCACTGGTCCGACAAGTCCTTCACGGACCAGAACATCAAGATCGACCGGGTCTCGGGTGCCATGACCAACGCCGTCTTCTTCGTCAGCTTTCAACCCAGCTCGAGCGCTCCCAAAAGCAAAGCACCGACTATGGTAAGCCCCCTTCCCTTTGGTTCGCATCCCAACCTTCTTATCGCCCATGCTCACGTCCTCTTGCACTCTCAACATCTGCACCCAGCTCTTGAGAGTTTACGGAGAGGCGTCGCTCAACTTCATCTCGCGCCCGTCGGAGCTCCGGATCCTCCACCTGCTGTCATCTCGCTACTCGCTCGGCCCCAAGATTCACGGCACCTTCGCCAATGGTCGACTCGAGGAGTACTTCCCCTCCCGCGCACTCAACGCCAGCGACCTGAGGGACGAGGAGACGTCGAGATTCATCGGCAAGCGGATGGCCGAGCTGCACTCTGTCGAGCTGGACGTGCTCGACCCAGTCGAGGCTGGCCAAAGCCGCGGACCGACCGTGCTCCAGAGCATCAAGGAGTGGATGGAGCCCGCTCGGAAGATGATGAAGCGGCTTGAGCGACTTGACAAGCAGGGCGCCATGAAGGGCTTGCTGGCCGCCTGGGTGGAGCACTTTGATCTCGATCGGCTTGAGAAGGAGATTGAGCTCTACGTCGAGTGGTTGAAGGGCTGCGAGAGCGGAGAGGTCAAGGGCGAGCAAGGAAAGGATTGGAAGATGGTCTTCTGTCGTACGTCTGGCCTCTCTTTGCTACACTGTCTCTGTCAAGGCTGACATCTCGCCGCGCTTCTCGCCCAGACAACGACGCCCAGTACGGCAACCTGCTCCTCCTCCGAGACCCCCTACCCCCTCCGGCACCCAAGCACCACTCGATCATCGTCGTCGACTTTGAATACTCTTCGCCGAACCCGTACCCGTACGATATCGCAAACCACTTTTCCGAGTGGCAGGCCGACTACCACCACTCAACCCAGTCGTACTCGCTCTCGGACCACGGGAAATACCCCACGAAGGAGGAGCGGTACAACTTTTACAAGTCGTACCTCGAGGTCAGCAAGGGACGGCCGGCAAGGGAGGAGGAGCTGAGCCATATCGACCGAGGGGTCGAGGTTTGGCGGCCGGCCGGGAGCGCCAACTGGGCCTTGTGGGGTGTCATCAGCGGGGAGGCGCAGGTGGATGCGCTGGAGAGGGGCGATGGAGATTGGGCACCAGACTGGGAGTACCTCGTACGTTTCCCCTTCTCTCCTTTGTGCCATCCCTTGCTTGCGGACGAGAAAGCTGACTTTGTGTGTTTTGGTCGTGAAGCTCTATGCTCTGGAGCGAGCGACGATGTTCCGCAACGAGATCCGAATCCTTGGGATCCAGCTTGATTGATGACCGTAACGATCATTCCCATCAGGCACCTTCTACCAACCGTAGTACGCCCTGCCTCCTCTCGCTTACAGCTGACCCTTTCCAAGTTGCATCGCCAGAGCATGAACCTTCACAACTGCATCACGCTAAGGGTAAAGCCACCGAGCGCCGGTACGCACCCACGTTGAGCACTGATAGGGCCAAGGCACAGGTGCGCACGGCGCGCATGCTCGTCGGCGGAGAAGCTGGACGGGGTCGTGCGTGTCTCTCGGCAGCTCCACCGTTTCGAGGGACGCGTGTGGGGACAGCTCGCTGTGTACGTGCGCGTTTCGCCTCCTCTTCTCAAAGGGCGACCTCGAGACGCGTCGTGTTGATCCCTTTTATCCCACCGGCCATCTCCTTCAGCAACCATCAGCGCTTGAGCAATGCTCTGCTCTCTCATCTCGCCCTCGTCGGTCGTCGCCGTCCTGCTCGCGTCGACTTCCTTCACCCTCTGCGCCGCTGCTCCTCGCCGACTCGAAAACTCCTTGCAGGGACGCAAGAAGCCCTCCCCCTCAGTCCAAGCACTCTCTCCTCACGACATCCAAGGGTCCAAATTCCTGTCAGACTACGACGGACAGACTGTCCAGGACCTCAAGGGACTGGTCACGGCCAAGTCGTGTGTCCCTTTTCCCTCTTGATCCAGGATCGTCTAGGCGTCTTACTGACATGTCGACGCGCTTTCTTCCCCGGGACGACACAGGTCCTCTGGTTTCTACATCCAGTCTCTCAGCTGGGACAAGCTTGATGTTACCAGCGAGGGTCTCTACGTTCGTCCGTCTCGTTCACCGAGTCGACGACCCAAGAGCTGACGTTTTTGCAATGTTTTTTTTTTTCTTTTTTTCTTTTTTCCTACCTCAGGTTTACGGCTACCAGTCCGTCGACCTCGTCAACGTCGGCGACATCATCACTCTCTCCGCCACCGTCTCCGAATACGCCTCGGACGACACCTACCTGCACCTAACAGAGTTGACCTACCCGTCTAACATCACCGTCCTCTCGTCCAACAACGACGTTAAGCCCGTCGTCCTGGGTCGGGACCGAACGCCCCCTGGGTCGAGGATCTACTTCAAAGACCAGTTCCAGCTGGATGCGCCGATCGAAGTTGAGGCGATCGACAAGAAGATGAAGGAGAAGGATCAGGGCCTTGACTTTTGGGAGAGGTGCGCGTCTTTCAGAATTACATTCGTTTTTTGGTCGAGACTGACCTTGCTCTCTCTCTTTCTGGCGCAACTCAGTCTCGAGGGCATGCTCGTCACCATCCCCAAGCCTCGAGCGGTCGGTCGAACGAACTCGTACTCGGAAGTTTGGATCGTTGGAGAGGACTACGCCACGCACTCCAACTCTCGAGGGGGACTGACGACCAACGTCTTTAACGGCAAGTGGGACTCCAACCCAGAGGCAATCGTAAGTCTCTCGGGCCCTCCCTGCAATACCGCAGTCTCAGGTTGCTGACTCTTAAGTGATCGCAGTGGGTCTGGAAACCTCTGGACGGCGGATCCGTCCCCAAGACGGCCATTATGGGCACCGAGTTCGAGGACATCACGGGCATCATCAGCTACAGCTACGGGTGAGTCTCGGCAGCTTCGTTTCAGAACGTTCGAGATGGGTGTTGTACTAACTGCCCGTTTGCGATCGCAGATTCCCCATCATCTACCCGCTCACGGCACCGATCATCATGTCTTCCCCTACTGATGCCTATCCTCCGAGCTCCATCAAGGGCGATGGACAATGCACCGTCTCGATGGCCAACTAGTGAGCGTTTCCTCCCCATGGTCGAGCTCAAAGCGCTTTGGCTAACGTTTTTCCTCCAACCCCGCAGCAACGTCTACAACCTCAACCCCAAAAGCAAGACGTTCAGCAAGCTAGCGGATCACATCGTCAACTACCTGAACCTTCCAGACGTCCTCGGTCTCGAGGAGATCCAAGACGACTCTGGCTCCACCAGTGCGTCTCCCACCGTCCGCTCCGTCCCATCGCAGTCTCGAAGGACTGACGCGCCTTGCTGCGACAGACAACGGAGTCACGACAGGCAACAAGACGCTGTCGATGCTGATCGATGCCATCCAGGCCATCTCGGGCGTCACGTACAAGGCAGTGGAGATTGCTCCTATCGACCTGATGGACGGTGGTCAGCCAGGAGGAAACATCCGACCAGGTGCGACGACTCCCCTCACATTCTTCTTTTTTCCCTTGCGAATCGACCACTCGAAGCTGACCCTGTTCTTGTATGGCTCGGCAGGCATGCTTTACCGCGCCGACCGCCTCGAGTTTGACCCTCTTTCGCCCGCTGGGTCCAACACCGACGCTCAGTCGTTCGTTCGCGACCCTGTGACGGGAGAGACGACCTTTGCGCTCAACCCTGGTACGCCTCCTCAAGTTTCTCTTCGTCCTCACCGAAAGCCAGAGCTGCGATCTGACCTAGGTCGCCCGTTTTTCTTGCCTGGCAGGATTGATCGACCCCACCAACACCGCGTGGACCGACTCGCGAAAGCCCCTGACGGTCTCGTTCTTTGTCAAGGGCGTGCCGTCCAAACAGGCAAGGAAGAGGCTGCACGTCATCGTCGCCCACTTTGCCAGCAAGAGCGGATCGGGAACGACGTTCGGTACGTCCCTTCCTCCTTTCCTCGCTCAATCTACGAGCTCGAGAGGCTAACACTGATAGGACCGTCTACGGCATCACAGGGAGGTACCAGACTGCCACGAACGGCGCTGTCGAGGCTCGGATCCAGCAGGCCGAGGTCGTTGGCGACTTTGTCAAGTCGATGCAGAAGGCCGACTCAAAGGCTCAGGTGCGTCCACTCTTCCTTCGAACCACGTGTCTCTCGCTTGAATCTCATCTCCACGACGTCAATACTGATCATCGTCCACATCTTGCACTCTCTTCGTCTCCAGATCGTCCTCCTCGGCGACCTCAACGAGTTCGACGGTGTCCAGCCCATCGAAAAGCTCTCGCAGTACCTCATTCAACTCCAAGTGGCCGACCCGACCGAGCGGTACTCGTACCAGTTCGACCAGAACTCGCAGCAGATCGACCACATCTTCACTACGAAAGCCCTCGCCAAAAGAGCGCAGGTGGAGGTGTTGCACGTCAATACGTGGACGACGGCGGCGGATCAGGCATCGGATCATGATCCTGTCCTGGCTAGTATCCGGGTTTGTTAAGCGAGGGACCGCTGGAGAGCGTGATATGGGAGGGACAGATCAGAGCTAGGCTTGCAGCGGGAGGTAGACTCGAGGCATGTTCAAAGTTCTTCGTTTCTTTGCGTTCGACTCCCATCGCGCAAGAGAAGTTCAGGAGAAGATTTCGAGCAAGCAAAGAACCTCCTATCAACTACTGCTACCTTTTACTGCGAGTGACCGTCAAAGTAGTCTTTCAAGGTCTGGAGTGCGACCCGGCCGGCGTCTGTAAAGTGGGGGTTCGATCGCACTTTGCGTACTTGTCTGCTGCTGGCGGGCGCGAGGGGTCCGAAGAAGAGGAGAGCCCCAGCGTCGACTCGACTCCTCCCTACCACCCTGCCCAGCTTCAAAGCCCTACTTCTGGCACATTACTACCTCTTGTAGTATCTCCTACTCTTCCAGGCAACGCTCAGGTCGTCGTCTCGGTCCAGGTCGTCAGGTCGATTGAAAGTCGCCGGCTGCCCTCACTCCCCCTCCCTTCCCCAACCAACCCCTTCGGACATGGCCCTCCTCAGCCACCCTGCCACGTCCTGACGCTTCTTCGCCCTCAATCCATCAACACAAAAACCCTCGACTCCTTCTGCTCCTGCTCGCATCTCTCTACTCTCGTCCTGCCCTCTGCACCTGCGTTCAGTCGACGTCTCTGCTCTGTCCTCGCTCGAGTGCGTGCCTGCCTTCAACCGGCCTCTCCTCTCGTTTCCCGCTTCCTTGCGGATCTCCTGACCCTAATTCCTGTCCTCTCTTCTCAGAAACATCTCCATCGGCTCAACTTTACCTCATCCACGCCTCTGCACTGCAAGAAGGGCGTCTTTCTCTGTTTCAAAAGGGTCTTTCAGACGCTCGTCGAACAGCTCCTCCGCCCTCAACCCGGCCTCCTAGAGATTGGCTCATTGGTCCTCCGCCACCCTTCACGCCTTCCCTCCCCACGAATCCTCGCGGGCTGCTCTCGACTTCTACCCGAACGCTGGACGTCTTATCCCTTTTTCGCCGTCCTTCAGCCGGTTCTTTCAGTCGGTCGGTCGGCTCTCCCCTCGTTCAGAGACTGCACCAAGGCATGGACCCTCACTCGTCCATGGAGGACAGACATGTCGATCATCAATCTTCTCATCACCAACTGCCTCTCGACCCTCAATTGCAAACCCATCAGCCTCAACCTCATCCGTCCCACCTCCAGGCGTACCTTCCTTCATCGCACCATGAGCTCAGTCCATCCCATCTCCAACCCCCACAACCCTACCAGATGGGCGTTCATCACCAGCACACACTCGCCCGTCCCGACTCTCCACCCTCACCCTTCGCTTTCGCACCTCCTCCGATAGCAGCAGGCATTCCGGGGACTCACGGACCTGGAGGGAGTTCGTCTCCATTCTCGTCGGGCCCGCTGCAGTACCCCGGAGCTTACAAGCCCCAGCAAGCGCAACATCACCTCGGCTATCAACAGCAACCCCACTCGCAGTACAAGCAGGAGGACTACTCTCATCCGTACGGTGCGACCGGGCTGCACGAGAACAGTCGAGCAGGGACCGAAGGGTCCGACACCGGCGGTGGCGGATCCCCCCGGGGGAGCTCTGGGAGTTCGCCCAGCCGGACGCAGAGCTCGGCAACGTCTAACGCTCATGCTGGTCCCTCGTCGTCGACGTTCAAGCGCAGGAGGTCGGCTCGACCGGTCGGGGTCCAGCCAAAACCCCAGGTCAGGGTTGCGCCCGGTCCAGAGGAGAACCTGACGGCGACGGCCAAGACGAGAAGCTATCCGATAGGAGAGGACGCCAACAGACCCTTCCAGTGCGATCTCTGTCCGCAAAACTTTGTACGTCGTCCACTCGTCCCCGCTGAAGATGCTGCAGAGTTGCTGACCAATCCATCTCCCGACACCGCAGAACCGGAACCACGACCTCAAGCGCCATCGCAAGATCCACCTGGACGTTAAGGCATTCGACTGCCTCAAGTGCAACAAGAGCTTTTCGCGTAAGGATGCGCTGCGACGACACTGGCTCGTCAAGGGGTGCAAGGGCAACGAGCTTTCCGGTGCTGGGCTGCGTGAGTCTCCCCTTGGGCGTGCGAGCTTTGGCAACTACCGCATACTTGATTGACTGACACGACTTGCTTGACGTGGCTTCCTTTTACTAGCGACGGATCCGGCCTTCTCCCAGACGAGACCATCGACCTCGGGAGATCTCTTGCCCGAGGGGTCTTCCTCGACTGGCCCTGGTGGGAAGAAGCGAAATGGGCCCATCAAGGGTTCTAAGAAGGCGGGCAAAGGAAAGAGCAGCAAAAAGCGCAAGGGGGAAGGAGAACTTGATAGCTCGCCGGACAGCGCGAGGGACGACCGGGTGAGTGAAACGCACACCTCGATGGAGGCTGCCGACAATTGACCTTTGCTTCATTGACTACCCTCTGCTTAGGGTACCATCGACGAATACGACGAAGACGACGAAGAAGACCCATCAGGTCTCCGGTCGCCCCCAAACCCTCAGTCCAACATGCCGCCGGCCCACCATCAGTCGTTTGCCAGCAACGGTCCCTCGCTGTCCCCCGCTCATCCGCAACACCTCTCGCAGGGCTCTCCTTATCCTCCACTGCAACCTCAAGACCTTCCGCCCATCCACGCTTCGGGGATACCTGCCTTTGGATCCTCGTCGCCTTCCCCGCACAACGGCCAGTTCGCAAACGGCAACATCAACCCGCACCTGCAACCTCAGTACCAGACGGCGCCCTACCAGATGTCCTACCCGACGCACATTCTTTCCAACAACAACCTCCCGTACAACTCGAGCCCAATCGATGGGCCGAGCGAGAGTCACCACATGTCGCGCGGGGGATCGCTCGGGGCAGGAGCGTCGTTCTTTCCGGCGCAGCACAATGGAGGTTACCTCCCTCCACGGTTCTTTCCGCCTCCGCCCTCGCTGCATCCGTCCTTTTCCAACGAGGTCGGCGACGAGCCCGACTGGAGGCGCGGCCCTGCTTCCTTTCCCATGCACGCGCAGGAGTCTGGCGACGCCTCATCGACGGGATCGTTCAACGTCCCGGGAGGGTTCAGCAACCAGGGCACCGGCAGCAACTTCCACTACCCAACGGCTCCTCAGCTAGCTGCACCTCAGCTCATGAGTCAGTTAGCGCCTCCTCAGCTCTCGCCTTCGATACAGCAGCACCCTCCGGACGCGCTCTACTCACACTCGTTCCACCAGCCCAACACGCTCCCCGTCCACTCGCGCCATCCATCTCTCGCCTCGCCGGCGAACGGCAATCTCCTTCACTCTCCAGGCGGATCGAGAGGCGGCACTGCTCGTTCACCCCTGCCACTGCCTTTGCCGTCGCCTCAGCAACAGCAGCAGCAGGCGCATCTCCTCCCGCAGGCGCACCACGACCAGCACTTCCTCAACCACCTCCAGGCTCAAGGTCAGCAGCAGAACCAGGTCAACCATCTTCATCAGTTCCAACACCAACGTCATCAGCAGCAGCAGCAGCAACAGCAACATTTGCATCCCCATCTGCAGCCCCAACCGCAGCAGCAGCAGCAGCATTGGTTCCCTCCACCCAATCCGTTCCCTTACGATCCGTCGCACGAACAGGACCACCAGCGGTACGAGTAGGCCTTCCATCCACCCTCCACCTCCTTCCCCTTATCTCTTGACCTCGCCACCCCGTTTGTTATGTGACCCTGTGTAGTCTCCCCCCCATCTCCCTCCCTCATCCGAAAAGGAGAAGCTTTGCCCTCCGGTCCGCTTCCTCACCACCATTCACTTTCGAAATTCTTTCTTTCTCCCTTGCCTGTCTGTCTCGTTTTCGTTTTCCCTGCCCCCCGTCCGGTCTCCAAAATTTACTACCTAAAAATGTTGCTGTTCATCGGATCGCGCTTGGCGGAGGCCAGAAAAGACAGTTTCGAGACCACGAGGAGCGACGGTCTGGGCAGCCAATAGTCAGTCAGAGAGTCGGGCGCCCTATCGACGTTGAAGGGGGGAGAGAAACAGCATCGTCCAGTCGTTGGAGTCGTGCGAGCGGTTGCTCCCGATCAGAGGTCGAAAAGGGGTCCGGCTGATCGGCGAGCGCCGAACAGGCGCATGCATCTCTTCGCCTCTCCTCCTCTGCCCCGAACCCTACTCAACTCAAAGAACAAAAGGTACGTGCGCCTGTTACGCTTTTAGAGCTGAACGCGGTGTCAACAGCTGGTCTTGTGCGATGCGAAGTCCGTGAGGGCATGGGGGAAGGGGGTGTAGCCCGTGGGGCTTGAGGTCCGACGACAGGAAGGAAGGGAGGGCGAGACCGGCAAGGATAGGGCAGGGACGGCGGTCGACCCTGAGGAAGGACGCGCTGATCGCCTGGTTTCACTCATCTGCGTCTATCTTGCGTGCTGACTGGGTCTCCTTGCTCTCCTGCTCAGCCCACCATCATGTCGCCCATCCCCTGGTCCTCCATCCACCCGCAGAACGAGCTCAAGTTCGCCGCCCATCCTTCCCGCCGTTCAACCATCTACGGTACCAAAGGTGTCGTCGCCTCCTCTCAGCCTCTCGCAACGGCGGCGGGACTCGAGATCCTCAACCTCGGAGGAAACGCAGCCGACGCAGCGGTCGCAACGGCAGCCGCGCTCAACGTGACCGAGCCCTCGTGCACCGGTATCGGAGGCGACGTCTTTTGTCTCTTTTTCGACGCTAAGGACAAAGAGGTCAAGGCTGTCAACGGTAGTGGACGAAGTCCCGAGAAGCTTACGCTGGATTACGCGCGGAGCAAGGGCATCAGTGGACGGTCGATCCCTCTGACAGGTCAGTTCCTCCCGTCGTCTGATCTCTCCCAATGACTTGAACCCTGACGTCCACTTTTACATCCCTTACAGACCTCAACTCGGTTACTGTGCCGGGAGCTGCCTCTGGCTGGTGCACTACGATCGAGCAGTTCGGCTCTCGCAAGCTCACAATGGCCCAGATCCTCGCTCCTGCCATCCGCATGGCCGAGGAAGGAGTCCCTGTCTCTGAACTTCATTCGCACGCCGTTCGTCCCGCCGCTTGCTTTAGCAACCTCTCCCACTCTCACTGACAGTGCTCCTGCTCTTTCACTTTCGTCGTGTTTGCAGTGGCAGCGCTCGGAGAACCTCATCAAGAACGCCTCTCCGTCCGCCAACGACATGCTCCTTAATGGTCGCGCACCTCGACAGGGAGAGATCATGCGATTCCCTCACCTGGCCAACACCTTCAAGGCAGTTGCTGAGCATGGACGGAAGGGTTTCTACGAGGGGCGGATCGCAGAGGCTATCGTCGAGTTAATTCAGGTCCATTCGGTCGTTTCGTCTTTCGCGCTTCTGGAAGGGCTGGACTGACGCCCTCGCTCATCGGGTTTTGTCCATCTCCAGTCAAAGGGAGGAGTCATGGAGCTCAGCGATCTCGCAAAGCACGACGCTCAGGTTGTCACGCCCATCAGCTACACCTACAAAGCTACGGAAGGCGACGAGGGAGTCACCGTTTGGGAGTGCCCGTAAATCCATCGTTGAAAACTGCAGCTCGGACCGACACTGACGATTTCCTACTTTGACACAGGCCTAACGGACAAGGTCTGACGGCGCTTCTCGGACTCGGTCTTCTCGAGTCGATGGACGACAAGGGACTCCTCGGCAAGGACGGTCTGTTTGGTCTCGAGCACAACTCTGTGCCTTACCTCCACGCCCTCATTGAGGCCCTCCGTCTCTCCTTCGCGGATACGAGGTGCGTAGTTTTCTCTTCGACTAGAAGAGTTGACCTTCTTGACCGCAAATTGGTTGCGCTCTCAGGTACTACGTCACGGACCCCGACGTCGTCCACGTCCCCGTCGACGAGCTTCTCAGCAAGAAGTACCTCGACTCGCGCGTCGACAACTTCTCGCTCGACAAGGCGGACCAGGAGGTCAAGCACGGCTACCCTGTCCAGTCGAGCGATACGGTTTACTTTACTACTGCTGACTCGGAGGGTAAGTCTTTTTTCTTCGTGTTCTTCTTCTTCTGGATTTTCAAGGGTACAAGACACTGACGCTATCCGTGTCAAAATTGCAGGGAATGTGCGATTTACTCTTCTTGAAACCCTTCAGACGTTTTGAGTGTCCTCAACAGGAAGTGTGAGTGACTGACAGGGCCAATCGTCTTCTTTTCCCGCCAGGCGTGCTCGTTCATCGCGTCCAACTACGCAGGATTTGGTAAGGATCCATCGCTGATTTGTCAACCATTCATAAGGATCAAAAGATTGACTCTACGCGATTTCTCTCTTTCTCAGGTACGGGTGCCATCCCCAAGGACTGCGGCTTCACTCTTCAGGTGCGCAAGGCATCCTGCATCGTCCTGTTTCGCCTCCTCGCTTTAATCGCCCTGAAGAAACCCCTCTCTCTTTCCCCTAGAACCGAGGCTCCGGCTTTACTCTCGAGGAGGGTCACCCGAACGTGCTCCAGGGCGGCAAGCGACCCTACCACACAATCATTCCGGCCATCGCCACTCACGGCAAGGAGCTCTTCATGAGTTTCGCATGCATGGGAGGATTCAATCAACCGCAGGCTCACGTACGTCCTCTCTGTGGTTGGAAATTGTATCTGGACTTATCAGCTATCGTTCTTGACTCTCAGGTCCAAATCCTGCTCAACATGTTGAGAGGCATGAACCCTCAGGAGGCACTCGATGCCCCACGCTTCTGCATTTCGGCTGGACTCCCCGACGCAGAAGTCAAGGCCACCGCCTCGGCGGGAGACATAAACTCGGAGGTGCGTCTTGCGATCTTTGGTCTTGTCGATCACAACTGACTTCGTAGGATTTCCCCCAGGTCTACATCGAGGAAGGTATCCCCGAGTCAACCGTCCAAGCTCTCCGAGCACTTGGACACGACGCTCGTCCAACTAAGGGCTTCGGTCGATCGACCTTCGGTCGAGGACAGATCATCCAACAGACGTTTGATGAGACGTCCGGTCGGAGGGTGTGGGCGGCGGGCAGCGACCTGCGAGGAGACGGGCACGCGGCTGCGCAGATCTAGAGCGAGCTGAGACCTGCTCCGCTGTACAGACTATGATATGATCATGAGGCTCACTTGCTGCCTTTTTGGGGGAGACTATGTGCATTGAGAAAGGGAGGGCGAACTTATCCGTTGGGTGCACTCCCGCCAAAACGACCCGACCAACCTACCAGTTTCTCCCTCGACGCCTACTCCCCTCTCTGAATCCGAAAGAGAACAACCTCAGCTCCCAGAACGACAGCATCTTCGGCCATCTCACTGGTCAGTGCTGCTCTTTGGTCGCTGTCTGCTTTGACAGCACCTCCTCTCTCATCGCACGCGCATCTCGCTGACACGACTCCCCTCCTCGTTGCTGCCCGTAGTCCCCTATCTCCTCTCCTGCTGCCGCCGGTCTTCAGGCCAACTGCCCACGATGACCTCTTCTGCGTCGACGGACAACACGCCGCCTCAGCCTCCTCCTACCCTGCCGCCGTCCTCGCTCCGCGCGAGCTCGTCGACGACGCTGCACGACCTGCTCAACTTCCCCTCGCCCAATCTCGACACACCGATGCCTCCGCCGCCGTCCGTTCCTCAGCACCCTGCCTTCCAGCCAGGCATGGAGTACTACCCCGTCTACCACCACCCTGGCATGGTCCAAGGTCATCCTCTCCAGATGCAAGGCCCTCCGCCGCCAGAATACCTCCATCACCCAGGCGCTTACGGCCAGCCTCCCCCACCCTTCCCTCACCTCGCCTCTCACCCTTACGCATCTTTACCCGTTGGAAACCCGTACGAGCACATGGCGAGCTCAAGCAAGCATCGAAGAGACTCGATCCCGTCGTCCATCACGTCCATGGACGACGGAGCCGACCGCGGGTCGACCTCCCGCAACACCTCCCGAGCCCCGGGCGAGCAGATGGAGGTCCCGCCGGAGATCATCGCTGGTCTGCACGGTCGGCAGCTGACAGAGAAGAAGCGGAAATGGCGAGCGAAGCAGGGCGTTCAGGGGCCTGGGAAGTCGTGGAGGAAGGGATTGAAGGACAGCGACCGACCACCCCCTCCACCACCTCTGCCCGTCCCCGAGCCTCTCGTCGGCCACGTCGAGGAGAACCGGGAGCGTCACTTCCTCGAACCGGACTGGAAGAGTCCACTGCCGCCCAAGAAGAGGAAGGAGCTGACCGAGAAGAACAGGAGCCGGTTCGTTGCCAGCGCGCCGGCGGTCAAGTACAACCAGGCCTGGATCACAGGTTCGTTCCACCCTGCTCATCATCTCCTTCTGTCAAGACCTAACGAAAGTGTGTACTCTTGCTACTTTCCAGCGGAGCCGCTCCTGAACAAGGGCGTGGAGAAGACGATGCCGGTTCGTCAATGGAAGATCGGGAACCGCATGGTGCGCTCCATCACTGGCAAGCACTGGGTCTCGAAGAGCGGCTGGGTCGGAGGTGAGTCTTCCTCTGTCCCTTGTCCCTCCTCAAATTATTTGACTGACCGGGGCGCGCAACTTGCTTGAACTCTCCAGACACCGAGTCACCTCTGGCGACCTTCATCCAAGAGCGCAAAGTCGCCGCAGCTCAACAAGCTATCACCGCCTCCCTCCCTCGTCCTGCAATCCCCTCACCTTCCTACCCCTCTCCCTCTCCTTCGGGCACGCCCTACCCCGAGTCTTCCTCGCTTGCGCTTCCGAGTCAGCAAGCACTCGGCGCGATGCGGTCGGGCAGTCCGGCATTCGCACCATCCTCGGGAGGGTTCGTCATGCCCCATGAGAAGCATCGGCTGTACACGCTTGCTAGGGAGGTGGAGGGGAGCGCGTCGAGGGAGGGTAGCGTAGCGAGTGTTGGGAGTGATGGGACGGCTACGTAGGGCGCTGGATTGTATCATGACGGTCGACTCTACGTGTGCTTCGTGCGAGGGGTAGTATCGCGAGGTATTGATACAGCTTTTACAAATTAAGCTAGTTCAGGCACAAAAGGAACGAGAGTTGAGGCCAGTGACAGAGAGAAGACGGTCTGCGGCAGACCAAGAGGAGAGATGACGAGGGCGGTCGATGTAGCTGCCTGCCGAGGTACCGGAGAAGACGCTGAGTCTTCAGATCTCGACGTCGACAAGCCTTGGGACATCTCGCCGTTGTTGCTCACCTTAAAGGGAAGACGCTCGGAACCGGTTCACAGCTATTCGGTTGGGGTTCCTGCGCTGTCGGGCTTGGATCTTGCTCTCGAGTGGCGAGACAACCCTCCTGAAGAGACACGTTCCTGGGGCAGCCCATATCAAAAGCACTGCTGTAAGAACCGTCGCTTGTGTCGTACAGGCAGCTGAAAAATCCTTCTCTGAGAGGCAAGGAAGAAGTGCAGAAGGCCCATTCGTCAGCCTCATGTCCGGTCGAAGCAACCTATGGCAGAAGAACACACGCACCCATTGTTGTAGAAGCAACTCGTGTTCGCGCCTTGCTCCCGTCCCTCTGGGCCTGACACACTGCGGTAAACAGTTGAATCATCGCCTGCGAATGAAGCGGGGCATGTGTAGTAGCAATCGTCGGGGTCAACCTCGTTGCTGGAAGTGAACCGCTTGACCGCCTGAAGGGTGCCTGTCGCGTCGTAGTTGAGACTGGCCGCTGCCTGGAGGGGAGAAAAGACGGCGAGCGCAAAAACGACGAGCGAGAAGGGCGTGCAGAGGGTCATGGTGGAAAGAAGAGGGGGGGAGGAAAGGAGGGGCGAGGATAGGCAAGGACTGATGAGAAGCTGATGCGAGTCAGGGGGGAGAACACGACGAAAAGGTTGAGAAGGCGTTCCTGCTCCTGCTCCGTCAACGCAGGCAAACACAAATCGGAGCGTTAAGGGCTGTTGAGGAACGGACTTGGAGAACCGGCAGCCATGGCGCCTTCTGCACCCTTTTTGTTTCATCCGCCCACCCTTGCTCCCTTGGCTCTTTCCTATTTTCGCTCGAAAGAGCACTCCTCGTTCGCTTCCGCTCGAACACAAGCCGCCCTTTCCAAGATTCGCATGCTTCGTGCACCTTGTAGTCGAATAGAAGGATGCAAGAGATCGTACATGAGCGATACCCGGACACCTTCACCCTCAGCCGACCTAACGTCCTACAACACCCTCCAGATCGCATATCAGAATCGACTAGTCTTCCCTAAGAACGGACGCCCCCCTTCCTCCGCCCGGCTGTGTAACGACCTTGCAGTTTTCCTCGCCAGACGCCTCCCTGGGCACGAGGTCGGTTATCTTATGCTCAGAGGGGCCTTTCGACCCTACCCGAGCGACCAAGTGCGCGTAACCGTCCGGATATTGATCGACGCCGAAGTCGAGTGTTTGACGGACGTTTATTGAGGACAGAAACAGAGATACATTTCAGCAGCTGGGAGGTCAGGAAACGAGCGGTGGACGGGGGACAGATGAATGTTGCGCACCTTTACGAAGTTGAGGTAGTCGTTTTGTGCAAACTTAGACCTCTCTTTCAAAAGCAGCGCAATCAGCTGACAGTAGTACCATTTGGAGGACCTTGAAAGTCAAAGAAATAAGCGAGCTCGTCAGTCTGGCTCTTGCGGCGGAGTGAGAAAATGGGCGTGGACGGATCAGGTGTGGACGGGGGTTCCCAGCCCCTGCCCCGCTCGTTCCCCCGTCGTCCGTCTCGGTCTGTAGCTCAAACTGACCTTCCACGTAAATAATCTTTTCGGGCGGGACCTAATCAATGCCGAGGTTGAGGCGTAGGAAGTCGGTGCGATACAACGCCCGAGATGAGGACGAGGACGATCACAGTCTGAAAGCGCGTGCAGTGAGCGCGCTGTCGAGTGTTGAGGGCGCCTGGAAAGACCGCAACGGGACCAAACCAGTCTCAAATGAAGTCGAGGGCTGGGTTTAGTGATTTCGAAGGACTCACGCTTCTTCTCCTCTTTTTCGGTCAAGGTGCCTCTAAATCGAATCACGCCTGGGTCCCTCGCCATACCGACATTCCAGACGCCCTCCAACAAATTGACCCAGGGCAGCTTGTTTTTACATTCCAAGGAGCCGCACGCCGAGCTGTGGATGGTGTCAACCGCGGACGAGGTTTTTGGGGGGAGGGCAAAGGACAAGACAATTCGGGACGAGTCAAATTGCTGCAGCTCAAGGAAAAGTCGCTTGACCAGCTTGAGCGTTTCCTGAGAGGAGTCGAATGGTGAAGGAGGCTCGATAAAGACGCGGCACCTGTTTGAAGGGGCAGAAGGAGTACGTGCCTGATAGGACTGAAGCAGGACTCCTTACGTCAAGCGCTGAGTTCCCAGAGGGTCCGAAACGAGCGGGTACGAGAGGTCGAGCATGTAGTTCGTCGTCTTAGGGGGAGAAAATAAGTGGAGGCTTCGGACAGGTCAGAGCCTGGGGGCGTGTCTTCAAGATGGATGGGACAGGTGCTCGAGACAAGTGGAGCGACGAGGTCGGGTGAGGGAGCAGAGGCGGCTGCCCTTCTGTTGGGCCTGGACGAGCTGGTGTTTGCCCTGCTGTTGCTGGACAGTTTTATCCGCTGTTTGGGTGTCTGAGGAGGAGAGATGGAGGGTGGGAGCTGGAAAGGAGGGTGCTCGAACCTCCTTCGTCGAGAGGGACGGAGTCGGCGGGCAGGAACTCATGGGGTTGGGCACATCGACCTTGCACAAATCACCAGGCGTTTCGCCTCGCAGAAGACTCGAGCGTGGTAAGCGAAAAGGAGACATGAGCGTGACATGAAGTAAGAACTTGTAGTCGAGGACAGAAGGCGGACACTACAACGCAAGCATGTCGACTTCTACCTTGCGACCATCTCATCCAGTCAAATGACCCTGTGAGAGATCATCAACTGAACACACTTCAAGTCGACAGCTCGGCAGACCTCCATAATTAAATGGAAGACAGCGTAATTAATCGCGAACAGCACGATGCCGAAGGGGATCTGGAAAGTGGATACGACAACGATCAGTTGGTGTGGATTTAAAGACAGAAAACCAAGAGACTCACCTCAAAGCGGGCAGGCGTAGAAGCTGACCTTAAGTGCGAAATTGGAAGAAGCAAGCGGCGAGCGTCAGTGGTTGTTGGGCTGTGAGTGCGAGAGCAATGTTGCGAAGGTGCGAAGCAAAAGACATGACGCACTAATCAAGTCCTTCCTGATGACGATCTCTGTGGGCGAAGATGCCAGCCCAGCAGTCCAGGCGTCCTCCGTGATCTGGAGGTGAGAGCTCGGGAGAGGGATAAAGTAAAGCTCTTGGGATTTTGTGAAAACGTCGTTGAACAGAAAATGGTGGTCCCAGCGACCGGCACCTCGAATGGCAAGCAGGTTTCGATGAGCCGAGACGTGTTTCAGCTGTTCGAAGTTATGCTTGACTGCTTGACCTGTTGACTGTGAGAAGCCAGAGCAAAACAAGCAGAGTCGACTTGGTCAGCTTGGAAGCGGAGCAGCCAAAAAGAGGCTAACAAACCTCTCGAGTGTCGTAAATCATCCCTCCCCTGTACAAACAGTCCAAGCTCCGACATGTTTAGCTTGTAGACGATCGGTAAAACTGGCTTCTGGGCCTGAGCGCTGTCCTCCTTAACGTTTGAGCTGGCGGTCTTCTTGTGGTCGGGCATCGTCGTCGATCCGGTCGAGAGGGGTGAGGAGTTGTTGCTGACGTCGCTGGTTTCGGACTTGGGCATGACTCTGGCCATTGATTGATGTTACTGGGACGAGAGTGAGTGAGCCGAAGATGGGTGGGTGGGTGCAAGGGAGGAGAGAAGACGAATGAACTGCACGGGTGGACGTCAGCCTTCCTCAACAGACCCAACAGCACAACTCAACCCGCCCACTCCCCTTGACGAGGACAAGGGCGAGAAAAGCATGAGAGGAATACTTGCAGTTAACAGTAGAAAACTTGCGCAGACCTCAGCGGAGGAAGAAGGAACAGAACGAGGCTTTCTAGGCTCAAGGAGGAAATTTAACCCCTTTCATCCATCGGCCCTCCCCTCCGGCTAGCACAGCAGGTCCAGGATGAGAAGCAGCAGAAGGAACCCCAGCGTGAATATCCCGTAGATGGCTTCGGGTGCTTCCAAATGGGCGTGGACAACGAGCTCGCGGGTGTCCGGGATGAGCGCTAGAACTAAACCAGCCGTCGGATCAGCGTCAGTAGACGGACGAACGCCCGCAAGCGAGCAGAATGTCAAGAAGAAGATGGACGCACGCTTGATGATCTCCTCGCTGCACTCTGCATCAACCTTGACCAGTCTAGTAGGAGATGCGACGACGACTGACTACGCGTCGGCCGAGACGGCGACGAGCCTCTCGAGTCCACTTACGACCGTTCGCTCGTCGTCCGCTGGGACCGAGAGGGTGATCTGCTTCTCGTCGACGGTCTTAAGGAACGTGATTTACCTCTTAACTGCCTTGAGGGTCCTCTGAAAGGGTGCAAGAGAGGGTGAGTTAGCGGCGTGCGTGCGAGATGAGCAGGAAGCCGAAAAGCAAGGACGAACCGATCGTTTCTCAGAGAGCACACCAACGACCTCCTCCGTGATCTTGACCCGGCGTCCGTGTCACTCCGAGTGGAGGACGAAGGAGTATAGCACGGTTGTCTTGCGGGCTCGGCTCGCTGGAATCGGTCCGTGCGCCTCGTCGTCGCCCTGCTGCTGCTCCTCGAGATGTATGATGAGCTGGGGAGACCGCTCGACCAAGTAGTACTGAGTTTTGAGGGCGAAGTCGAGAAGTTCGAGTGTCCAGAGTTGATGGGCATGCTTGAGTACATGGTTAGAGGAGGAGAGGGGGTAATGGTCTGGGATGTTAAGCTTTATCCGTCCGACAGACTGGAAGGCGGAGTTGTCATCAGCAAGTCATACAGCGCACTCGGCGGCAGGCGAAGAACAAAGCGCATCGCAGGACAAGGTGTAAGATCATGGACAAAGTATGGAGTCTCCGAAGGGCCCCGGCGGCATGGGTACATAATGATGGGAAGCCAGCCCGTTCATGGGAAGAAGAGCATCTTGACGAGCACAAGCAAAGCAAAAACCGTCCACCAGCCTTCGGCAATCAGCACTACCCAAGGGTTCTTCTGACTCTCCGCCTTCCGATGCGCATCTGATGAGGGGGGAGAGGAGAAAAGGACGGGAGGAGGGTGAGAGGCGCAGACCTGTCAGCACAACTTTGCGGGCAGGAAAAATAAGGACAGCGACAACGCACGCCTCCTATACTCCTCTTCTGATAGTCTGACGTCGATACGGACCGAGCGAGGAACTCCATCGGCCAAGACGGTCGACCACGCCTCCTCTGGCACGATGACAGCCAACGGCCGCACCTTGCCGACTGCAAGCTCCCCCACGAGCGGGCTAGTAGACTCCCGGTCGTACGCGACGGAAAGGATGATCCTGTCGGGATCGTAGCTTGCGAGTTTCATACGAGAGCATCGACGAGCGGCGTTGACGGTGTCCTGGTGGAGAAGCGAAAAGACGGGCTGTCAGCTGCAGGGCAATTTACGCGTTCGACGAGCAGCTTCGGAGCAGGCGCCATGTACCTGGTGCGACTCGTACACCTGTCCCATGACCTGCATGCTGCTGTCCTCTAGTGCGAGAGGATACCTGATCGTTAGAGCGAATACGGTCCATCCGACAGGCCTGCTCGAGGGTTCAGGGATAACAGGCAACGAGGAAGGCTGCGTTGTCGACGCGGGAGCGGTCATGCCTGGACCGGATGGCGAAGCCTGCTTCTCGAGGTCGGCCAGGAGAGGTGCTTGCTCTCTCGAGAGGGCTGAGGCGTTGGTGTCCATGTCGAGGGCTGGGGCAGCAAGAGATGAGAGGGAAGGAAGGGGTGGGCGTTGGCGGATCCGAGCGTGTTCGAGTGCAAAAGGCTGAAGCCACCAAGATCATAACTTTTGATATTGCACTTCTCAAAAATCGAGTCGAGGGAATCTTCAGAGACCTGAGGCTGCAAGAGAGTGAGACGGGGATGCCATCTCTGGAAGTACAGGAGGAGGGACAAGAGAGACCATGGGATGGCAGGTGAGGAACGGGTCGAAGAACGCACAACCGTCGTCACCCACATACAAACAACACAAAAGGGAAGCCCGGTCGAGACAAGAGATGCCGCGCGCAGAGGACGAGATTGACTACAAGGGAGTTCTTTCGTAATGGGAGTAAAGGTGTGAGGTAGCGCAAAGTCCGGCGAAGACGCCCGACCCGATCGTGAAGAAGGAAAATGGTTCTAATGGTGCAAACTAGGTGAAGAAGAGACCAATTGGATTGTCAAGGAGAAGGATGGGCTGGAGTCAGTGGCTGCTGTGTCGAAGACGGGGAAGGCGGAGCGCAGGAGACTCACGAGTATCAGTCATTTCGAACTGGTCGTTCCCATGAGCCCAAGAAAAAGAGCCGCACGAAGAACAAAATGGATCCCTATCGTAGGCCGGAGTCCATAATGTCCGTCTCTTTCCGCACTGTAGTTGATCAACATACAAGCAGGGTCTCAGCAGCTTGATCGACTCGCGAGTGTTGTGTCGGGTATCAATGTCAAGCAGGGCACGCACATCTCACCTTTCCAGCCTGCTCCCTCGTAAGCTGGACAATGACTCGAACGGAGCGCGGCACTACTTTCGCCAGAGCGGACGGCAGGTGTCCTAGAATACACGAATGGCCCAGTGCGCGAAGAGCTTGCCCACGAGCGAAGTGTTCGACGTTCGATTATAAGGGTGTGGAAGGATGATCTTCGGCGAGTCCACTTTGGGCCCACCGGAGACCGTAGCAAAGTAGTCCTGACCGGCCTGAATGGTGTCCTGTTTCAAGGCGGAAAGAGCAAAGGGTCAGCCTCGGTGAGCGTGCAAGCAATAAAGCGGAGTCAAAGGAGGGAAGGCGGACCTTTTATGAATCGTAGACCTGGCTCAAGATCTGACACGTCCAGTCTTGCATCACCATGAGACGGATGAATGAATACGCGTCGATGGTCGTCCCAACCGACTGCCTGAAGGGCAGAGCAGGAACGGGCGCCTGTGGGCCATGGACGGGTGAGCAACGACGGCGACTCCGGGCGAGGGAGGCTGCTGCTGCTTTCTCGATGTTGACAAGCGAGAGGTTAGTCCTCTCGGAAATGGGGTCCATGCTGTCTGTCGGGGTGCATGGGGACTGCTGCGTCGAAGTGGGTGCGCGTTGTTGACGGTCGATGGTCGGACGGGTTGCGCAGGGGTCCAGTACATAAGTGTACCTGCCACAGCCTCGGAACGCATGAAATCTAAGAAAGCCCGGTCTGGGCTCTGACTTTACTTGGGGTTTTACGCGCGGCTTCCTCCGAGGGTACAGCCCAACCGACTTTTGACCCCTCACCCCTTCCCATCTCTTCGCCATGTCGTTTACACGAGCAGAGACCACATCGATCCAGCTCAGAAACATCGCTCGGCCGTCCTCCCAGCACCATCCAGGGTCCGACGACGTCGAGGGCAGCTCGACGGCCGCCCACGTTGCGTCGCTCGAGGCCCAGGGAGACAAGGACCCCCTCAAAATCAAGGGCCTGATCCAGACGGACGAAGCGATCCAGCAGCTCAGGGAGCGCAAGGGTCAAGGTCACAGCAAGCGCAGAAACAAGAAGCTCGCTGCCTTCTATGAGGCTCAGAACGAGGTGCGTCTTTTTCTCCTCTTTGCCAAGGCCCCTGTCCAACGCATGAATTTCTGACTCGCTTCCTTTCGATCCTTCAGCACATCGAGAACCTCCTCAAGCCGATGGCCGTCCACACCTCCGAGGCGCAGGAGGAGGAGGACTCGCACGCGCTCAAGGTCCAGATAGCGATCAAGATGTCGTTTGTTTGCAATTGCATCCTCGCTGTCCTCCAGCTGTACGCAGCGTTCTCGAGTTTGAGTTTGAGTTTGTTCGCAACGGCAATCGACTCGGTCTTTGATCCCTTTGCCGTGCGTATCCTCTTCCTTCTGCCTGTTCTTGTCCGTCGGGTGACCAGGGTCTGACGACTTGTGCTCGCGCCTTCAGAACCTCGTCCTCTACCGGCTTCACAAGAAAGGCCTGTCTGCCGACCCTACGAAGTGGCCTCAAGGGGGAGCGAGGTTCGAGACGATCGGAAACGTCGTCTACGGTTTCCTGATGGGATCTGTCAACCTTGTGCGTTCCTTTGACCCGTTTAGTGCTGGATCCTCGAGATCAAGAGATTGTTCTGACAGAGCCTGATCCTCCAGATCCTTATCGTCGAGTCGATCCGGTCTCTGGCAACGCACACCAACGACGAGAAGGAGGAAGGTCTGCACATCCCTTCCCTCGTTGCCGTCGGCATCGCCCTTGCGACCAAATTCGCGCTCTTCCTGTACTGCTACGCCATCAAGTCGCAGTCGTCGCAGGTCCAGTACGTCCTCCTCCGCGTCACCTGAGATCGATTGTCTGCGCTCAACTCGCTGATGACTCGTCCTCTCCCCTTTGTAGAGTTCTTTGGGAGTACGTGCTCTCAAGACTGTGTCCTCGCAGGTGTTTGCCAAGTTGACCCTTGCGTTCGCGCCCCTCCCTCCAGAGACCACCGAAACGACCTGCCCGTCAACATGATCGGTATCCTTACCAGTGCGCTCGGTTCCAAGCTTGCTTGGTGGATCGATCCCGCAGGAGCTGTACGTCATTTCGCCCTACTCTGTCTCTTGCCTCTGAGAAACCGCATCTGAGCGCCCCCATTAAACCTTCGCGCAGATCCTTATCGCCTGCGGAGTCATCACCTCGTGGACCATCACCGTCGCCGACCAGTTCACTCTCCTGGCCGGTCGATCTGCTCCTCCTGAGATGGTCAACTTTGTCCTCTACAAGGTCCGTTTCATGTGCTGCTCAACGCATCGCGATGAGGGATGAACTGACTGACCTGAAGCCTCGTCGACTATCCGCAGTGCATGACCTTTTCGCCACTCATCAAGCAGATTGACAGCATCAAGATCTACGCCAACGGAGAGGGTCCGCTCTTGACCTGTCTCAAAAGTTAGGAACTCAACGCTGACAGCCTGACCTCCGCGCTTTGCAGACCACATCGCCGAGGTCGACCTCGTCATGGACCCCGACACGAGGCTTCAGGTCTCGCACGACGTCAGCCAGTCGCTGCAGGACACGCTCGAGCGTCTGCCGGGCATCGACCGAGCCTTGTGCGTCCTTCCCGCTCCCCTCATCACTTCTTTTTGTCGACTCGGAGGGACTGACTTTCTTTTCTGTTTCTCTTGAGCAGCGTGCACGTCGACCACGAGACCGACCATGCTCCCGAACACGCCAAATCTCGCTGAGCGCTCATACTCCGAAACCGACATCTTATCTCAACCCATATCCTGTACAGCACCCAGCTTTGACAAATAAGGAACCTCGCAACGAAACAGATCGCCTCCGTCAAATCTCTTCAAGCTTGGGCGTCTTCATCTCATCTCATGACCGGTGCCTCGTTTCGCGCTTTTTGAAAGACCCGAGAATGTGCCTGAATAGAGAAGAGAGAAGACATGAAGACACTCTAGGAATCTCGTGGTCGTCTACCGACATGAGATGGCTTGGCCGGGAAAGGGACGGTCTGTGGGGAGAGAATCCGGAGGGTTCGACGGATCAGCACGACCTTCCAAAGCGAACGGAGAACGGAAGGAAGAGCTGGACTGACGATTTGCGCTGAGGAGTTTGGACGACTTTAGTTCTTGCGCACGTACTTGTACCGCCGAGCCCTGATTTTGAACTCGATAGGAGAGAGCGTCCGCTTCCGACGGTTGGCGACGGATCCCTCACACACCTGAGTAGCTTCCGGAGCGCAATCAGGACCGCTGTTGTTCACGAACAGGGATGCCGAGTTGGGGTCGTACGAGCACACGCTTTACCGAAAAAAGGACACGTGTTGCGACGAAAGTCAGCCTCGCGAACAAGGAGTTCAGCCCATACTCCTCTTCTCCCGTCACTTTGTAAGGCCGTGCTGATGCCTCAATCCCTAGCTCCGGCTTTCTCTGCCCGCATGACGCTGCATCTCAGAACCAAAGAAGAAACTCACAAGGCTCCGCCTTAGTTGCAAATGCAAATCGTCGTCGCCTGTCCCTGGTACATGCCGTCCGTTCCGGTCACGCTGTTGACAGGAGTGCCATTCCCGTAGGTTTCGTAGCTAGGCCTTGATACTGGCAGCAATTGACCCTAACCCCCCCCCCCCCCACCCCCACGTCCGTCGTTCAACGCTCTTTGTCTGTGTTAACAGAGTAGGAACGCTCCCTCAGTCCCTCGGACGCCTTTGTCGTTTGCTTCTTCTAGCTCCCATCAGCAGTCAGCAGTCCTTCGCCTCGCTTGTCCTTCCCCCTCACCCTCTTTCTTTTCAACACCTTCATCATGACCCTTCGCACCCCCTTCTCGCTCGTCGTCCTCGCGCTCGCCGCCTTCGCTCCCCTCCAAGCAGCCTGCTAGTCTCAACTACGACGCGACGGGTCTCTCGAGGCGGTCAAACGGTTCACCCCCAGCAACGAGGCGACGAGTTGTCATTATACTTGCGGCCCTTCCTTCATCGACTCGGACCAGACAACCTGGACCCTCGCCTCTGACCCTGAGGGCCGCCTTGATGCACTTTACGTACTGCGACTACAGGAGCCAGTTCGTCCGTCTTTCTGTGATTTCGCTGTCTCTTGAGCTTCTCAACCAACATGCACGTCTTTTTGCCAAAACGGGTGACGTCGTCTCGGGCGGCCAATGCCTTTATAGGACTAATTAAGGCCCTCTCCTGGGCGGTAAGGATGCCCTTCTCAAGCCGTTGCGCACAACTGTGTTTCTTTAAAAGGATGCTCTCGCCGCTCGAGAGCAAGATTCAAGCCGACAGCGCAAGAAACCCAACCAACGCGCCATCAATCGGTTCTGAGCCCCCTCTGCTTGAGGTCCGAGGTGTGCTTGTTCTCTGTCGCTGTGGCTCGTTAGTTTCGAGCACTGAACCTGTGATCGGGGAGCAGGCTTCTTCCGCTGGGCTCTTCTTCCGCCGCGTCTGCGTTGTCGTTACTCTCACCTTGTGGAGTGAGGGCCTCCCTGATTGCAATGCGTTCCTTATCATCGATCCTCTCGCAATCGCGCAACACCGGTGTTGTGCAACACTTCAGTCACGAGTCTTTCTATCGCTCGACTGGTCGGCAGACCTCTCGTTTCCGAGCCCTTCTCACCTATCCTCCCAGACCTCCTCCTTCTCGCATCCCATCTCCTCCCAGCTGACCCACTGCCCAGTCTCGGCCACCCTCATCCCGCCCTTGAGAACCTTCCACCGTACCCAAGCCCTTACCTGCTCCCTCTCCTCCGCCGTCCCCTGACCACCCGAAATGAACCACATCCTGCTCCACCAGCCCTCCCTCCCGCCCGACCTCGTCAAGAGCGCCTTTTCACCGCCGTTGAAGTGCAGAATGACGGGCGTTTCGCCGGAGGCGACGTTGACTCCTAGTGGGACTTTGGGATGGAGTTGCGCGGGCGGGAGAGCGAGCGAGTGGGGTGCGGGGAGGAAGGAGATGTCGTTGGCCGAGTACGTAAGAGTTTGGAAGAGGGACGAGGTCATGTCGAGTGTGATGGGCTCCTCTGGATGAGCATGATACAACGTCCTGTTGGGCGTCCCAACCAGAAGAAGTCGTGTCAGTTCGAAGGCGAGAAAGAGGCAAGAAAGGAAAGAGCGGGCGTGTGCGTACATGAAGAGTTGTTGGTCGCCCATGTTGGCGTCCCGCTCCTGTGCAAGTGCGGTCAGGTCGTCGTAGACGGGTCTGAGCAGGCCGGCGCGGGCGAGGATCGTCCCCGAGTTGGGCCAGCGCGGTCGGTTGAGTGGAAATGTGTGGGCCTTCGGACGAGCAAAGAAGGACGTCAGGTGTCGACCAGAGGACGCAGGAGGGAGAATTGGTGAAGGAGAAGCGGCCAGACGTACGTGTTTGAGCTCTGCGCCGGTATCCGTTTCCGACCCATAAACGTTGCTCGGAAGAGGACTCGAAGGCAGATCCTGGCAGTAGTCGACGTCGGGGTCGGGTGAGGGAGGCCAGCACCGTTTGTCTGCTCCTAAGAGGACTCGATACGGTTCCTCCATCTGGCGAGAAGGCGGACGATCAGCACTCGGCCCTCAGCCTTAAAGTGAGAGAGCAAAGACGCACAAACTTCCGCACCAGGACCTCAGGAGACTGCTGGAACCAGACGTCTGAGCGAAGCGTGGCCGAAGTCAGCGTCTCTCTTTGAGGGAAGTGAAAAGGACAGGACGAACCAAAGGCGTCGACCATGAACACCAAGTCCCTGTGATCCGTGACGTTGTTCTGCAAATAGGTCTGGACGCCCTTGACCTATCAAAAAGATGCGACAATTACCTCAATACTTGAGCGGGCAAGACAGAAGAGGAGAGAAGACGAACCTTGATCTGCCGCGCCTTGCCCCCCGTCTCTTTGGATCCCCAGTTGATAACGACTGGTTCGTAGCCCATCACCAGACTGCTGAGGAGCGTCCGACAGGCGAGGGTCGTCATGTGCGTCGCTGGGAAGAGGAAATGTAGGTTTGGCGTACCCTCTTCGACGGCTGCGTGGAAAGGATTTGCTGTGTCGGGTGGGAGAGGCGAAGATTGCGAGCGCAGGAGGACGAAGAGGAGAAGAGAGAGCGAGAGGGCGAGGCCGAGCAGGCGGATGGGGAGCTTGAGTGGGAACATTTTCGAGCTGCCAGAGCTCTTTCAACTGGAATACGGCCGGGAACTGATCGGACACGGACAGGGAGGAAGAGGGGCAGTTGGATTAGGGTGTGTTGGGTCGAAAGTAGTTGGTCGAGGGCTGGGGAGGTGTCGTAGAGATCACGACCTGCGCAAAAACGAGAGTCGAGATGGAGACCAAAGAGGACGACCGACGATCCTGCTTCCCACCTGCTGGACCCTGTAGCGACTAGACCGACAGGAGGTACGATCCAGGGGTTGGTGGCAAGCCAGGTTGACCGAAAATGGCCCCTCTCCGCAGAGGAGAGGGGGGGGGGGGGGCAGCGGCCAGTGCTCAGTGACGATGCCGCAGTCCCCGCTTTGATGATCAGCTAACTGTCACCACCCTGTTAGCCGTTCTGAGGACCGTCTGTGCTGGGTCGTCGGACGAGGTGGGAGTTAGGCTCGTACTGACGATGGTGCTGAACCGGAGTTTCGCCACCTGATCCTCTCGAGCTTTCCAACGAGCACCGTACCAGAAAGACAGGATGGGCTTCAGCACAGCGACAGGCCAGCCAAAGTCCAAGCTTCCAGCCCAGAAGACGACCCTCGACGCCTTCTTCAAGTCGCCCTCGGCATCGAGCTCGAAAGGCAAGCCCAAGGGCGGGCGCGCTCGGGCGGGGACGGGATCGGGTCGGTCCAAGGACGAGCCCGTCGAGCTCCTTTCGTCCGACGACGAACAGCACCAGCCGGCGAGCAAGAAGGTCAAGGTACAACCCAAGCAGGAGGAGGACGCATCCGATCTCTTGCCTCGACTTGACAAAGGCAAAGGCAGGGCTCTGGACTCCTCGTCGACGGTCGATGAGCGTCATCCGGCCAAGTCGCTCGCCCTCCCTCCGAAAGCGGTCGCCAACCCAAACTCGCTCGCATCCAAGATCAACGTCCTGTCGACGTCGGCCGTCGCAGGCGACGATGCCGCTCCGTCGACGTTGTTCAAGCTCATCAAGGCGCCTGTCTACGTCCCTTCGTCCTCGCCGCCGCCGATCGTCCACCCGACTGCGCCCCTCCTCCCCACCCTGCCGTCTTGTCGCGGTCTCTCCCCCGACTGGCCGGACGACGTGCCCGATTTGCTGGGCGACGAAGAGGAGGAGTGGAGAGACGATGAGCAGGGCTCGCAGCTCGATCCGGACGAGGAGGACGAGGACATGGACGAGGTGTTGGTGGAGGAGGGCCAAGCGCACGAACCTCGACGAGCGGGTGGGCTGGGCGACGACCGAGAGGGCGACAGCGAGGTCGAGTGCTTGGAGGACGAAGCAGAGTCTCAGGCCAGCGTGAGTCCACCATCCAAGCGAGCCTGTGCGGCTCTTGCTGCCGGACCTGACCCCCACTTTCCTAGCCTTCGCAGACCTCCACCCACAAACCGCTCTCGTCCATCCGTCACTCGCTCCCACCAGAACCCAAGCCGGCCGCCAACGCCTTCTCGCTCCTGATGGCCAAGAAGAAGCCTTCGGTCTGGGAGGCGGTCGAAGACGACCGGTCGATCAAGCGTGGCGGCAAAGTCCTCGCGCGGGGCGAGCGTCGCAAGGCGCCGTTCTTCAAGGTCATGACGGGCATGCCCGTCGCGGTGGATGCGTTCCGGTACGGCAAGGTGCCAGGTGTGACCGCGTAGTGCGTGCTTCGCTTGCTTTCAGGCTGGGAGATGTGAGGACTGACTGGGTGTTACTTTCTCAATCTCCAGCCTCCTCAGTCACGCGCACTCGGACCACTATACTCGCCTTTCCAAGGCGTGGAACTCAGGACCGATCTACTGCTCTCGTACGTTACCCTATACTCTTATGCCCTTTTCCTTCTTATCTCTAACCGGGCTCGCACCTGCTTTCGACAGAAACGACCGCGAACCTCATCATTCGCAACCTGGGAGTCGAGAGTCGGTGGGTCCATCCGCTGGAGTATAACAAGCCGATCGAGCTGCCAAACACCAAGGGTGTCGTCTGCACCATGATCGAGGCCAACCATTGTACGTCCGCCCTCTTCCTGCTTTGCCTGGCGCATGGGGTGGATCGGTACTGATGACTACTTTGCCTCACGCTGCTCAACAGGTCCAGGGAGTGCGCTGTTCTTGTTTGAGGGAAAGAGGACTTGCAATGCTGGAGACTCGCCATACCCGGCCAAAGGGGTTGGGGGCTCGAAGGTGTATCGCTATCTTCACTGTGGAGACTTCAGGTGAGTGCTTCCTCGTTCCTGCCCTCCTGCCTTCCTATCGCTTGCGCTGACAAGCGACTTTATCGTCTCCTTTTCTCTTTCGCAGAGCTTGTCCAAAGATCGTACTGCATCCGGCCATCAAGGGCGCTTCGCTGGACGAGGTGTACCTTGACACGACCTACCTCAATCCACAAGTGCGCGCCGTCCGTTCTCCCTTGCTTGCTCTCATGGAGATACTGATTTGACAGGATTGCTTCTAAAGTACTGCTTCCCACCCCAACCGATCGTCATCGACTCCGTCTCGGCCCTCGTTAAGACGCTCGTCCTGGGTTCGTCGTCGACCGCAGCGCCGCCCCCGACCGGTCTGGCCGGCTGGGTCAAGCGCGACGAGAGCGAAGAGGGCGTGCGCGAGCGCGAGGAGAAGGCAAGGATCAAGGGGAGCAAGACGTTGATCGCTGTTGGAACGTATAGCATCGGGAAGGAACGGATCGTCAAAGGTGCGTCTTCAGTTCCTAATCAAGACATCTTCTCCCTTGCCCGTTTGGAGAGCGCTGACGATGGTCGCTTTTTGATCGAAAACCACCAGGCATCGCGGAGGCCTTGGGCAGCAAGATCTACGCCGACTCGCGCAAGCGTCTGCTGATCAACGACCAGGTGGAAGACCCAAAGCTGCACTCGCTCATGACGTCCAACTCGGCCGATGTGAGCGCTTCCCCCCTCCTCTGTCCGTCTTCGTACTGAGAGCAAGTTCGGCGTCAACTGATCACTCTGTTCATCTCGTCTATTGCAGAGTCAAGTGCACATGATATCGCTGCACGACATCAACCCCGAAGGGCTGGCGAACCATCTCGGCAAGTTCAAGGACCGGTACGACCGTATCATCGGCTTTCGACCTACAGGGTGGACGTGAGTAGACACTCCTTAACCACTTCTGCGTCTCGGTCGCTGACCTTTGCCATCTCTTTGGTTGCGGTGCTCAGGTTCGGAGGTGCGGCGGGGACGACAAACACGCCCGACCTGCAGACGCTGATCGAACGCGACCACGCGGCGAGCTCTGCGTTCGACGCAAAGGATATCAAGCCCATGCGAGGCAGCTCGGATCGTGTCATGATGCTGGGAGGTGCGTTCCGCCTTCCGTTCTGACGCCTGAGCTAGTCCGTCGAGCTGACTGCCTTTCTTCACTTGACAAACGACAGTACCGTACTCGGAACACAGCTCGTTTACGGAACTCACCTGCTTTTGCCTGTCGATACCTGGCGAACCTCGTATCATCCCGACAGTCAACGTCGGGTCCGCTAAGTCGCGCGAGAAGATGTGCGTCCATCCCTCCCTCTCCTTCAGCCCATCCTTCGACCTAGCGTGTGGGTGCTGACCTCCTTCCCGGTGTTTCTCTCGGTCTCCTGACAGGGACGTGTGGATCAAGCGGTGGGCGACGGAGAAGAGGAAGCGGCAGGCGATGGGGCAGGAAATGGTCGAGTACCGGAGTTTGGACTACGTGCGTTCTGACCCCCCTTCTCGTTCCCTCTTGTACGGTTCGAAGCGCTGACCATCCAACATACGTATCTCGACCGCAGTGGTGAGGGTGTCTATGGTTCCCTTTTCTCACTTTTCGTTTTTCCCTTCTCGCACTTGTGCTCTCGTTGTACAGACCCCCTTTTCTCAGCGCTCCGCCCCGACCCTGCCCAAACTTGTTGTACTCTTGTCGATTAGCTGTCCCATATCATGTGCAAGTGGTCTCGACATGGCTTTCTCTCTGCCAACAAAAAGTGCTTGTCGTGCGATTCGTCCTGGACGGCCTCGTCATCTGCTCGACCGCCGTCCTCTTGTGCTCCCAGAGTCCCAACCACGTCCCTGCCCTTGCCCTCCTTCAAGCCCACAACTCCCCTCGATCCTCTCTACTCACTCTCTATCCTCCATGTCCGGTCCAGCCTTCGACAAGAGTCGGCAAGCCCCGCCGCCGTCGGTCGCAGCGCCCTACATCGCGTCCCACCAGATCTCGCAGGCCGACATCGACCTCTTCTCGACCGGGTTCGCCCGGACATCCAAGTACCTCGCTTACGGCACCTTCATCGGCAGCATTGCCGCTGTTCCGCTCGTCCGCCGGACGGGAGGCGGGCTCGTCAAGAGCGTCGTCGGGTGCACGGCTGCTGGGCTGCTCGGTGGTCTCGCTGGGGCGAGCATGGGAGCAGGTCGGATGCAGGCCGATCTCGAGAAGCAAGGGTTTGTCTGCTCTCCTCCGGTCTTGTAAAGCACATAGATCACTGAAACTCGATCGACTGTCTTCAGGATCGACAAGAAGGAGACTGTGCGCAAGCTGAAGCTCTTCCAGGAGCTCACCCTCCACAAGTCGGACCCCGTCCACCACCCGCTTCCCAACCTGCCTTCCTCCGGTCCCCAACCTCCTTCTCCCATCGCCCAGCAAGCCATGTCCACCTTACCACCGAAAAGGGAAGGGTTCTTGTCTTCGCCGAGCGGTGGCAAGCCGTTCCCGTTCCCCAAGTTTGACGATCGACCTCCACCAGAGGAGTATGTCGGCTTCGTCTCGGACGACGGGGCAGCCAACGGCGACGAGGAGCGACCCGACGTTGGATTCGTGCCTGACGAGAAGCATGAGCTTGGAGGTTCTCGATTGGGAGACATGGACTCGATAGGTTC
This sequence comes from Cystofilobasidium capitatum, assembly GCA_014825545.1. Taxonomy (NCBI): domain Eukaryota; kingdom Fungi; phylum Basidiomycota; class Tremellomycetes; order Cystofilobasidiales; family Cystofilobasidiaceae; genus Cystofilobasidium; species Cystofilobasidium capitatum. The sequence continues at coordinate 89,749 of MVAJ01000035.1, forward strand.
GTCTTGCGTTACACCGTTCTCCTCGAGGCGACAGACACTCATGCGCTCCTCTCTTCTCTCACGCACAGAGCGAGCGACGCACGAGAACCCCACGTCGATGACGCTCCTCCGATCTCGCTCTTCCCTCTACTCGCCCACCTCGTCCACCCTTCCAGGACCATCCACCGCCCCCCTGAGCTCGTCCTTCGAAACCTCCTCGACACCCACTCCGTCGATCCAGTCCTCCTCGGTCCCGTCACCCGAGATCGACCAGCCGAGCATCTCGCTCAACCTCGACCCTGTCAACGACGATGCGGCCAAGAGGGAGCGCGAGCAGCGCGAGTTTGACCGGCTCGTCGAGCGCAACCGGAGTGCGGGACAGAGCGCGTGGGATGCACGAGGAGTCAAGAAGGGCGAGAGCGTCTGGTGATCTCTTGCCGATGTCGATGTGCAATCGAGGCATTACAGTGCAATTGAAGTAATGCAACGTCCACAACGTCCCATCGTCAACAATCTAACAATGGAAACGTCTCCTTTTCGTGCACATCAGCCCCTTCTGCGCCTAAAAAAAAACGACTCCTAGAGCTTTCCACCCTGCACGCCCCAGCCCACAACGTCGTCCTTGGCCCAGCTGCGCGTCAGGACGCCCGCGATGGCCGTCTCTGCTGGCAGCTTGAAGTTGGGGATCGCAGCCGCCGAGCCCGACGGCGCGCCTCCTTGCTGTTGAACACAAAGGTAGAGTTCCGCAGAAGTCGTCAGTGAAAACTTTCGCTCTGATCGAAGGAGAAGAAGAGGAGTAGAAACGGACGTTGAAGAAAGCTCCAGGGTCGCGAGAATTGTTGACCGTCCCGTTGGGGTCGCTCATGATGGCCTGGATCTCCTCCCTGCTGAACCAGCGAGCGTCTGTTCACACAAAGGGTAGGTCAGCGCATGTAAGGACCAGTCAGCGAAGGGAGAAACTCTCACCTTCGAGCTCGTTGTCCAGGTCGAGCCGGATCGTCTGCGAAGGGTCGGCTCGTCCGAAGCAGCCGACCATGAGGTTTGCTGCGGGAGGCAGAAGACGCGATGTGAACTGTCAGTGCGTAATTTCTGAGAGGTGCAGGGATCGTCGATGGACGTACCAGGGTACCTTGAATTGAGAGAAAGCGAGAAAAAAAAAAAAAAAAGGCGCGTCAGCTACTCTACGCGCATATAGTCGACAGGTTGAGAGACTCACGGCCAGGGTTGACTAGAGTGGTACATGACCTCCCCGACGACCACTCCAGCCTCCTCGTACACTTCCCTCCTGACTGAATCCTCGAACGACTCGCCAGGCTCGATGAAGCCGGCAAGGCACGAGTACATGCCCTTCGGCCAGGCCTTTTGACGTCCGAGGAGGATCTGGTCGCCAGAGTTTGAGATGATGGCCTGGGAGGATCGCAGAAACGCGTCTCGTCAGCACTGTCTTTTGGGACCCTTGGAAGCATCAGAGTCGCAGAGGAGGGAGACCTACCATGATGATGACAGGATCCGTACGCGGGTAGCAAACGTTGCTCAGGCCGGTGAGAGTTGGGCAGACAGGCTCTTTCTTTTCGCGCGCAGTGGAGCACGAAAGCTTCCATCCGCCCCAGAGCGAGTACTGCGGAGGGCAAGGTGTAAGGGTCAGCTCCAGTAGCGACACAAGTTGAGGCGACCCCAGTACTCACCGTCTTTGCTCCGCAGCCAGCGCAGAACTGAGACCGTCAAAGATGAGACGGGAAGTGGGTGTGGTTAGCCTCAGGGCGAACGAAAGGAGAGTGTCAAGAGGCGAGCGCACTTTGTTCCTCGCGTTCCAATCAACCATGCTCTTCGCCTGCGCCAAGACACCCGCCTCCCAATACTCGAACCCCACGGCCGCCTTCCTCGCGTCGACGAACTCCCGGCCGCTCTTGAGCGCGTCGAGCTTGTCCGCCGCGAGGCGCGAGACATCGAGCGCAAACACGGGCGGGTTGGTTTTGTTGAGCTCCGGTGCTGGATCCTTGATGAGCAGCGTCTTCTCCTCCTCGGGCACGTTGCGTTCGTCCGTCCCCAGGAAGACGAGCGGGACGGTGTCGGTATCTGTCTTTCGGGCGCCCTGGAGGTGCTTGACCGAGCCGTCGTTGTCGTCCTCGAACCACGTCCCCTTCTCGCCCACGACGGCCTTTGCCTCGGCCCAGGAGAGGAACGAGAGTTTGCCGGACGCCTCGACGAGCGGGTTGCCGTTGAAGAGCGGGAGGAAGATCGTTAGAGGATGGCCGAGATGCTGGGTCAGGAGCGAGGTCGAGTGCCGATGGAACGACAGCCGGTTGAGAGCTGGAGGAACAGGCGAGCCTCAACGTCAACACGAGCTCCACCACAAGCAAGACCCTGAGACCTGCCAGGGTCCCCTTATCAGGAGCAATGAGGATACGGACGGGGATCTCCCGAGTAGAAGTTGACCTTGCTGCCGAGCGGAAAGGGAGCGAGGGGTCGGTCGTCGGTCAGCTCGTGCTTCATCCTTGAGCCCTTCCCCTAAGGCAACCTGACAACGCACTTTTCACCCATGTAGGCTGCTGGACTGGAGGACGATGCGAGTGTTCTGACCGAGTGCTGGATGCGAGTGAAGGCCGACCTGGGCAGGGCGAACGAGGGCATCGATGCGGGCCAACGCTTGCTGACGCGCGAACGCTCGGACCGGGACGGAAACGGCCCACAGTACTTTTACCCTTCACCACTTTTCTTTCAGGGACTCCTGGTCTCTAGATCTTGCGTTGGAGTAAGAGAGTAGGCAGTGAAACCATCATCGTTCTACCAAAAGTCGTCTTGACTACCCTCCCCGTCGCTCTCCTCCTCGCCGCCCTCGTCCCCCAGAATGTCCCCAGCCTTCCCCCTCCCCTCGCTCGCGCCGGCCCCCTTCTGGGCGAGCAGCTCGTTCTCCCGCTTGCTCGAGAACCGGCTGTCGATCCCTGGTCGAGCGGCGACGCCGTAGCCGGCCTCCTCGGTGAACAGGGCTGCGTAGCCTTTGTTTTTGCGGGCGAGTTCGCGCTCACGCTCGATGGCTAGGCGCTCGTTTTTCTGGAGGGGAGAGGGATGGCGCAGGAGGACTCGGATCAGCGAGAGATCGATGAGAAGGGAGAGAAGGGTAGGGGGTTCGGGCGGGCTTGTGAGGTGAGGGTGGAGGAGTGCCGGTACGCACAAGTTCGTTTGCCTTGAGAGCCTTGGCCTTGCCCTCTCTACGCAATCGTTCGATCCGCTCCTCTTCGTGGTCGATCTGAGTTACAGGCGAATAGGAGGAGCAATAGAACCAGAGAGTCAGCTCTGCGAGACATGGGATCTAGTTCGCAGCCGAGAAGAGTAGGAAACGAAGACGCACCTCTCGCACGACCTTGGTCTTGTTCAACCGATTGACGATCGCGTTCTCGCGTGCGGGGACGTAGATGCGCTTGACGAGCTTGTCGTTGAAGAATGAGACGGCTCCCGTGGCCATGTCCCCCGTTTTCTGCGCAGACCGGAGTGGAGCGTCAGCCTCGGTCGACCCCTGTGCGCGGTGAACGAGTTCGAGCAGAGGAAAGACAGAGCAATAGGGCGACGTACTTTGAGATTGCTGTGTGGTGTGTAGATGATCGTTACGTTGTTCCGTTTGTTGCCCTCTATCGAGTTGGCCTTGACCAGCTGTCCCAGGTCCGTTAGAAGCTTCTCCGGTATCGACTCCCAACTCTCTCCCCAGCTCGGCTTTCCCCCGGACGACGGCAGCTCGGGTAAGCGCAAGTAGACGTGTGCCGACGAGAGCTTGTCGACGTGGACCCAGATGTCTGTCAAGAGCGGCAGGTAGTCCGCAGTTGAAGGCGAGGAGGAGGTGTGAGGGAAGACGAAGAGCAGGCGTAAGAGCCAAGTCAGCACACTACTCCTGGAAGTCTTCGGAAAGCCAAGCAGCGCACCTCGATCGGTTCCGTACTTGATGAGGTCCTCATCTGCAAGAACAGGTGTTCAATCAACGGACGAGCAGGAGGAGGTCAGCAAAGGGAACGGCGCAACGACAGGTCTCTCGCGGCGGGACTGACTCTCGACCTTGTCCTTTCCCATATAGATGGAGGCCGCTGGTTCGACCACGTTGGAAGTGAAGAAGACGACCATCTTGTGCTGTCAGATAGGGAAGAAAGTTGTTCCTGGGGTGGAAGTTTGAGGGTTCGCCTTCCAGGCAAGGGCGGAGCTTTGGTCTGGCTCGCCAGATTCGGACCCTTTTTGACGGTTTGCCTCCGACGCGTATGATCTTATCCACTTGAGAACAGCAAGGTCTTTCGCTCAACCCCTCACCTCCTTCCAGTTCCTCATTCTCTCGCAGAGGGCTTTTCACACTGATCCTCCTACCTGTGCTGACCACACTTACTGACCGGGCCTCGCGCGCTTCCGGAGAGCCGGTCGCCCAACAACGGTGCGTGGCGTTCACCTTCTTCGGCGTCGTAGTCACGAAGGCCCAACCACAGCTGCTGCGGGCGACAAGCCTTGTCCTTGGAGGTTCCTTTGTTGGTTGCTCTGAGGTCGACCGACCGTTCAAAGAGCGCTCGCGGAAGTTGATCCTTCTTCCTCCTCTCTCTTTTCCTCCACTCCCTCCCCTCAGCCTCCACTCCTCTCCTCGATATGATCTTCTCTCCCAGCACCTTCACCGCAACCTTCCTCGCTCTCGCTGCCGTCTCCTCCTCGGCTCGACTGGTCGAAGGTCCCTCTGGCGTCGAGTATGCGAAGCGGGGGTTGGAGTCCACGCCCTCCCAGTCGGCCCAGGTCTGCTACACTCTCACCTGCCCCAACACCCCGACTGGTACCACTCCAGACTCTGTCACTGGAGCAACGACTGCCGACGGCAACCTCAAGTGTACTTACTCCTCGTACGTCTCCTTTCCTTCGTCTTTCCTCAGTCGTGCTTTAGCATTGCATCTCAAGCCCCTCGTCGGTCAATCGGTGCTCACACTCTTGTCTCGCTCCGCTGCCACAGGAGCCCTGCCAACGGACCCTGCATCTACGGCGACGACGGCTTTTACCTCGACGGGCCGTACTGCGTCAGCTGGGCCATCAGCTCGCAGACCCCCTGCGCGGCCAAGCGCAACCTGTCGAGGCTGGAGAAGAAGGTTCAGGCAAGGCAGTACAAGTTCAAGCGGTCTATTTGAAGGGCGATTGATTCGTTTCTTGTCAAGGGCATTCTCTCTACCCTTCCCCCGGAGATCTCTTGACTCGAGCGCAAAAAGTTGACCCTCCAAACCTGGATCCTTTCCCTCCACAGACCCTATCAAGGATACTTAGCCTTCGACCCGCATACCCAATTTGACCTCTTCAATCTTTTTCGCGGGACGGTTTCGGGTTTTTTTATCAAGGCGCTTGCGCTCAACTTCTTCCCACTGGGACTTCACATCCCTCCTGCACCCCGTTCGCCCTCCCGGCCGTTCAATAGATGCGCTGGAACTTGTTTGCAATCCCAACTTCTCTCTCTGACCTATCCCGCAAACCTAACAAGAGTATGGCCTGTCTGAGTTTGCAAAGTGGTTTGGGTCGAGTCGTACTTTCTCGCTCGCGGCACTAAGCGATCTTGGACCGTATCTCAGCCCTTGACCTGCTACCAGCATCGACAACGCCTCAGGATGGCGTCCCCTACCGTCCTCACACCTCTGCCCGTGCTCTCGTCCGCCTTCTCGACCGCCGTCCTCCCGTCGGTCCCGTCCTCGCGCTCGCCGTTCAACGTCCAGGCGTCGTCCTCGGCCAAACCCAGCACGCGCACGATCCAGCTCCATCTCCCTCCGAACCAGGCAGAGTCCTCGACGGCACTCAAGGACGTTCAGACGCTCAAGCGGTCGCTCACGATCCTCCTCACTCCCCCTCAAGCGCTCCCAGAGGCCAACTATGACGGACAGATCCGACTCGACGTGCCCGCCGCCGTGAACCTCCAGAGATCGAACCATACGACGCACGTCGTCGTCCGATCTGGAGGAACCGGACCGGCCGACCTCTGGGACTCGGTCAGGCTGGCCGTCGAGCGTGGATCGGGTGCGCTGGGAGGTGTGCTCATGTCGGTCTTGAAGGAGTGTCTCGGGGAGGAGCAGGAGCTGAGCTTGGAGGGCTGCAAGAGGTGGTTGGACCATGTCACCCGGGCGGGAAAATGGTGGTACTGCATCACGGTACGTTCCTTTTCTTGCTCCTCATGACAGCCCAGTGGTCTCGGGATTCTGAACGCTGTCTCGGCCGTTGTCTTGATGGGTACAGGCGGTCGTCAAGTCGGTCCTGCTTCCCCTCCTTCAGTCATCGCCAGTGTCCTACCCTCTGCAATGGATCTTCGACGAATCGCTCGCCTCGATCCTCGCCCGGCCGACCGAACAGGCGCAGATCTCCTTTGCCGTCGGCAAGCTCGTCAACGACCGGCGGTGGGCGATCGTCCGAGGAGAGCAGGTGAACATGGACGACATGGAGGTCGTTGAAGGCACCCACACCCTCTTCTCCTTGCTCCATGTGGCAACAAACACCGTCCTTCAACCGCTCAAGACCTCTTCCTACGCGTTATACGCCGAGTTCTACCAGCAGCACTACCCAGTTGAGTATCACTGGTGGGAAGGCGGCAAAGTCGGCGAGCCCTCGGACTACTCAGAAATGGTGCATTTTACGCCGTCGGACACTGTTAAGGCACTCGACCCTCCGACTCGCTTCATACGGTTCTTCAAGCTTGTGGACACTCTCGACCGGTCGGACCAAGAGCTGTACAAGAAGATGGGCTGCACTCGCGAGGCTTGGGAGATAGAGCTCAAGGGCGCTGCCATCGCCATCGCGAAGAAAAACTCGGATGACGACCTGGGATCCGACTTGATAAAGGAGGGCTTTCCTCTGCTCATGGATCTGGTCGTTGGTATGCCGGAGGAGAAAGGGAAGGAGGTGGAGACGGGCATCGCGGCTGAAGCCGAGGAGGGGCTGCGCTGCATGGTCAAGCTTCTACAGAGAGACTTGAGGGGGTTCCTGTTGAGTAAGCCTATGGGAGCCTGGGTAAAGGATCGAGTGGAGAAACTCATCAAGAATCCAACAAACGGTGCGTTGTTGATTCGACTTGCATCCTCCAATCAATGTCTGACCAGGTCCCTTTTCGGTGCTCCCCACAGACTCCAAGATGGTCCCCTCGCTCCTGCATCTCCGGTCGGCCATCGCGGACCTCTTATCTGGCACGCTCAAGCTCGCTGTGACCGCCGAGGATAAGGGCGAATATGAGATGGACAAGAAGATGAGGGATGCGGCCTCGAGCGCGTTTCAATCCGGGATGGGAGGGCGGAAGAACAAGCCTGCAGAAATGATCGGTCAGTTTCTCTGCACACTTGCCCTTGGAGCGACAGATGTCTGACCTTTCTTTGCTCTTGAACCTGCAGCCAAGGAGATCGACGTGCTGCTGCGCTCCAAGGCGACGTCGGCCTCCACCGTCGACGACAAGCTCGACTCGCTCCTCACCCTCGTCCGATACACGCGCGACAAGGACGTCTTCCGCGCCTTCTACGTCACCTCGCTCGCCAAACGACTCCTGCTCAACCGATCATCGTCGGAGGACGCAGAGTTGAAGATGATCAACCGGCTGAAGAAGGAGCTCGGGGACGACTTCACGAGCGGGGACGGCATGCTGTCGGATCTCAAGGTCAGCGAGAGCGTCATGAAGGCATACCGGGACAAGGTCAGCAAGGAGGAGGATCTGGACCTCAGCGTCAACGTCCTGAGCGCAGCCAACTGGCCATCGTACGTTCTTCCCACTTGCTCGCTCTGGCTGCGGACCCTGACCCGCTGCTGCTTACCTGCAGATACCCCGTCCTCGACAGGGGATGGGAGAACTTTCGACTGCCAACCGGACTGGGTACGATCATCGAGAAGTTCAAGGCGACCTACATCTCGGCGCATCAAGGTCGGTCACTCGAGTGGCGCTACCAGCTCTTCTCGATGACACTTAAGACGCGCTTTGCGAGCGGAGTGAAGGAGCTCGGAGTCAGTCTTTGGCAGGCTTTGGCGCTCATGACGTTTGGGGAGACTGAGCAAGGGGAGATGAGGTCGTTCATGGATATTCAGGGAGAGACTGGCATCGGTCAGTCGTTCGCCCTACTTCCCTCGTCTTGCGTTTACCTGAACAATTCTCTGTGCGCGAACCTTGCAGAGACGGAAGAGCTTCAACGCACCCTGCAGTCGCTCGCTTGCGGAAAGGAGCGTGTACTCGTCAAGCACCCAAAAGGACGGGACGTCAACACGACCGACTCGTTCTCGTTTAACGACGGCTACACATCGGAGAGGTACCGAGTCAAGATCAACCAGATTCAACAGGTGCAGACTGTGCGTTCTCCCTTCGTGACTTCATCTCTCGAGACACATCGATTGGCGAGCTGACACCTGCGCCCATGTCTGTCTTGGTTGAGCAGAAGGAGGAAGACGATAAGACTGAGAGCAGAGTCATGCACGATCGGTCGCACCTGCTCGATGCTGCCATCGTCCGCATCATGAAGGCACGGAAGCACATGGGCTGGAACGAGCTGACGAACGCCGTCGTCGATGTCGTGTACGTCTCCCGCGCCCTCGACCAAGAACCTTTGCTGACCCTCATCCCTCTCAACGCCTTCTCGCCGACCACCAGACGCAACAAGTTCCCGCCTGAACCCAAGGCCATTAAGATCCAGATCGAGAGCTTGATCGAGAGGGAGTATCTCGAGCGAGGCGACGAGGACGAGAGCGGAAAGAAGAGCTTGACGTATCTTGCGTAGATGCCCCTCCACCCCCGGTTATGTCGCTTTCTAGATGAAATGCATGGCAATACAACACAACCGACCTCGTCCCACCTATGCCTTCGCGCCTCGTTGCTCCTGAGCAAGGTCGCGCTCCAGTCGCTCCGCCTGCGCGAGAAAAGAAGACCATCGTCAGTGCCGATTCACCTGAGAGACGGCACACCGCAGGAGAAAGCACGCACCAACTCGAGCGCATCCGAAACTCCGACCTGACGTGCCCTCCTGACAGCTTTCGATCTAGATCCGGAATTGGATGTCAAGAGCGCACTGAGCGACTTCCGCTTGGCCTTCCTCTTTCCCTTGGCGACATTCTTTCCCTTGCCCTTGTCGGCCGCGTTGTCCTCCTCGCCCAAATCGGCCCAAGCGCCGTCTTCCTCGCCGGAAGACCGCTCGCCCAGTCGACCGTCCACCTCGAGCTGCTCGTCCTCGGCCGCCCGCTTGAGCTCGTCGCACTCGCCGTCCGGGAGAGGTCGCCCGTACTGCAGGAGGTGGTTGAACTTCCGTCGGAGCAGTTCGCGAATGAGCGTGTACCGGATAGGTTTGAACCAGCCGTCTTCTCCCTGTTGCAGAAAAAAAGTACGGAGGAACGTGTCAGTTGTTGAAGTTCTTGCCCTTGTATAAGTGTAGAGTGGGGAGACAAACAAAGCACTTGTCCCGCATGCCGTCCCTGTCCTCGATGATGTCGACCAGCTCAGGCTCAGAAATATCGCACAGCTGGAAATTCTGCCAGTCTCGGTGGAGCTTCTTTCCGTCAAAGAGATGCGTCTTCCTGCTCGTCGACAAGCCGCAAGGATCGCGAGAGCGCGCATCAGGTGCCCTGACTTGTGAACTGGGCAGGATGAGAGAGGAAAACGCACCTCGGATCTCCGCCAGGCAGGACGTCGTTCATCTTCTGGCCCGCCAGTGAGCTTGTGTAGTGACGAGCGTTGTGCGACCCAAGGAAGCTCCTCTTTGCCCGATCTTGCGTTGCCGCTGCCGAAGCCAGCACTCGCAGGCGGGCCCCCTGGTACCTGCAAGCCAAACGGTGGTTCAGTAGAACGGACAGGTCAGCCTTCGACCCTTCCCAATGACAGCGAACAAAGTTTGTAAGTGAGGGCGAGCAAACTTTGGTCCATTCTCGCTGTCAAACCTCGGATCGTATCCCAGTCGGATCATCAAGTCCCTGTACGCTCCGCCCTCAAACGTATACGCCACACCCGGCAGCAGCATCTTCATCCTGCAGCGTCAAAGAGGCGAAGTCAGGTTGTCGATCCACAGCGACAGTCGGAAGAGGGGGATGGAAGGACGGACCGGTGTCGCACACTCTGCTCGCCCTCGCTGAACTGGTTCGCGAGCGCTATCCGACTCCAGACGGGTCTCGATTGAATGCCAGGGTACGTGCCCGGATCGGCGAACAGCTGAACCGAGATGGCAAGGAGAGAAGAGTCAGCTTCGCGTCCTTTGGGGGTGAGGAGAGGAATTTCGTGAGCGCGCAAGGACGCACCATCTGGAGTCGTCCGAGGAAGACCCCGTCAGACGCCTTCTGAGACCAGCCATTCGGAGGCTCGACAGGCGCGGTCTGAAAGCAGGCGCGAAATGCGAAGTCAGTCCTCCTAGTTCAAAGCCGAGCCTTCGAGTGGGCAGCAGACGGGAACATACAGCTCCAGGGTGGAACTTGACCATCCCGACTCCTATGATCTGGTTTCGACTCTTGTTGGAAAGGCGCATCTGCTCCACGCCTTCGCCGTCGTCGAGCTGGCCCATCGCACCATCGCTATCGCCCTCGATGGCAACGAGCAACGAATACGGGTTGGCTCGGAAGCTGTTGAGAAACATGGGTCAGCAACCTGCGCTCCAGATGCCTCAGAAGTCTGAAAAGATGGAGGCGCACTTGTAGCTCCAGGGAACCCTCTGCATGCTGAACATGGGTGGGGGGTAGATCCCAGCGACGCTCTTCATCTTGACCCCTCCACCGCCCTCCTCATCCCCCTCGACCCCCCTCCCCTTCCCCTTGTTCTGAGTACTCAGCGAAGGGTCAAGCGCCGACTCGGCCTCGTCGTCGACTTCCATCTCGGCCGGTCCTGGGAGGGCTTGGATCTCCGCGTCCGACAACGGAGGAAAGGCCGGCACCATGTACTCCTCTGTCTCCTCAGGCATGGTATCGTGCGCGAGGAAAGTGTCTGTCAGTGTCGACGAGATTCGAAAGGGATCGGTCGGGGAGGATGGAAGATGAGAGGCCAAGTGCAAGGGCGGAGTCGTCAGATCCTGGTCGAGGAAGACGAGGCGAAGAACGTACGATCTAAAGCTCGCATGGCAGCTAGATGCCTTGCTCCTTCCGTCTCTTCAGGCGGCAGCAGCTGATGGTCGGCGATGTCTGTTGAGTGTTGCGACAAGATGAACATAGGAGAGGAAGGAAGGCGGTCGCTCGTCAGTCCCATGCAACCCTCGTCCGACTATGGCCCGTGGGCCAACGAGAGAACCTTGCGCAACTCACTTCTGAATCTGACAGTCTCTGCCACACCTCCCAGCATTTCCATCGTGTATTCTCCAGCCTCAAGTCGCTCCCTCGTGCCGTCCTCGTGCACGCGGACCTTCCTCCTCTTCCTGACCTTGAGCGCGACCTTGTCAGCCTGGACGACTTGTCCAAGCACGGGGTGCCTCCATCGACTTGCCTCCTGGACCGCGCGGTCCTCATGAGTGCGCCCGTAGTTGAGCTCCACGATCGGCAAGGCCGCGCTGTTGCCTTCCTTTGGCCGGGTCGGGTCATGCTCGAGCAGCGTCTCGAGTCGGGGCGGACCGCCGAGCGTCCAAAGCGCCCGCTGGAGCGAGGATGGGTCGGGAGTGATGAATCCCGGATACTCTATCGAGAGCAGCGGGATTTGCGGTATGGGATGAACGGGTGCCATGGGATGGTGGTCAAGATACCGAGGCAGAGGGGCAGCTGGGGGAGGAGGGAGTGGAGGAGGGGCAGAGGCTGCTGCTGCTGGCGGAGGAACATGCTGCTGCTGCTCCTGGACAAGAGCGACGTCCATGGGCTCAGACGAGGGTCCGGGTACGGGTCCATCGAGTGCTGGGTCGACCTCCATCTGGTGCTGGACAAGAGTTCTGGGGAGAGCTGTCGGAGGCCAAACTGGAACTGGTCGACGCGTCGCAAAGCGAGTACGCCTCTGACCGTCACTTCAAGACTACCAAAGTTCCTGACTGTCGACGCTGGCCAGAGAACGCTCCTGCTGACAGCGTGCACTGCTGAATCTGATCCTTCACTGATGATCTTCCTCTCCCTCTCGTAGCTCAGATACCTGCGGGGGCGGTCGCGTCGCGTCGCTCGTCCGCTAGAAGGTTCTTGTTCCCTGAGGCCTCTAAGTAGATGCCACAGGTGGGCTGTTCGTCTGTTCCCTACTCGTTCTCACTCGCCCTTCTTGCCGCTATAGGGAGACTGAAAAACAACATAAAAGGAAGAAGGTGGGTTGAACCCCCCTCCCCCCCAACCACAACTGCCCCTGTCAGTCAACATGACGTTCCCTACCCTCTCCCTCGCCCTTCTCTCGGCCTCGTCCCTCGTCGACAGCGTTCCTCTCCCCACTAAGGCCGACCTCGCTCGTCGATTCGCGCCCTCGTCCCAAAAGACGTGTTTCTGACTTGCCCAGTGCGCACCGTCACCAGCTTGGCTGGCTCGGTCGATGCCCAACCGGAGGCCCCTGAGGGAACGTCGCCCAACTCCGCTGCGGCACTACTTACACTTGCACGTGAAACTTGAACGGCGGCCGCACACTCAAAATGCCCGTCTTCCGCCAACTACGGCAACCTGGCCAAGTGCTCTAACCGAAAGAAGAGGAACCTCTCGCCTCTCCAGAGAGTCATCAGGAAGCGACAGTGCAAGTACGTTCGCAAGCAGGGGTGAGCCTAACCGAGCAAAATGTATGGTGTTTCTACCCATCCTGTTTGCTTTGTATGCGCTGCGCTGACTGGCATCTGGTACCTCACTACTCTTTTGGCAGGAATATGAGGACGCGCATCTCCCCTTCGGTAGAATTGACAGCACCACTTCCTCTTCCCATTCCGCTCCGGCCTTTCAACCAAGACTTTTCGCCCTTTTGTCTCTTGGACTCTCTTTCCTTTTTTTGCCCTTTGCTCTTTTGTTCTCTGCAGACCTGTTCTCTCCTCTCTACCACCCTTTCGATCCCTGATCGCCTTTGCTCTATTGCACTTCCTTGGGACCTGCTCTCCATTTTACCTTGTCGCTGGTCTGCGATCGCGTGTTGTGTGTCTCACTCCTGCACCTCATCTTCCTCTTGTCGTCGCTTTGCAACTTGCAGGCCGCCCATTTGGCAACCTCTGCTGCAAACAGCCGAGTGTTCGTACAAGCAGCATGCAAGAGCAGAATGGGCAGTGGCCGGTCGGAGTCGAGACGTACGACGGAGAACGCTTTCGCGATACAAATGGGTGGGTGGGGAAGGATGCGACGGCCGGGGGCAACGAGAGAGAGACGGGGGAAAGAAAGACTAGATAATAGATGTTAAAGAGCAGCGTTCGAGGGCGAAGAGAGGTATTAGAAAGAGGGACGCACGAGGAGGAGTTTAGACCTTGGGCGCGTACTTGTACTGTCGACAGCGCAAGAATCCTAACAGACGATGCGTCAGCCGCTTCCGGGCTTCCTCCGCTTGAGAACAGTATGGGTCTTTGCTTTTTCCGCTCCTCCTCCTCGACGTTGACTGACTTCTGTTCCTCCGTATGGCCACCTCGTTCTCTGCTGCCATCGCCAGTTGTGTTCCTACACTGTCGCCACTTCTGCGTGCGGCGTCCTTTGACATCTAGACCTTTGCTTTCACCTTCGTGTACTTTACCTGTTGTCCAATAATGTAACCGTCACATTCGCGTCGTTTGTCATGTTCGGGTGCGCCGACTCTTCTGTCTCCTTTAGCGCGTCCCTCAGTGAGTAGGTGATCCAAGAGTGAAGGTACAACATTCGTAGACGGGGGTTTACTTCTTGGCCGCTAGCCGGGTCGCCATCCAGTCCAGTCCCTCCTCCAGACCTACGCAACGGATGAAGAGCAGGTCATCATTTTCAGCAACGGTAGACGTATCAACAAGGAGAAGGAAGTGACATGAGGGTGGATGAAGGGGACGTACCCTGGCCCGTCAACGTGCTCGTCGCCAAAATCTGCCACTCGCGGTCCTTCAGGTCCGTCAGACCCAAGCCTTCCGAGATCTGCGCGGCCGTCAGCGCGCCCTTGAGGTCCTGCTTGTTGGCCATGACGAGCAGCAGCGACTTTTCGAGCGCCTGGGAAAGAGCAGAGTGGTCAGGGATCAACACTCACTCGGGTGCAAGATTTGGTAAGAGAGAAACGTACTTCTGCCCCAAGCATCTTCCCCAACTCCTCCTTGACGAGGTGCAATCGAGCCTTGTCGGTAGAGTCGACGACGAGGATCACGCAGCGTGTCGAGGTGAAATACTGCGCCCAGGATTGACGCAAGGTGGTTTGTCCTCCTGGATGATAGCGAAGAATTGAGCGAGTCAGCAAAGTGTCAGGTTGACACTGCGAGACTGGAACAATCCGTCGACGTACCAATATCCCTGAAAGTCGATCAGGCGGAACAGGTGGCTGATCAGTGTCTGCCGTCGTCGTCGACTGAACGCGGAAGAGAAACGCACCAGAGACTGAACTTCAAGTTCTTATACGCGTAGATCTCTTGATTACTTCCTACACTGTTGGAGGAAAAGTCGAACGCGATTAGGAAGGAGAGGGTCAGTTCAGCGCGAGGCTGCGGGGAGTCTTGAGGCCCGGGAGGATAACGACGAACGTCGGTGCCGTCGCCACGACTTCTCCCATCGTGATTTTGTACTGCAAAGAGCGTACAAAGATGGAAACATCAGCGCGCCGTCTGCGGGAGGTCTTGGTACTCGTGCAGCGCCAAAGGAAGCACCTGCGCGGCGAACCGGACTGGCGCCCATCAACTCAACTCGAGAGGGAACGCACGAGGATGGTCGTCTTTCCGGCGTTATCTAGTCTGTCAACAGTCCCAACGACCGATACAGAGATGGTAAAGGGATACTGTCAGACGCGTACTCGAGCAAGAGGACAACCGGCAGGGGCGCAGTCGAAGGGAATAGGGACGCACCCCAAGATCAGGATCTGCCGACGGCCAGCGAGCAACAAACATCATTAGCACCAGCGCGAAATGGAGCAAGGACTTCTTCAAAGCCGAGCTTCGAAACCTCGACGCGACAAAAGCAGCAGGGGAGCGTCAGCGGGGTCTGAACGGACCTTCATCTCCTCCATTCCGAAGCTGTGACCGCAGCGAAGGCGCGAGCACAAAGCAACGTCTCATTTTCAGCAAGCGTCCTACGATATGGGAAAGCAGGGAGCTTGCCACTCACAGCTTGTTCCATATCTGGTCGGACATCGCGTGTGAGGGCGACGATCAGGTAAGCTGAGGTTTCAGCCCCAGGCTGAGGTCGGACGGAGGATGAGGACAAACGGACCTGAGAGAAAGCGACTGGCAAAAGTAGAAGTGTGTCAGCCTCCTGTATCTACTGCCTGACTCCTTTTCTGGACGGATGAGACGTACTGCCCATGGTCTCGAGGGGTTGCGGCGGGAGTGATGGTTCGAGGGTCGCTGCCCAAGTGGACAGGTCGCGGACGATTCTGATCGGGTACTGATCAAAATCTCATCATGATTACACAAGAATCATGATGCATTTCACATGACCTTCGAAATCCACCCCCCTTGACAGGCCGGCAGATGACTCGCTGCTGAACGACACCCCAAACCAACACCTAACCTCACAGCCCAAACAGTATCCTCCGAGGCAGACGCCGTCAAGACAAGGCGCGATGCTCAAGTTCCAGTCGGAGATCCAGGTGCGAGAATGCTCTCGCTCGCCACTGTCTCCACCTCCGTCCTGTGGTCGCTGCGCGCGTTGAACTCCGTACTGACTCGACAGCATCGTTGGGACGGGCGCACGACGAACAGGACATCAGCAACCGGGCGCAAGCCAAGCAGCGCGAGGAAGATGCCGCTGCGGCGGCGACCCACGCAAAGGACGGCAAGGCGGGCAAGTCTCACCCGTTCAAGTCGTCGAGCTCGTTGCCGCCCCTTCCTCCAGCGCCAGCACCAACAACATGTCCCGCCACTCCTTCGTCGACATTACCCATCTCGGAAGATGCAAGTCCTCCAATACCGGACCTTCAGTCGCTTCTTCTCGCCGCGATTGCCAGCCGTGAGGACGACGGCGCCTTCCAGCTGTTCGTGGCCCATCTCGAGGACCGTCTGACCACGTCGGGCGCACGCGAGCTGCTCGTCCGCTTTGGCCGGCACAAGAGCTTGACTGCGTGGTACGTGGGCGAGAAGAAGGGAGACGAGAATGAAGCATCGGAGGGCGAGGGCGGACCGTTAGTTGACGATGTGGACCTTGTGTCGATAGAGGAGGTCTTGAGGAAGGCGATGAAGCACTTGAACGGAGAGGTACGTCGCTTCCCTTCCATCGCAGAGACGGTTTCTCTTGTTCCTTTTCCTTGAGATGCTGACTGAGGGCATCGATCTCTGGTCTCTGGACAGATCCTTCCGCTGCTGTCGTCGCCTGCGCCCTCGCCCACCTACTCCGCCCTGCTCCGATTGCCCGCTCCGTCGCTCGAACACCTGCCCGAGCTTCGCATAGCGGTCGTCGGCAATGTCGACGCGGGCAAGTCTACCACTCTGGGTGTGTTGACGAGGGGTGGGCTCGACGACGGACGAGGTAAGGCGAGAGTGGCATTGTTCCGGTGCGTCGCTCTCCTCCGTCGAAGCCCTCTTGAAGTCACCCCGTACTGAACTTTGACCATCGCACTGTGATTCCGACTGCAGGCACAAGCATGAGATTGAATCCGGCCGGACCTCGTCTGTAGGACTGGAGATCTTGGGTTTCGAGGCGTCGGGCAAGCCCGTTCTCCCCGAACCCATTGCTTCTTCGTCGCAGGGGGCGGATGTCAAGGAGGGCCGGAAGGAGAAGCTGAGTTGGGAGGACATCTGCAAGAGGAGCGCAAAGGTGGTGAGCTTCATCGGTTTGTCCTCCTTACTGGTCGATCTGTCCGAGCCCTCATCTGACTGCTCTTCATCTTCGACTTTCAGATCTGGCCGGGCACGAACGGTACCTCAAGACGACGATTTTTGGCATGACTGGCTGTGCGCCCGACTACTGCCTGCTCATGGTAGGTGGAAACGCTGGCTTGATCGGCATGTCGAAGGAGCACCTGGTCAGTCGCCCGTCCCTCCTTTCCTACTGAAAAGATCCTGACAATCCTCGCCTTCTCTTGACAGGCCGTTGCGTTGGCTCTGAACGTTCCTGTCATCGTCATCATCTCGAAGGTGAGCTTCCTTTGAATGTTCCATCGCAAGCTCTCACTCATTGACTCCCTCTTTCTCTGCAGATCGACATGACGCCGCCCAACGTCCTCGATCAGACGAAGGCACAGTTGTCCAAGATACTCAGGAGTCCCGGCTGCAGACGATCGCCGGTCTTCGTGGAGGACATGCGGGACGTGGTCGAGCTGAGCCAGACGTTCGTCAAGGACCGACTGTGCCCGATCTTCATGCTGTCGAACGTGACAGGTTCGTCCCCCGCCCCCTCTTTGCTTTGGAACAGGTCAAACTCTGACCATTTCCTCCTCCTCCTATCTTACAGGTGAATCGTTACCTTTCCTACGATCATTCCTCAACCTCCTGCCCTCGTCTGCTCTGAACGGCGGTCCGGAAGGAGCGATCAAGTACGAGGTCGACGCGCCGCTCGAGTACTCGATCTCGGACGTGTTCAGCGTGCCGTTCGTCGGGACGGTCGTCAACGGAGTCATCAACTCTGGCGCGGTCAAGACGGGCGACACGGTTCTGCTTGGGCCGGACAGCCTGGGTCAGTTTGTCAGCACGAGCGTGAAGAGCATCCAGAGGAAGCGGGCGAGCGTCAACAGCGCCGAGGCTGGTCAGAGCGTCAGGTTCGGCCTCCTCTCGTTTCTCTGCTAATGTAAATTCTTAGCCTGACCTCGTGATGCGTTTTCTTTTGACAGCTTTGCTCTCAAGAGGGTTAGGAGGGCCGCCGTCCGCAAGGGGATGGTCATCTTAGCCAAATCCGACACGGGGGAGGTCCCCAAGGCCGTCCGACGGTTCGAGGGCCAGGTGCTCGTGCGTCTCTCCTGCCCAATTACTTTCGTTCCGACGTCCTGACGCATTTGGCATCTCTCTGTTCCCTTCGCGAGCAGATTCTGTACCACAATACGACCATCCAGCCCGGCTACCAGGCCGTAATGCACACGGGTGCGGTCAGGCAGACTTGCAAGATCATCTCGATGGACCACCCAAAGGGACTCATGCGGACTGGAGATCGATGCACGGTCGTTTTCGAGTTTGTCTCTGTTCCCGAAGTGCGTCTTTTGGCTTTTCTCTCACTTTTTTCGTGCTAGATGTCGCACAGACTGATGAATTTCTTGCCTTCTGCTTGATGCAGTTCGTCAAGATCGGGGACAAGTTGCTTTTCAGGGAAGGAAGATCGAAGGGACTCGTACGTTCGCCGACCCTCCTCTCTCTCGAGATCATGCAGATCCTCACTCTCTCATCGACATATTGCAGGGCGTCGTCACTAAGCTCCTGACCTGAGGGCGGGCGTGCCTTTCCTCTGGTAGCACCATAGTCCTTTTCTGCCCCGTCTTCCAAATTTACTTTTGCTCTCCTCCTCCCCCCTCTTCTGTTCCCGCATCCGCTTTCTGTTGTCCTCTCGTGTGCTCGATACCATGCACGGCTTGTCAAAACAAAGACTCTACGCAAAAATCTTGTGATCTTGAGTAAGGTAAAAAATCTGAAGCGGGGGATCTCTGGTAGTCGCGCCCGCCCGTCAAGAAGATAAAGAAAGATGAGCAGGAAGCAGGTAACCCCTCTCCCTTGTCCCTTCTGCTCGCTCCTCAATCGATGACGGTCGTCCGTGGGTCCTTGCCCAGCGTCGCCCGGTGGTTTACCGCCCCGCCCGAGACGCTCGACAACGCGTGCCCGTAGAATGTTGACGCCCGCGCCAACATCGTCTGCTCGAGCACGCCGAGCACGTCGGTAAACACGAGCGGCCAGGCGTCCAGGTCCCTCCGGTCTTGGGCCGTCAGCAGGTCCTGGATCAAGACGGCGCCGTGGGCCTTGTAGTGTTCGATGTACGTGGCGTTCCGCTCGTCGGTCGCGAGGTAGAAGCTGAGAAGGAGCGGAAGGCGAAGGTGTCAGCACATGCAAGCGTAGGGAGCAAAGTGATTGCAAAGCAAGAACGCACTCGTCGTCTTCGGTCGGAGGCTCGTACTTGAGATACTCGGGCGAGCTTGTGGCTTCCGGCACGGGGTACTTTTCGACGTAGCCGAACTTCTTGATCGCGATCAGCGTCCTGCATCGAAAAAGAACGATGCTCGTCAGCCCGGTGAGCCCTTATATCAGAAGGGAGGATTGAGGACGCACTGTCGAGCCGTCTCCATCCAAGTCTTGATCCGGTTAAAGTGCTCGTACGGATCCTTGTTCATGACCCACTCGTGCATGACAAAGTCTCCCCTGCGCATGTGCGCCGCTCGCCAGTTGCGTCCTCCTACCCGGGCGCGCATTCGATCGTCGAGGCGTTCGGCCAGCTCGCCGAGCATGGTCGGAGGGAGAATGTCGTAGATGACCAGGCGGGCAAAGTCCTGCTGTGCGGCGATGGTCGTGAACCGAAGAGTGGCGGGCTTTCGCTGGTAGTGAGTCTCACCCTCGAGAAGGAGAACCTGTGGACGGAAGGAAGCAAAAATGGATTGTCAGGACTCAGGGTCCAGGTCTGGGTAAGGACTCAGGGTCCAGGTCTGGGTAAGGAAAGATGTGAGAAGAGGGAGAGGGACAGACCTCGGCGTCAATCTTGTGGTAGTCGTCCCAGTAGCCCCTCAGGTTCTCCGACAGCGTGACCTGAATGATAGGCTCCGTGACGGTGCGAACGTATTCCATACCGTGCCTGCAGAGAAGGGCAGCAGAGGCAGAGGTCAGTCGCTGGGCTCCTCCGTGACCGCAAAAATGAAGTGATCGAAAACTCACGATCCCTGCCAGGTGTGCAATACGGATCCGCCAATGTCGTTGAGCTTCTTGGTGAGCTCGTCCACGGGCATATTGCCGCCTCCAAAGTGGGCCTGCATCTCGTCCCAGTCGGAATACATCTTGCCTTCGAGCACGTCCCGCAGGCGCTTGGCGTCGCCGACGCGCTTCTCCTGCTCGGTCGGCAGGTGCAGCTCGGTCGGCAAGCGGTCGACCCGGGCGACCGTGCTGTCGTACTCGCCGTTGGGGATTACGTGGAGCTGAGCGCCGGTCGTGTGGTAGCCGTTACGCTGCCACTGGCCTCGGACGTCCTCGACGGAAGGGTCAATGTCGTGCACGAGCAGATAGTCGGCGACCGTCATGATTGGTCGCGTCTTGCGAATGACGGGGATGTTGATCATGAGCTGCTCGCGGAGAAGAGAAGTGGACCGAGCTGGCTGTCAGTGCTTGGTCCTCAAGCTGCTGAAGTTGAGGGAGAAGGAAACGGACCTCGGTTGGGATCAGCCACGCCCACTGCTTCTCGATAGGCTGAGAGCGCCACTCGTCGCTCTGCATGGCGTCCCCTCGGTTGACCATCTTGGCGAACGCTGGAGCAGACGGTTCGAGAAGGACGACGAGTCAGCAACCTCAAATGGTGCTAACAGAGGGAGGAGAGGACGAACCGGCACACGTCTCCTTGTCAAACTCGCATGCCCGCGCAACGACGTATGTAGGGATAACGAGAACCCGGTCGAGCAGCTCGGCGTGCAGGAGCGAGGCCTGACAAGATGATGAGAAAGCGAGAGGGGAAAATTCAGCCCTGCTGCGCGATGAGAGGGGTCGGTCCATCTCAAGGAGACGCTGAGAGAGAACTCGCGTGTGACGCACCTCGATGATGTACCGAATGTTGTTCCATCCCAGCCAGCTACAAAATGGAGCAGGATGAGAGCAAGCCGTCAGCTTATCTTCGCTCGGTAGAAGCGGTCGAACGAGCAGAAGGGAAGACGTACAGGGGGTAATCCCGCACGTAGTATCCGTTGGTCTTTGCGACCATCTGCTTCAGGGCCTCCTTCCTCGTCTTACCCTTTCGAATCTCCTCCTCCAGACTGTACTCTGCCTTTCCACCGTCGACGGGTCCACTCACGACCCCACCCGGGCTGCTGCTGCTGCTGCTCGACGACCCATCGGTGACACCCCCTGAGCCAGACGTCGGAGGAGGCCCGCTCGTCGCCAGCCGGCCATCGTCCTGCCACAGCTGCTCGCACTTCTGACGGTCGACCGCGAGCGAGCTCTTTGAGCCGCTGCCGCTGATTTTGGAGAACCAGCCGTCGTCGTCGTCCGGATCCCACGAGCCCGACGAGCCCGTCTTGGCTGAGGACGACCAGCTCGAGCCGACAGCGGACGAGAGCTGGGCCGGGTGCGAAGGGAAAATGGACACGTAGACGGCGAGGAAGAGCATGAGCGAGACGAACGACGTAATGAGCGGCCGACGGCGGAGGAAGAGCTGGGCGCGTTTGATGGGGGAGAGTCCGTGGGCTCCCGCGCCGGGCGTGGGCAGGAGGGAGTAGTCGGCCGGCATGGCGGGTAGGACCTGGGGATAGGTGTCTGCAGAGAGAGGGCGTGATCTGATGGGGATGACTTGAGATGAAAAGAACGCAAGGAAAAACGGGTAGGGTTCGAGGGGGAGAGGCAGATGGGGTCAGAGATCGGTCGACTCGGCGGAGCGATTGGCTGGTCTCACTCGGTCGAAATCGAGAACTCACGGCAAAACTCTGCCAAAGAGACATCTTCCTCTCCAAACATTTTGGTCTGTGATGCTTGCAGCATCTCACAGAGTGTCGGATAGGAAAAAACTTCATTCTTAGGGAGGGAATTCCACTACAGCGAGAGGCAGGCACAAGTACAAAGGGCGAAGCAGCTGAAGGAGTCGGGTAGAGTAAAAGCGACAGATGAAGGTTCCAAATTCCCGGGACGAACGCGACCGACAGGACAGAACATCTACCACTCGGTCTGCTTCTTGTCGATCACCGGTCGCGCTCCGGTGGACGACGCGGAAGGGACGACGTTTTTCTGGCCGACCTTGGCGTACCCGAGTCCGTCGAGCCAGGGCCACGTCGTCGAGCGCGACTGCTCAAAGGACGCGATCGCATCGCTTTTCTGGAGCGTCAATCCAATGTCGTCCAACCCGTTGAGGAGGCAGTGCCGTCGGAAGGCGTCGACGTCGAAGGGGATCGTCTCGCCGTTCGGGCGGCGGATGACGTTCTCCTCCAGGTTGACCTCGAGCTCGGCCGTCGTCGTCGCGTCGTTGAAGAGGATCTCGCACTGCTCCTCGGGCAGGATGATGACGAGCATGCCGTTCTTGAAGCAGTTGTTGAAGAAGATGTCTCCGGCCGAGGGGGTGATGATGCACCGGATTCCAAAGTCGTTGAGCGCCCATGGAGCGTGCTCTCGCGAGGAACCGCAACCGAAGTTGGGTCCGGTCGAAACGATGATCTTGGACTGGCGGAACGGCTCCTGATTGAGCACAAAGTCGGGGTTCTCGACGCCCTCCGAAATGTACCTTCGCGACCAGAACAAAGCCGAGCCGAGGCCGGTTCGCTTGAGCGTCTTGAGGAACTGCTTGGGGATAAGCATGTCGGTGTCCACGTTAGGGATCGAGAAGGGAGCGGCGATACCCTTGAGGACGGTGAAGCTGGGCATGCCGGTGGGGGCGACGGGCGTAGCGGGCACGTCCTGGATCGCGGTCGCCTCGTCGGCGGCGTCGGACGAGAGCGGGGCGGGAGGAGGAGCGACACCCTGGGGAGCAGGAGGCGCCTCGGGAACGTCCGTGAGGTAGTCGAGCGACTGGGTGATCTTGACGTTCTCGGACCGTGGGGACGACTTGGCCGTGAGCTCCCGGACGTCGGTAAAGACTCCGGTCATGGCGGCGGCGGCCACCATCGCGGGCGACATAAGATGGGTTCGTCCACCGGCACCCTGTCGGCCCTCGAAGTTTCGGTTCGACGTCGAGGCACATCGTTCCTGGGGCTTGAGCTGATCGGGGTTCATACCGAGGCACATCGAGCAACCGGCCTCTCGCCAGTCCCACCCAGCAGCCTTGAAGACGACGTCGAGACCCTCGGCCTCGGCCTGCTCCTTAATCAGACCCGACCCAGGGACGACCATGGCGTACACGCGCTCGGGCACCTTGGAGCCGGGAGGGAGCGACAGGATGACGGACGCGGCCGACCGGAGGTCCTCGATTCGCGAGTTGGTGCACGAGCCGAGGAAAGCCTTGTCGATCTGGACAGTGTTGATGGGGATGTTGGGAGTGAGACCCATGTACTCGAGCGCGCGCTCCATGCCGGCCTTCTTGATGGGGTCGTCGGCGAACGCGGCGGGGTCAGGGACGTTGCCGTTGATGGGGATAACGTCCTCGGGCGAGGTTCCCCAGGTGATGGTGGGGATGATGTCCTCCGCCTTGACCTCAACGTTGAGTTCGTAGACCGCACCGTCGTCGGCGCGGAGCGTCCGCCAGTAGGCCTCGGCAGAGTCCCACTCCTCGCCCGCTTTGGGCGCGAGCGGTCGGCCGCGCAGGTACTCGAACGTGATTTCGTCCGGCGCAATCATGCCCGCTCGAGCACCGGCCTCGATCGACATGTTGCAGATCGACATCCTAGCCTCCATCGACAAGCTTCGAATGGCCGATCCGCAGAACTCCATGACGGTACCCGTTCCTCCGGCCGTTCCGACGATACCGATAACGTGGAGGATGATGTCCTTGGACGTGACACCGGGAGCGAGCGTGCCGTCGACGGCGATGCGCATGTTCTTGGACTTGCGCTGGGGGAGGGTTTGGGTGGCGAGGACGTGCTCGACCTCGGACGTTCCGATACCGAAGGCGAGGGCTCCGAAGGCTCCGTGGGTGGACGTGTGCGAGTCTCCGCAGACGACGGTCGTTCCGGGAAGGGTGAATCCCTGCTCAGGACCGATAACGTGGACGATACCTGCAGGGCGCGGGTGAGGTGTCAGTGGTCGTGCGGCAGAGACAGGCAAGACGGCTGGACTGACCCTGTCTGCGGTCTCCGAAACCGAAGTAAGTAAGACCAAACTCCTTGACGTTCTCCTCAAGGGCCTCAATCTGCTGGCGCGAGTCGGGCTGGAAGATCTGCGAGGCCATCGACTTCTTGGGGTCTCGAATCGACGTACTGGCAGGTGGAGCGGGTGTGGAAGTTGTTAGCGCACGGCCGACGCAGCAAAGTCTCAGGGAAGCGGGTACGAACGGGATGTTGTGGTCGACGGTAACGAGAGTGCAGTCGGGTCGTCGTACAGGTCGGGAAGCGTTCCTCCTGCGATGGGCAAGTCGGTGTCCTGTCAGTGCACCGCTTCTGTGCTCCTTGGGGGGAAGCGCAGTGAGCCGAAGCTACTCGAAAGGGAGCAAACTCACAGTCCCTCGAAGGCCTGGGGCGACGTGACCTCGTGCACGAGATGTCGCTGCGAGCAGGAGCATGTCGGCCCGGTCGATCAGAGCACAAGATAGGAAGGGCAAGCAGGAGCAAATGGGAGGCGAACGAGATCAGCCTTCGGCCGGCCTGCTAGCTAGAGGGCGACAAGCTTAAGCAGAAGCTTCATCCGACAAAGAGGACGTACGTCAATGTAGAGGAGAGTCTCTCCGTTGGCAAAGTTGACGACGTGGTCGTCCCAGACCTGAGCAGGAGAGCGCAAGGGCGACAGGTCAGGAAAGGAGTTCAGACTTGGTGGGCTGAAAGTGTCGAGCAGAGCGCAGGCGACCGAAGGAAAGACACACCTTGTCGTACAAGGTTCGTGGGCTAGTGGAAGGAATGGGCATGGTGGGACTGTAAAGGAAGCGAAGGTGAGTGTGCTGTCGTGCGATATCTGGGCAGCCGGGACACGTACAGAAGTAGGAGAGGGTAAGGGTTAGGGCTGCAAGATGGGCCTGGGAGAGGAAAAGGCTCGATGGAGATTGGCCCACAGCGAGTCATCGGCCCACACGCACCGAACACCCCCTTTCGATTTTTCGGCCGACCAGCCTGTCGCACTCATCCTGCTTGCGTTTGCACTTTTTTTGACCCTGCTTCGGCTCTCTCTCGCGAAAGGCCAGCTAATGGGGGGCGTACGATTTGTGCAGCAGCAAAGGCACGCGAAGTGGGCGTCGAGAGGAAGGTCACATCGCATAGGTTTCCAGTCCGACCGTTCGTTGCGTGCCACGATGGAGGCGGGCGAGCGAGCGAATGAGCGGAGGATTGAAGTGCTTGAAGACAGCTGCTGCTGGCGAAGATCGGCCTGGGTCGTCAACTTCAGCGAGCGTTGTGCAGCCTTGATGGAAACCTGCCTGTCGTTGACGAAGGTCGGAAAGGTCGGCTGGCATTTCGCGCCGTTGGTAATCCTGCATGGTTTGGCGTGCTACAGTGAAAGACGGCCTCGTTAGCGGGATTCAGGGCAAAGAGGCGCGAGGAAGCAATTCACTGTCGTTCCCAATCTTCTTCTACTCTTCCACATCCTCCCCTTCTCCAACACCCTGTCGACCGCCAACGTTCATCAGACTTTGCGTCAGGTTGGCCATCCCTCCCCCGTCCCTCTCACTCACACCCTCTTCTACGCCTTCCCCAGGAACGGCGCTCTCCTCGCGCGAAGGCAGGACGCTCAAACTCCGATCTCTCCAACTCGCCCACTTGCGCCTCCGCTCCTCCTCCCTCCGCTCTTCCTCCTCGGCATCCTCGTCGACCATGGGCGTCATCGGTCGGAAGAGGAGTTCAGCGGGTGGTGCAGCGGACGCCGAGCGTGAGTTGGCAGCGGGGATCGAAGGCCAGGGCGAGGCGGATGGGGTGCGTTCAAACGTCCTTCGCGTGCCCATCGTTGAACTCGAGAAGGTCGAACCGGCGCGAGGACGTGGGGTTGGAGGGAGCGAGACGGAGGATGACCGGCGGAGGGAGAAAGGGAGCTGGGGTACTGGAAGCGGGTAGGGTTCGATGATGAGGTTGAGCGAGGACGAGTAGATCGAGAACCCTGCGAAAAAGAATGAGTGACGGTCAGTTTCAAGTGCGGGTTTGAAGGAAGGATGAAGACGGCGCACCTTTGTAGTGCATCTCCAGCGCAGGCTTGAACTTCTTTTCCTCCTGCTCACCGATGTCCAAAATCTCGTCCGCAGTATACCCTGGAGCGTAGCCCTCCTCCTTTATATGAACCTCTCGCTCCTCGTCTTCCGACACTGGCTCTTCGCCGTAGTCAAACAGAGCTTGATTGACGGGTGCGTCCCGCTTTGCGTTGTCCGAGGCGAGGAAGTCGTCGATCGGTGATCGACCCTGCAGCTCAGGCTTGACGTCACCATCCATCTCTGCAAGAAGCGCCCAGCATCGAGGAGAAAGTCAGCAACACAGCGCAGGAGGTTGTGAGGGTTGAGGAGGTGCTGACCTTCCGACTCCTCTCGCGCCCGTTTCCTGGTATTCGCCACCTCTCGATCAGCCGGTGCGGAACTCTCCTCGACCGGATCCTGAGCGGGCAGCGTTTGAGCGACATAGTGCCGATCTTTGAGCAGGACGACGTGTCGGTCCGATGTGGCCTTGAAGAAGAAGCAGAAGCGGTAGTCGTCTGCGCGGACCGTGGGGATGTGCGGCAACGAGACTGGTCAGCGCAGGATCGGACGAGAAGACGAGTACATCTCTACCCGAGCTCCATCATTCTTGACTGCCCGCAGGGTTCCATCAAGCTCGCTGAGCTTATTACCAGAAGGAAGGGATCGTCTCCTGCATGCAGACTCATCTCCGACGTGTCCCAGCTGAGCTGGAAAGCCGCTCCCCTTCTCCCCTCCGAGCATAACCACCTCGAGTGCACGTCCCAGCCTGCGAGCGTGTGGAGAATAGAGGCACGACGCACCTCCGATGACGACCTCAGGCACGCTCGACGTCCTTTTGTCCGCCATGGCCTCGGCTTCGAGCTTGGGTCGGATCCTGGAACGCAACACCCAGTGGCTCCACTTGGTCAGCTTCCTCCCACGTCTTGAAGAGCCAAAGTGAAGAACAGACAAGGGCTTGATCGAAGTAAGGATTTTCTGTGGACCAACCAAAGGGGTCAGCTATGTCGGTTTGGGGGAGGAGAGAGCAATGAGCTCGCACCTGCAGGATGTAGTCCGACATCCAGCCGACATAGGGCTCCTCGATGTAGGCGTAGAGCGAGAGGACGGTGTCGCGCGAGATGCGCAGGTAGTACGTGTTGCGTGTCGAGAAGGAGGACGACATTCTCTTATAGAGCAGCCAGCAGCTGGGAGCAGTGTCCTTTGGCGAAGTCAACGGTTCGGGGGGTTCGTCGTTGATCGTCGTGACGTCCGACATCGCGCGCTCAAGAGGGGACAGTACTCATCCTCGTCACTTTCTCCCAAGTCTTGCGAGCGACGCAGCGGAGATGCAGATCTAAGCAAGGGGGCATGATGATCGTAGCGTTGTGTTGTACAAGGTAGAGCGAGACCGACCGGCGCCCTATCACTTCTCCCCATCCCCTCCCACTTCCCAAGCGCAATCACTCGTTTCGATAGGCGGCCTCCACAAGGTGGTGCCTCTCTCCTCGACGAAGGCCGTGGTAGTAGAAGGACGTGTACCGCTTGACCTATTGACCCGAGAGCCCTCCAAAGTTGAGATTGAGAGTAGATAGGGAGGGTGAGGGGTCAGCAGGGGAACGGGTTGGAAGAGGGGATGCTCGTGGGCTCACTATCCCTCTCGGAAGGTCACATCTCCTCCACCGCGGCCGCTGGGGCTACCTGAGCCTTCACAGAAGACCGCACGTCACCTGTTGAGAATGAGATATTGGAGGAAGAGGGTCAGAAATTGTTCGACCCTCAGTGAACTGAAGCAACTCACATCTTAACCCTTAGCCTGCTTCGTCATCTTCTACTGTTGAGCGCACTCGTTGTGTAGCGCCTTTCCATCCCCACCTACGACCTGACAGTACGTCAGCCGAGGGACCGCCGCGCTCAGCTTCTCGTAGCAGATCGGGCAGTCTTCCTCGTCTTCTGGCACGCGCGTCTCGGGGATCCCACCGCTGCCCTTCACTCCCGCGAACGGATCGGACGCAAGTCCCATCCCGTAGGCCTGTCGGTAGCTCGAATGGACGTCCGCCTACGCCAGGTGTTGCTCGAATGGGTTGGGGGGCGAGGTCGCGAAAATGTGGGCCAGCTCGGTTGACAGCAGTCGCAAATACCAGATCTGAGAACTCTCGGGCACGAGGAGGGCGCGCAGCATGACGAAGGAGGTGTGCTTGCACGTCCCGTTCTTCTGCGAGTCGGGGCTGTCGCATGTCGGGCGGAGGTTGATGTCGACCGTGTATACGTTGCCGGTGCTGCAGAAAACCTTGAAGATCTCGTACGACGAGTCCGGCTGGCGCTCCCGGTCGACCAGAAACATCCTCTGGCTTGGCATCCTTTCGACTGGGAGAAAAGGTGCGAGCGACGGGGTCAGTATCTCTGCTCTCAAGGCAACAGGACAAACTCAACGAACCTCGCTCCTGAACGGCCTTCAGCATCAACTTTCTCAACTTCGCTAGTCGCTTCTCTAACGGCGGCTTGGCCTCCTTCTTGACCCTCTTGGTATTTGGATTGATGTCCTGAGAGTAGCTTTAGGACGACGCAGGCTGGGACCAGTAGGGCTTGGCGCCAGGTTGACTCTATGGGCCAGCTGATCGGGACCGGGGATTGATGGGCCGTCGGGCGGCCTGAGCGTGGGCAGCCTGAAGAAGCTGAACATCGCGACAGAAGGATTAGAGAAAGAGTTCACGCAGAGTGAAGCGAGGGTCAAGACGCACCTCGGTGTAGAGAGCCTCCTCGAGGTCTCTCTTGCCTTGACTCTGAGCCTCTCCAGTCCCGTCCTCGGCGCAGGGCTCTCTTCCCCTGACCACCCTACCCTCCGGCCAGACTATACCCTCCTCCCGCCCCTGATCCCGATGCGAGCCCCAATCCCGAGTACGATGGCCTAGCTTGGTTCGGCTGCGAGTGAGCTGAAGTTCCCCAAGAGCGTGTAGGAGCCGGTCTCGTACGTGCCCTTTGGTCGGCTGGCGGAGTTGTGGCGGGACGAGCTCATCTGGCGTCTGGCGTCCGATTCCCAGGAGCGATGAAGGTGGTTCGAGCGAGTGGGTTGCTGGGTGGCTTCTATCTGTGCTGGTGAGGGTGCCCAGCGAGTGCCGGGAGTCTGGAGAAGGTCCATGGCCGGGTTACTGTCGTGGTTTGGAGGGCCAGAGCAACGCGAGCTCGACTCGTTCCTGAGCGAAAGCTGCTCCCGACGATGACCCTTCAAAAACGCCCGCATCTGATCGGAGGCTCCCAAGGCTCACGAGCTCTGAAGGATGCAGCGAGAAAGCTGACCACAGGCTTCGTCGCTGATGTCCAGACCCTAGGACGGTCGGCGAGTCGACCTGCACCTACGCTCGGCCCTCGCGACCCTTCCAGTCCACGTCGCTCTCTTCCTGTCGCCCGTCCAACTCGACCCGGACACCGCAACGAACCTGGGAGGAGGCGTCAGCGGACCGTCCAGCGCTCACGCTGCGCTTACGGTGTTCTGTTGGAACAAAGGGAGGGGTGCCAAAGAGCCTTGCGCTCGCGCCATGCGCCCTCCCCCTCGTCTCCTGACGCAGACGAAGAGGCTAACAGGACACAGGTCCACGCTAGTCGACAACAGCCCGTCTAACAACGCCGACGGAGATCTTAAAAACGGCCAAGGGAAGGCACTCGTTCTCTCCAGGTTCCCTCTCCTCTTCCTCAGCTTGCCCTCCAACTCCCATCTCACGGCCCAGATGCTTCTTTCCGTTGCTTCTCACACGCTTCTTCAGCTGTCGCTTCTTGTTCTTTTGGGCTCTTCATTTTCCTCGTGTTCCCCCGTCAAACGCTGGATCGAGCCGTCGAACGTAGACCCTGTAGCGCTCAGTTTGGACGAACAGAGAACCTTGGTTCCCTATGCCAACTTTGCACGGTGCGTCTGCTGTTCAAAGATCATCTTGATCTACTTGATCCTGACGAACTTCTGTGCTCATCTTCGTCCGTCCTGTAGTGCTTCCTACTGCTCGGCCGCTTCCGTTCTCGACTGGTCTTGCGGAGGTTCGTTGTGCCTCTTCGCTCAACCGTCGTTGATCGTTGTTCCTCCGGCGCTGATGCCTTTCAACCTGTCTTCCTCAGAAGCGTGCAACCTAAACGGGAAGGCCAAAGGGATCGCATCCGGAGGCAACGACATGCTCATCCCCGGGTGGTTCGTATCTTACGACCCAGACCTGAACGCCATCATCGTCGCCCACCAAGGAACCACGATCAGCTCGTTGACCTCGGTGCTGGAGGCCGTCACTCTCGTTCCTGGGCCGCTTGATCAGACCATGTTCCCTGGCAAGTACAATCACTTATCCACAGCGAGAGCAGATAGACTGACACTGTCTACCCGGATTTGACCGCAGGCTCTCTCGCCAAGGGCGTCCTAGTCCACACTGGTGAGTCTTCGCGTCCCCAGTCTTCGAAATAGCCAGCTTACCATGCCTTGTCCTCCAGGATTCATGGCGACTCAGCGACTTACGGCTTCCGCCATCCTTGACGCCGTAGTCAAAGGCACCACAACTTACAGCACGACAAAGGGTGAGCATCCTCCGTTCTCTTGTGGCAGTTCTTGCCCGCTAACGCTTTCATTGTCGCAGTCGTCACGGTCGGACACTCGCTCGGAGCCGCCATCGCCTCCCTCGACGCCCTCTACCTGTCGATCGCTCTCCCTCACCTCGACATTTCCGCCCGCCAGTTTGCTCTTCCCCGGGTCGGCAACCCCGCCTGGTCGTCCTACTACTCGAGCTACGTCCCGGACTCGATCCACGTGACTACCAAGGACGACCCGGTGCCGAGGTTACCGTCTGCCTTTCTGGGGTTCGCCCAGCTGGAAGGGGAGGTCTGGATCGTACGTTTCTGCCCGCCTACCAATTGAGAGACGTTTGCAGACTGACACGAGAGCTTTCATGTTGGCGTTGCAGACGGACGACGGGGCAAAGAATTGCCCTGGCCTGGAGAACGTCCACTGCGCGTACGGGTGAGTCTGGGTCGCCCACTCTCCTCCCCTCCGACCCAGCTCAAGCCAATCTCTGACTCGCTCGTGCCTCTCTCCTGCTTCAGTCGAAACCTCTTGCAGGTGAACGTGTTCGATCACGGAGGGTACATCCTCTTTGTTTTGGTTTTCGTTTCTCCACTGCCCGCTGACTTGCATGGTTCGTGTGGATGGCAGGCCGTTCTTTGGCGTGAAGATGGGTCCAGACGAGTGTACCACGTAGCATCTTCATCTGCTCGCTATCTGCTCAGTGTGCTGTGGAGTTGAGTGATCAGGGTTCGCTCTCGTACTTAATTACGCGCCTTTCTTTTTTCTCTTTGCTCTTTTGGGTCCTGTCGTTCTCCTCCTCCCTCTCTCATTCATCTTTGTCCTTGCTACGGTCAGGCAAGAGCTGGTGCTGAGAGAACGTGCCTCTGCTCATCTTCTCCTGCGTCTCGAAATAGCTAAAGGGTAGAGGCAGCTGACCCTAGGCTTTGTCTCTGATGCTCAGAGTTCAGGGCGGTTGACCCTCGCTCGGCCCTCGACTCTTCGTCGCGTCCTTGCTTGCTGTCTAACTTGACCGAGTAACCCACCCCACGTGGCAGGAGGACGCCTGGAGGACTGTACAGCGCTCGCGCCGCCCTCATCGTCTCCTATTCATCGACGAAACGGATAGGGGCGAGAGGAGGCGTCGGAAGGGGTCGCGCTCAAACCACCCGTCCTCCTTGACTCCTGTTGAGCTGACAGACCAAGAGGTTGCGCGCGCCCGTCGCCTAACCCCTGGCGTAGACGAAGCTCTGAAAAGGGACCAAGACAAACCTTCCTGCTATCCGCCGTTCATCTCCTCTGATACACTTTTCGCCCATACTCGGGTCGCCGGTCGACCTCTCATCTCGCGGCCAGAATGCTCATTCCAGTCATTTTGTGCAACCTTGTACGGCTGTCGCTCCTTGTGCTCTTGAGCTCGTCCCCTGCTTCGGCTTCCCTCACGAAACGTTGGATCAAGACGTCGAACGCAACTCCAGTAGCGCTGAGCGCAGACGAACAAGCCGCTTTGGTCCCCTACGCCAACTTTGCGCGGTACGTCTTCTTTTCGAGATCGTCTCGCTGTATTCGAGGCTAGCAGCTGTCTGTGCTCATCGTTCCCCTCTGTAGCGCATCATACTGCTCGGCGGCTTCTGTTCTCGACTGGTCTTGCGGAGGTCGTCCTGCTTCTCTCATCGATCGTCATTCCTAAAACGCTGAAGCCCTCGACCTGCCCTCTGTAGAAGCGTGCACCCTGAACGGAAAGGCCAAAGGGATCGCAGCTGGAGGAAACGACAGACTCGTTCCCGGTTGGTTCGTAGCGTATGACCTTGACTTGGACGCCATCATTGTCGCTCATCAAGGAACCACAACGAGTTCGTTGACCTCGGTATTGGAGGACGTCATTCTCGTCCCTGGGCCACTCGACCAAGACATGTTTCCAGGTAAGTACAGCTCACCTCCAGTAGAGAGGAGACGGGTTGACGCTGTCTCATCGGTCCGAACTTTGCAGGATCTCTCGCCAAAGGCGTCCTCGTCCACACTGGTGAGTGTTTGCGTCCCTAGTACTCAGTGACATCGTTCTCACCACGCGTGGTTCTCCAGGATTCATGGCGACCCAGCATCTCACAGCCCCCACCATCTTCGACGCTGTAGTGAACGGCACCACGACCTACAACACGACAAAGGGTGAGCATTCCCTTCCCTCGTCTGGCAATCTTTCACTGACACTTTTTTGCGGCAGTCGTCACGGTCGGACACTCGCTCGGAGCCGCCATCGCCTCCCTCGACGCCCTCTACTTATCAATCGCTCTCCCTCACCTAGACATTTCCGCCCGCCAATTCGGACTCCCTCGGATTGGCAATCCTGCCTGGTCGTCCTTCTACTCGACCCACGTCCCGGACTCCATCCACATCACGAACAAGGACGATCCGGTGCCGAGACTGCCGTCTGCCTTTCTGGGGTTCGCCCAGCTGGAAGGGGAAATCTGGATCGTACGTTTGTTGTCCTTCTGAGCGATAGGGGTCTGCGAGACTGACACGAAGATGCTTGCTGCAGACGAACGACCAGACCGAGTCTTGTCCTGGGCTGGAGAACCGCCACTGCGCGTACGGGTGAGTATACTCGCCCTCTACCCTCCCCTCCCCTCACGTTCAGCCCTGTACTACTTTCTGACCTTGGCAATGCCTCTTCTTCCTGCAGTCGGAATCCTCTCAATCTGGACACGGACAACCACGGAGGGTGCGACCTCTCTTCTTTTTCTCCTTTCCCAGAGGACGCGCTGACTTGCTTCGAAGCCTCGTGCTGTTGACAGACCCTACTTTGGCGTGACGATGGGTGCAGACCAGTGTACCGAGTAGCCTCGCCTGCTCGTCTGCTCAGCTCCTATCTCGCGAAGCAGCTATCTTATCGCTCAGTGATGACGTCGGCTGGATCCGATTTAGACCTGCTGCGCGCCGACTGGTCCTGCTGACTTCCTAAACCGCCAGCGAGTGGAGCCTTTTGCTTGCCCTTCCTTGCCTTCTTCCCTTTTAGAGTCAGCCGTATTATTGGCCTGCTGATGACGACGAGAGAATTGAGTTGACCTCCGCAGCTTGCAACCAGCTGGCGACTGTTTCCAACTGACCATCACCTCCCCTGCCTCCCTCCGTAAGATGGCACTCATCCATCGCAAACACACGAAGAAGGACGACCCCGAGAACGGAGACGCGGCAGCAGTGGCTGAAGAGAAGAGCAAGAAAGAGCAGGCAGAGAAGCGTTCGTCTTCTTCCTCCTGATCTGTCCGCTCGACTGTCCTGACGTCTTTTGCTCCTCCCGAAACATCAGGCTACGAAGGCAATGAGTACGAGGTGCTGCTTCGCTACGTCGAGGACCAGGCTAAGCTGGCGGAGGACAAGGCCAACAAGGGAAAGGACGATGTGGAGGACAAGGTTGAGCTTAAGCGGGTCTGGTACGCGCCTTGGAAGAAGGTATCCGTCAACGAGAAGGAGAAAACGGTACGTCTTCCCTCCTTCTGCTCTGGGTTCCTTCTTGAGACTGACTTCCGCAACTCTCTGCAGGTTGCCGACGATCAACTCAACACGGACCCAAAGGCAGGCTTGGGCGACTCCGACATCGAAACGCGCCGCAAGGACTTTGGCTTCAACGAGCTCGCCGCACCGTCCGAGAACCAGTTCATCAAGTTCATCAGCTACTTCAGAGGACCGATCCTGTACAGCATGGAGCTTGCCGTCATATTGGCTGCTGGTCTGCGGGACTGGATCGACTTTGGTGCGTAGCGACCTCCGATGCGGAGAAAACGACGTACTTACCGACTGCTCCCCGTTCATCATCTTCTACTCAGGCGTCATCATCGGTATTCTGGTCATGAATGCCGTCGTTGGCTGGTGGCAAGAGAAGCAAGCAGGAGACATCGTCGCCTCCCTCAAGGCCGGCATTGCGCTCAAGGCAACTGTCATCCGAGACGGAGCAGAGAAGGAGATCGAAGCCCGAGAGCTCGTCCCGGGCGACATCATCGTCCTCTCGGAGGGCAACACCATTCCTGCTGAGGCCAAGATCCTCGGTCCGTACGGCAAGGACGCCAAAGGCGACGTGAAGGACCTCAAGACCATCGAGGACGACCTCAAGCAGAAGATGGCCAAGAGCGGCAAGAAGTCGACCAAGGGTGACGACGGCGACGACGAGGACAGCGACGACAAAGGGCCCAGCATCCTGAGCGTGGACCAGAGTGCTATTACTGGAGAATCGCTCGCGGTAGACAAGGTGCACGTTCTCGTCGCTCTTTCACGGTTCTAGCGTTCTGACAAAGGTCTATCTCGCTTTGCAGTACATCGGCGAGGTCGCGTTCTACACTTGTCAAGTCAAGCGAGGACAGGTTCGTCTCCGAGACCTTTTTACTTCCTTCAAGATGGCGCCTCACGCACCTTGTTCTTCGTCTGCAGGCCTACGCGGTTGTGACTGCTCCCGCCAGGCAGTCGTTCGTCGGGAAGACCGCTACGCTCGTCATGGGATCTAACGATGAGGGTCACTTCCAGATCGTCATGCGACAGATCGGAACTGTAAGCTCTCGGAACTCTTTCATCGAGCACTCTCAGACTGACCCTCTGCATCCATCCGCGCTCGCAGACGCTCCTCGTCATGGTCATCTTCTTCATCTTCGCCGTTTGGATCGGGTGGGCCTTTTCGTCTAGACATACCGCCGACGATCAAGAGGCTGACAGTGGACCCGCGCACCCTTCTCCCAGTGGCTTCTTCCGAGGCCTCGACATCGCCCGAGGCGAGAACAACCTGCTCGTTTACGCCCTGATCTTCCTCATCATTGGAGTCCCTGTCGGACTGCCCGTTGTCTCCACGTCAGTTCACTCATACACCTTCACCTTCACTACTGCGAACAGAACTGACGAGCCTGACGATCTGCGTACTTCAGCACGACCCTTGCTGGTAGGTGTCCCTCGTTGAATTGACCGCGTGAAAAAAATTAAACTGAGTCTCCGTTGACTTCCTCGCAGTCGGTGCTTCGTACCTGGCCAAGCGCAAGTGCATTGTTCAGAAATTGACGGCCATCGAGTCGCTTGCGGGAGTCGACATCCTGTTCGTCCTTGTTATTTCTTGTCCTCGTAATCACTTCTAAGTCGCTTCGTTCTCCTCCAGCTGCTCGGACAAGACTGGAACTCTCACCTCGAACAAGCTCTCGCTGAACGACCCGTTCCTCATCGACGGCGTCGATCGAGACTGGTTCATGACAGTGTGTTCTCTCTACCGTTCTTCTCTCTATTCTTCTTTTCTCTACCGTTCTTCATATCACTTCTGCTGACGTTCCGCTCCCTTGAACTCAGGTCGCCGTGCTCGCCTCGTCGCACAACGTCAAGCTTCTTGATCCGATCGACATGATAACCATCCAAACCCTGCGCGACTACCCCGGCGCACAGGAGAACCTGTCCAAGGGCTGGACGACTCAATCTTTCGCTCCTTTCGACCCGGTCTCCAAGCGAATCACTGCCGAAGTCTCTAAAGACGGCAAGAAGTTCACTGCCGCCAAAGGTGCACCCAGCGCGTGAGTCTCCTATCTTACTTATCAAAGGGGTGCGGAGAAGGCCTTGCGCTGACCCCTTTGCTCCTTCCTCCACAGTATTCTCAAGCTCAAGTCCTTTGACCCTGCTCAGGCCAAGGTATACAAGGCCAAAGCCGCCGAGTTCGCCACTCGAGGATTCCGAAGTCTCGGTGTCGCTGTCAAGGAGGACGGAAAGGACTGGGAGCTGCTGGGCATCATGTCGATGAGCGACCCTCCTCGATCCGACACGGCAAAGACCATCGCTGAGGCCCAGGAACTCGGAGTCGGCATCAAGATGCTCACGGGAGACGCGGTCGCCATCGGAAAGGAGCTCGCCAAGCAACTTCATCTGGGAACGAACATCTTTGACTCGCAGAAGCTGATCGGAGGGTAAGTTCATCGCGTCTGTCAAATGACCCTGTCTGTTGTGCTGAAATTTGCTCTCTTTTTCGGTGTGTAACAGCAACATGAGCGGAAGCGACGTCAACGAGTTCATCGAGCGGGCCGATGGGTTCGCGGAGGTATACCCCGAGCACAAGCATTTCGTAGTAGCCAGTCTCCAGGGGCGCGGCCACCTCGTTGCCATGACCGGTGATGGAGTCAGTGAGTACGGTTTCGCTCTTTCCGGCTGGACTTCGTTGCTGATTACTCCCCTCCTCCACCCTCTCCAGATGACGCTCCAGTACGTGCTGATGTCAGTCTCAAGGTCGAGATGCGACGCTGACCTTTAATACCTTTGCAGTCCCTCAAGAAGGCCGACTGTGGAATCGCCGTCGAGGGAGCGAGCGACGCCGCCCGAAGCGCTGCCGACGTCGTCTTCTTGGACGAGGGTCTCTCCTCCATCGTCACGTCATTCAAGGTTGCTCGACAGATCTTTCACCGACTGAAGGCCTACATCATTTACCGTGCGTCGCTCGATCTGGTCTCCGGGCGGTACGACCATCTGGCTGACATTCGCTTTCTGCCTCCCTCAACTCAGGAATCGCTCTCTGCGTCCATCTCGCAAGTCTCCACCCTTGCTTCCACCGATCAACCCTCATCTGACGAGAACTTGGATTGCCCTTCCACAGGAGGTCTACCTGATGCTGTCGGCCATCATCATCAACGAGGTCATTCGAGTTGATCTCGTCGTCTTCCTCGCCATCTTTGCGGGTGAGCTCCTTGCCCCCCCCCCTCGCATGCTACTTGCTGATGATCCTTCCTTGACACACTCTCTCTTTCAGACGTTGCTACCATCGCCAGTGAGTGTCTCGCACTGTTGATACGAGGCGTCAAACGCTGAGTCCATCGCTTCTTTCGCAGTCGCCTACGACAACGCCCCTCACGCACGAGCTCCCGTCAACTGGAACCTTCCCAAAGTGTGGATCATGAGCACCGTCCTAGGACTCCTTCTCGCTGCAGGTACTTGGATTTGCAGAGCGACCATGTTCACTGACAGCGGAGGGGGACACGGCATCATTCAGAACTTCGGATCGTACGTCCCGCTCTCTCACCAGTTCTCCAGAAATCGTAGACGACTGACTGCTCATTGTATTGCAGAATCCAAGAGGTTCTTTTCCTGGAGGTAACCCTGACGGAGTCCTGGTTGATCTTCATCACTCGGTTGGCTCAGGTTCGTCTCCTTGCCCATTCGACCTTCTCCTGCTCCGGCCTTACTGAATCTTTTATTTCTCGATTCTCTCAGGACAAGTCGGAGAGCTTCGTCTGGCCGTCTTGGCAGCTCGTAGGCGCAGTATTCGGAGTCGACATCCTGGCTTCCTTCTTCTGTACGTCCGCGCTTCTGGTAAAAAACGAGAACCGAAGCACCATCTGACTCGCCTCACATGCAACCAGGTCTTTTCGGCTGGATCTCTGGCGCTGGCGAACCCAACCCGCCGTCTGGCTGGACTTCCATTGTTGACGTGATTCGAGTTTGGTGCTTCAGTTTTGGAGTAACCCTCGTCGTTTGCTTCTTTTGTTCGTCCCTTTTCCCCGTTTTCAACTCGTCAGACCCTCACTGACTCTGCTCTCTGACTGAACCACGCAGACTTCCTCTTGACCCGATGGTCCTGGCTCGACAGCCTCGGTCAGAAGAAGAAGGTCAAGAACACGAAGCTCGAGAACCTCATGATGGAGCTCACGAGGATGTCCATCGTCCACGGAAAGGACGACTCTGGCGACGAGTTCTTCTCCTTCCAGAACGGAGGTACGAAGTCCAACAGCCGAGGTGACTGTGAGTCGATCCGCCTGATTCTCGGGGGTGCTGAAGACAGGTTGCTGATCGACGACGATCGTCCTCCTCTTCAGCCCAGAACGCATCAGCCAAGAAGGAGGCGTCCGACACGGCGAAGGACACGGCAAAGGACCACGAGGACAATACCAAGTCCAAGAAGTCCTCGGCGGAAGAGCGGGAGGCCCCTCAGGACAAAGCTCAGTCAAAGCCCGGTGGAAAGGAGAAAGAGGGGGACAGGGAGAGCGTCCACTCTGACAGCACGAAGGGCGACCACAAGTAGTCTTAGACCTTCGCTCGCAACTACACCATGACAGATATTCCTAACCCCTCCCGCATCTTTCTCATCCCCCTTCTCGCTTCTCACTGTATCAACCGTCTCAGAACTTCTCCACGCTACGTAGCTCTCGCCTGACTAGATCTATGCACGTCAAACCACCAGTCGAGCATTTTGAGAAAGATCATGCCATCATCCTTCAGACTTTCTCTGCTGCTGCTGTGTCAGATGGAACTCCTCGTCGACGTCCAGCACCCAGCTCGCGTCATCCTTCCCGTACTCGTCCCCACTCTGATCTCTCCCATCATCTCCAGCTGACCTCTTCCTCTTCACACCTTCCGCCGGACCTTCCACCCCTTTGAGCGTTGGGACAGAAACGACCCCTCTGCCCAGGACGACGTACTCGACCGTCCCTCTCCCTCCCAGCGGGGAGAATACCAGATCCATCCTCCGCACTCGAAAGCTCGCCCCTTCGTCCTTCTCCGCCCCAAACGTCACGCCGACCTTGCGGAACCTGTTCGGCGGACTCGAGAGCATGATGCGCGTCGAGATCGAGTTGGCCCAGACGAGCCCTAGCGAGGCCTCCTTGCGAAGCGACGGCGTCGACCCGTTGAAGTGCTTCGACTGGTCCTTGTACGACATCCAGGGTTCCGGGACGTCCTTCGGGATCGGAAAGGGTGGTTGACTCGGTGGAGGACGTTGAGAGGCTGCGGGCGTGGACGAGCCAGAGTTGCTCGACGAAGGGACGGTGGACGACGGCCAGAGGTCGCCAAAGACGTCCGACACCTGGTTGACGACAAGCACGGCCGGTCCGTGCTGAACTCCTATTGACTTGAACTTGTCCGCGATCGAGCAGATCGCTTGAGACCTCTCTGACAAGCCCTTGGGCGTGTTGTCGAACGACGGCCGAAGCAACGCGGCCAGCGAATCGAGCACGATGAGATCGACCGAGTGCCCGCGCGCGGTCAGACGCGAGACGTGCGCTGGGACGAGGTACGAGAGCGTGTGTTCAAGCGCTTCAAAGTCGTTGGCGGCGAGAAAGTGGACGCGGTCGAGGGCCGAGACGTCTTGGTCGGGAGGGACGAGGGAGAGGAGTCGGGTGGTCGGCAGGTGGCCCTCCGCCGACAGGTAAATGGCGTGGGAGGTAGTTGAGGCAAGGACGGCCGACAGGGTGTATGAAAGAGCAAGCTGGGTCTTGCCCGATGAGCTGTTGTCAATGAACAAGGGTAACATCAGTGCAGGGAAGTCGGGGGGGAGCACACGGAGTGGGACGAACCTCTCCCCGACGAGTTCGGTGATCATCCCGTTGCCTCTCAACCCTCCCCCAAGCAACCCATCGATCGAGGCGTCCCCGAGACCAACCACGACCTCCTCCCGCTGCTTGCCCTTGTCCCGCTTGGAGCCGAGCCGGATCGGAGGAGGGGCCACGCCGTCCTCGACGCACGCGACGAGCCGCTCAAAGTCGGCATGCGAGATGGGCTGCAGGAGCTTCTCGACGGTTGGAGGTGGTGGAAGGAGGAGCTCTGCTGGCGTACTGATACCAGCTGCGCGACAGGAAGGCGATCGTCAGTGTGGTACTTGAGCATCAAAAGGCGAGGAGAAGGGAAGGCACCTCGTCGGAGTAGAGCCCGCTGGCGCGCGTCGAGCGTGGCGAGGGCCTGAAGTTCGACGTCAAACATGCCCAGTCGAGATCGGAGGCGAGTTTGAGGAGCGTGAGCAGGATGCCGGATCCTCGTCCGTTGTTGGGTATCTGAATCGAAAGAAGGGCGGGATGTAGTGTGGATGGTTTGGAGCTGGGAGGAGGAAGTGCAGTCTGTCGAGCCGAGCGGACTCCGCGACGTCTGGCAGCAGCAAACTACTCCTTGCTCCCTCTCCCACCACGCCTAATTTCAGGACCTGAGAGTTGAACAGTCGAGACGAGTCTTTCTCAGCGCATCTGACCATACCATTTTGAGTAGTTGTAGATAGGAAAAGACATATGAGTCCTATGTGGACCTGGTCTCCTTTCGTCTCGCCGCCCTGCGTTTTCAGCCCTCGCCAGTTGAGCCTGTCAGTCTAGCCCTCAACCCTGACCCTGACTCCCTCCTCCGCAAGATATGTTCTCCCAGCCAGCGACTCGCCAGTCCGAGTTCCAGGCAGTCATCCTCGCAGGCCATGGCTCAGCGTGCGTACCTTGGTCGTGGTGGTCGCTCTCTCTGTCGGCTTGCAACGAAGCTGACGCTCCTTGTTCGCAACGACAGACTGTTCCCCTTGACCGGCAAGGACAACCTCTGCAAGGCCCTCCTGCCCGTTGGCAACGAGCCCATGATCAGCGCCGTGCTCGGCTGGGTCGAGCAGGCTGGCATCCTCGGTGCGTTTGATCGAGGCGGCGGAGCCAGCATCTGGATAGACGAGCTCACTTCTTTGTTCTCTTGCCACTTCCTTTGCCCTGACTCGACTCCCTCCATCATCCCCTCGCTGCCACGGCCTCGCCAACCTCGATGAACCTTCGGATGACGGTGTCCACTCGTCTGACAATCTCATTCCGCTCGCTCTCCAGACGTCCTCATCCTCACCCCGTCAACTTACCACGCTCCCCTCTCGCACCATCTCCAATCCTACCGCCAATCGCAAACGACCGACCCCAGTCTGGCCATGAAGATCGACCTCGTGGCCGTTGAGAACACCGGAGGAGGGCTGCTGGGCGGTGGTGGAACGGAGAGCGAAGGAGAGGACGAGGAGGAGGAAGAGGAGGTTGTCAGGCGACAGACGGCGGACCTGCTGAGAAGACATCGGGACCTCATCACCGTGAGTCCGAGTCAACTCCAAAAGCTGCTCACCTTGAATGGCTGCTAAAGCGCGTTCATCCTTCTGCGCCTGTTGCAGACGGACTTTGTCCTCCTCCCTTGTGACTTCCTCCCCCCGCCATCCCTCTCCCTCCAATCACTCCTCAACGCCCACCGAACCCGCCCAAACAGCACCTTCACCTCTCTCTTCTACGAGCGGTCCGACCTCGGCAAGGACGGACCTGAGCGGATCCTGGTCGGGTACGAGAAGAAGGAGGGCAAGGGTCGCAAGGAGGGCAAGGTCGAGGACGGAACACTGCTCTACGTCAAGGAGCTGGAGTCGACGGAGGACGACGTGGAGCTGAGGCTGTCGATGTTGCGAAAGTAAGCACCCTCTCTCGCAACTTCATCTCCTTCGCGTCCATGTCAATGGAAGGGCTGTGGCTCTGCGCGCATCGGGCAACCCTTAGCTCTCTCTCCCCACACCCACCCTACTCTCCATCCGTGATGACTACATTTCATCCTTGTACTTCGAATCGAGGGCGTCCTCTCGGGGACGTCGCTTGATGAAGATGAAACCTTACATGTGGCAAGAGGCCCTGTTCTTCGAGTCCTCGGACTCGGGGTCTGGGTCTTTCTCTGACCTCTCTCTTCCCTTCTTCCTGTCTGAAGTTCAGCCTCTTTCGCCGTGTGTTACTGACTCTTTGACCTGCTCTCTGTTTCACTGCGACAGGTTCCCTAAGGTCACTCTGACGAAGAACCTGCTCGACTCGCATGTCTACGTCTTCAAGCACTCGGTCCTGGACCTGCTGTCCGCCTACCCGCAGATCGAGAGTGTGCGGGAGGAGCTCGTCCCTTGGCTGGTCAAGGGAGGCTTCCAGACTCGTCTGGCTAGACGGTGGGCTTCTAGTAAGTGGCAGCCGTTCTCAGGCAAATTTTGCGAGCGAGAGCTGACCACGAGATTGTCTCTGGTGTGCTTTGACCAGCCCTCAACCCTACCAAAGACCCCCAGTCGCTCGCTCTTCAGCACTCGACCTCCCACCTCCCTCCATCCGTCTCCTTCCCGTCCACCATCTCTCCGTCCGAACTCACTTTCCCATCCAACTTGGCGTCGTCCCCTCAACCGCCGTCGACGTCCAAGCTCGCCCAGTCGATGGACGACCTCCGCCTCTCCGGTCGACGTGAGCGCGACGTCGAC
Organism: Cystofilobasidium capitatum; assembly: GCA_014825545.1. Lineage (NCBI taxonomy): Eukaryota > Fungi > Basidiomycota > Tremellomycetes > Cystofilobasidiales > Cystofilobasidiaceae > Cystofilobasidium > Cystofilobasidium capitatum. Next base: position 132,042 of record MVAJ01000035.1, read on the forward strand.
AGCGATGACGACGAGGACGACGAGGGACGAGACAGGTGGAAGGTCAGCTGCGGACTGCTAATTCACCGACTCGACGATGGGTTCGTAGCGCGAGCCAACCATATCCCAACCTACTTTGAGCTGAACCGTCAAGTACGTCTATCAACAACCTCCCTTCTCGAAAGCCTCCACTGACAGAAGAGCTGCTGCTACCCAGTTCCTTAAGGCGCACGCCATCGCGGCCCAGTCGGTCCCTTCCCCCCCTCCAACGCCCGGGCTCGTCAACCCGAAGGCCCAGATCTCGTCCGACTCTCTCATCGGCGCGTCCACGAAGGTCGGCGAGCGGACCAACGTCAAGAAGAGCGTCGTTGGGCGACACTGCGTTATTGGCAAGAACGTGCGCATCTCGGGCTGCGTCGTGATGGACTTCGTGCAGATTGAGGACGGGTGCGTTTTCTCCTTTCCCCCTCCTCTGCTCACTCACTTCCCCTCCACCGCTCTCAACTCGACGAACTGACATCCCTCACTCGCGGCTTCCTCTCGAAAACAGCGCCAAGATCGAAAACTCGATCCTCGCCCAGCGGTGCGTGATCGGCGAGCGCGCGTCGCTGACCGACTGCGAGGTCGGCGGCCAGTTTGTCGTCCTGGCCGAGAGCAAGGTCAAGGGCGAGAAGCTGGCCGACATGTCGTAGACGGACCCGTTCTTTCATGGCTGGTGAACGCCTCCCCTTAGTTGAGTCCGGACGCTGATGGGTGGGGTGGTTGCGGATACCTTGAGAATCTTGTCGTAGGGAAGGATGGGAAAGGTGGCATGGATCGGAGAGCGAAAAGCGAAAGCGAAAAGGAGCAAAAGATACAACGTGCGAGAGAGCTTGAAACGGAAAGGAGGTTTGAGAGTCGCCGCGTGGAGTGAGGAGGGACGGAAGAGAGGAAGGCAGAGTGGGCGTGGAGGGTGATGGGTAGACAACAAGGGCGAGGAAGTGGAAGCGGGAACGACGAGGAGGTTACCGTTGGGAGGGAGACTTGGGGCTATGTACGACAGAGAGAAGGAGAGGCAGCGAGAGGTAGGTATGTAGGAAGGGTGGAGTGGAAGAAAGGGGGGGGGGGGGGCAAGTGGAAGAATCGCGCTCGCTCCACGAAGTCGAGGAGGCATCCGAGTTCTGATCGTCAGAAGACCCTCCGCGCAAAGTGTTCCACCAAAAGTCCGGCTACGCGGATGCAAGGGGTCGCGACGAGGTCTCACTCGTCCTCGTCCTCATCGTCTTCCGTGCTCAAGCTGCTTCCAGAAACAGAAGAGTCAGTTGACGCCCCCCTTGCGTGCGTCCCCTCGGTCGTGGACGTTGTTCCGTTCCCGTTCGACCCACCCATCGACCGGACGGGAGGCGAGGTGAAAGACGTCGTGGGTGAGGTGGAGAGTTGGGTTGGGGACAGGGAGGTGGATGGCGAAGTGGGTGGGTGGGGAGTGACGTCCGTCAGGAGCTTCCGTTCGAGGATGAAGTGGTTTTCCTGTACGTGCAAGAGGGGCACAGACAAGGATCACGAAGGACAGAGGTGGGTCAGAATAGGTACAGAGAAGTGAAGCGCTCGTCGGCTCGACGCACCTTGTACTTCTGACTTGGTTCGTACGCCTTGTCCTGCATCCGTACCGCCATCAGAGCAAGGCCAGTCCGCAAACAATAATATCGGTCAGTAAATCGATCGCTATCAGCGCCCTCGCGCTCAAAAGTGCAGAAGCGAGCGATCCTCACGTATTTCCACCCGAGGTACGCTGCGCACCGGATGCACCGGAGATATCGCACCGTGTGCAGGCCGGTTGTCATCTGCCTGTCTTCGGGTTGGCCAAGTGTGACGTTGAGGCAGGTGTGGAATAGGAAGGCTGGAGGGTTGGGTTGGTGGAGAAGTCGAGAAGGGGGAGGGTGTTTCGGACACGAGGGTGGGAAAGATCGGATTATCGGGCGGCGAGATTGTGGGACGAGCCGGCGAGGAGTCGACGAAGCAACGATGTGGAGGGTCGATATTGATACCAGACGAGTCGGAAGAGGTCAGAGCTTGATGTTAGCAGCTTGTCGTTGGTGAGATCATGAGCTGAGGGCATGCCGAGCAGCAGCTGGCCCGCACGCAAGCCCAGTCCCCAGCCCGACCCGAATGGCTCCCCCCCTCTCCCCCCTCCCCCCCCTCACTCCCGAAAGCTTCCACAGGTCGACAGGCACGCCAGACGCACCTTGTCCATTCTGACCGTTGAATTTCTACACTCGTGGAAGATGAGCCAGGTCACGCAGAGTCAGCGAGACATTCAAAGGACGGAAGCTTGGGGGGGGGGGGGACGGGAACGGACCTTGCTCATGAGGTTCTCGCTCGTGCTGAGGTGGGTCCTGCAACTCTTGCAGCCGTACACCTTATGGCCTGCGAGGTAGTGTCGGCGTTCCTGGCCCATCTTGCGTCTTAATACTGGATTGTCGTTCGGAGGAGTAGGAGGGTGTAGAGGTACAGGGCGATGGTGGGGAGGGGGTGCGGGAGTACTGCGCGCGAGCCAGAGTTCCAGAAACCCCCATTTGGGTGGCAATCCCAAGTGGGGGTTTTGGAATTTCACTTGCGAATTTCGGACTTCAGTCAGCCCAGGAACAGGGCTCATCATCCGTATCCTCCCCTCCCCTCTTTTCTTACTAGGGACCCCCCAACAACATCTCCAGCCATGGTCAGTGGCATCTGCTGCGGCTCCTGCTGGAGCCTGCTGCGTTCGAGCTGCTTTGAGAGCGAACTGACCGTGTCGGCCTTCCTTTCCTCCTCCTTGCTGCGCTACCTCCACTCCCTCCGAAACCTCCTTAAACGACCTCGCTCGCTCCTGGATCACCCTCGCTACCTGCACTTGTCGGACTCTTTTGCAGCCCCCCAGATCCAAGAAGGATGCCAACGGACTCGGTCGAGCGCTCATCAACAAGCGTATCAAGGAGGCCTCGACAGTCCCTGACGAGCTCTTGGTTCGTCTTCTTTTCGCTCACCATGCTACTCTCGCTCTCGCTGACGTTGTTGCCGGCCTTCACCTCTCTGGGAATCTTCTGCCTGACACAGCACTTCAAAGAAGATGAAGGGCGACTGCGATCGGTGACGCAAGAGGGCGACTTGGACGAGTTCCTGAACACGGCCCAGCTTGCAGCTACCGACTTCACTGCAGGTCCGTAGCCTCCCTCTCTTCGACCACTGATTAGGCAGCTGCTGACTCGCTTGTTCTGGTCCCTCAACAGAGCGACAAAACGTCAAGATCATTACGGCACCGACGTCCTCGGTCGACACGGCCGCCCACCCGTCGACGCAGGAGACCAACCCGCACCTCTTGTCCGCCCGTGAAGAGCGCGAGCTCCGGGCCCAGCACGAGACGCTCAAGAGTCGGCTGATGGTCCCGAGACGACCGAGGTGGGAGAAGGAGATGACGCCGCGCCAGCTGGAGAGGAACGAGCGGGACGGCTTTTTGGAGTGGCGGCGAGGGCTTGCAGAGTGCGTTCCTTTCCCCCCACCCACCCTTCTTTCCAGTTCGACCTCGGACTGCTCGGTCCTAGGTCATCGACCGCTCTTCCGTCCAAACTCTCGCATCTTGGACTCGATTGAGTCTGCCTGACTCTCGCGGACTCTGACGTCTCCTTCACGCCTCTTTTGCCCTTTCCTAGGTTGTCCGACATCCACGACCTCCTCCTGACCCCGTTCGAGCGTAATCTCGAGGTCTGGCGTCAGCTCTGGCGAGTCATCGAGCGCTCGCACCTCGTCATCCAGATTGTCGACGCCCGAAATCCCGACTCGTTCCGGTCGTCTGACCTCGAGCAGTACGTCAACTCGCTCGACGGCGAGGGCCGGATGGCGACGGCCGAGAGCGGAGAGGGCGGCAAGAGGAGGTGCTTGTTGTTGATCAACAAGAGTGATCTGCTCACGCTCAACCAGCGGTGCGTCTCTCTCCGTCGTGTTTGACTTTGCTCTCGGCCTCCTCGCTGACAACCCACTGTCCTGCGCCGGTGTTGTTCCTACAGAAAACAATGGGCCGACCACTTCGACCGCCTCGGAGTCAAGTACGCCTTCTTTTCGGCCCTCAATGCGACCGCTCTCCAGGAGGCTGCCGCCCTGGCCGAGCAGGCCGCCGCAATCGCCGAGCTGTCCGACGAGGAGGTTGACTCTGAGGAGGAGTCGTCAGAGGAGGAGGGAGAGGTCCCCCAACCGCGAAAGTACAAGGCCCAGAAGGAGGTTGAGAAGGAGGTCATCGATTTGGAGAAGGACGAGCAGAGGGAGGAGGAGGGCTACGAAGAGAGGACGCGGGTGCTGAGTGTGTTGGAGTTGGAGGAGCTCTTCGACAGCGCCGCCCCGGACCTCAATGGCAAGTCCCTCCTAGCGAGTTGCTCAGTCGCCAGGACGACCTCTGACCGTAGCCCTCATTTTCGTCTGCAGACTTCGTCACTGCCTCCCACCCTGTGCCTCCTCAGAAGCTCATGGTCGGTCTGGTCGGATACCCCAACGTCGGAAAATCGTCCACCATCAACGCCCTGCTCGGCTCGAAGCGAGTCTCCGTCTCGGCCACACCCGGAAAGACCAAGCACTTCCAGACACTCCCATTCACGCCGACGATCACGCTGTGCGATTGCCCGGGACTCGTCTTCCCCCAGTTTGCGACGACCAAGGCCGAGCTCGTGTGCGACGGTGTCCTGCCCATCGACCAGATGCGCGAGTACTCTGGACCGATCGACCTTGTCTGCAGGCGGATCCAGAAGGAGGTGCTTGAGGGAACGTACGCGATCGACATCGAGGTTGTGCCTATCGAGGACGGAGGAACGGGCAAGGTCAGCGGAGAGGACTTCTTGTCGGGTTACGCTAGTACGTACTGCTCTCCCTTTCTTGCTTTCCTTCTGCCCAGGCCTGCCCTTGACACCCCTCTCTTTCCCCTCCAGTCGCCCGAGGTTACACTCGAGCCTCGTTCGGTTTGCCCGACACGTCGCGGTCGGCGCGATACGTCCTCAAGGACTACGTCAACGCCAAGCTGCTCTACTGCCACCCTCCCCCCGGTATCTCTCCCGACAACTTCAACGTTGAGACACGCGAGCGCGCGCTCGCCGTCATCGCGGCCGAGAACCGCAAGCGAGCGCCGACGACGCGGGTCGGCAAGAAGTCGGACGCGTTTGTAAAGACGCAGCAGATCATGAACGCCGCCGCCAACGGCGCCATCTTTGAGGACCCGACCGTCGACGAGGAGGGCAACCCGATCGACCTGGCCGACAAGCCCGATGCTGAGAAGCCGCACGTCTGGTCGTCCATCTCGGCCAGGGCTGACAACCGACCTGCGCTCGGTCTCACGCAGATCTCAAAGGGGCTCGACAAGATGTTCTTCCGGGAGGACAACGTCCAGCTCGAGGCCAAGCTCGGCGCACCTAGGACTAAGGGTGCCACATCGCGCATCGAGGGCGAGACGGGCTTCACCCGGCCGAGGCACTACAACGTGCACAACCTGATCGACGACACGGGCAAGGAGGTCACCAAGCTCGGCAACCAGACGCGGATGGTCGAGTTGGGCACGGACGAGCGAAGGGAGAACGGAAAGGCCGCGAAGAAGCACTTCAAGCCCAAGCGTGCAAAGCAGAGGAGTGGAGCGGGATACGATTGATCTCGGATGAGCGATTCTGCCAACGACACTTGTCCTTGCATAACTCTTTGCAAGCTGATCGTGTAGAGCACGAATGGCCTGGTATCCTGCCTCTGGAGGGTGGTTCGAGCGACAAGGAAACAACATGTGGATGTAAAAAGGCTGGATCGATATGAGACGACAAGGCGTGCTAGAGGAGATCTTTTCGAGATAGCGTGGAGGAGTAGGACAAAGTCTTCGGGCAGACGATGGAGGGTTGAGAGGTCGGCTAAGAGGATTTCTCAATCCCCGCGAACAGGCCAAGGGCCGCAAAAGAGAACTGGTGCAAGGATCGAAGAGTACACAGCAGCAAGAGTCCGCCGTCAAAGACAAAGGTCGGTCGTTCTTCCAAGAAGCGTCCAAGCCGCACCTCAAGCGTTGAGGATTGTAAAACGGTTGACGACCCTCTTGTTTGGGTTGCGACGCTGTCGCCTCCGGATGGTCCTCTCCAGCTGCGTCAGACTGCGTCTGGTCTTGTCGTCGCAGATGCCGTGCGCGTCCGCTTTCTGTGGGCAGGGGTCCGCCGAAAGTCCCTCGCCCGTTTCGGCGTCGAAGTAGCAGACTTTGCTTTCGCTGTCCCTATTGTAAGGCAGTGAGCATGGTATCAGCAAGCTGTGAAATGGGCTAGGGTGTGCAGAAGAGAGGAACTCGCCTAGCCTTTGCCGATCTATAGAAGCACGCGTAACGTCCCTTGTCGGTATGCTGATCTTCCTCGACCCCTCCCATCCACACCAGGTCATCAAACTCGAAAAATGGCGGGCAGGAGTACGAGCATGGCGAATCTACGAGGGCGTCTTGAGGAAGATCTTGACGACAGACGAGCGTCGCACGCCTCTGCAGCTTGGTAACCGTGTCAGTTGGTTCGACCTCTGTCCCAGCAGCCGTGACCGATGCGATGCTGAAGAGGCAGGCGATGAGAAAGAGAGGGTACAAGGAGGAGCGCTTGAAGCACATGTCCGCGAGGCAAAGAGGGGGGTATGCGAGAGAGGGAAGGTAGAGGGAAGAGGGGGTGGGGGGGGATTGGGAGGAGAAGAGAAAGAAGAAGCAGACTCACTCACACCCTGTCTTTTCTACCCTGGTCTGGGTAAGATGGCGAGAGAGGGGTCGCAGCTCTATGGTCTTGAACCTAGCAACAGCAACAGGAAGCAAAAGGGTCAGCCATCATCACCAGCTCATCGAAGACAGGTCGAGAGATAAGATTCGTGGCGTTCACACACGATATCTTTGCCCTTCAACGCTTAATTCAAGCAGCTGACACGAACTCGAAGCGTCAAAGACTGCAGGGTGTGCAGATCAGCACAGTACGTCCTTGCCATCTGACCGTTACCGATCGAAGAAGCAGCGACGAGGGCGAACCTTTGGTGGCAGCAGACTGAGGCGGTCAAGGTTGTCGACCGCGCGTACCGTTTCAGGTCCTCGAAGGCAGGCACTCCTCATGCCTCCTGCCTCTTAGCGTCGTCTCGCCCCTACAAGTGAAGAAGCCAGATGTTCCGATGCGACCCTCGGCAGAAGGTTGTAAGCCCGGCAGGAGAAGGAGGCCAGGCAGCAGCAGGAGGGAGCAAGATGCCGCCTTTACCAGCCGGCCAGCCGCTGTCCGCGGGGCGAGCTACTCTGCTTGCCAACCTGGAAAGCTGATCAGCCTGACCTTGACCTCGGCCACCTTTTGGTGTGCCTCGTGAACCGTCAGCGGAATCTGGGTCGGGGAGGTGAGCAATAACGTGTCGTCGTTGAGCGCAAACTCGCATGCTCAGCTGTACTGAAGCATGCTTACAACACCCCTCCCAACACAGATTCCTCGCGCTCACGAAAGAAAGCAACCTCTCATCTTGTCAACTGTCGTACTCTTCACTTCCGTCCCTTCCTGGCAAACAAAACTTTTATTCATCGGCATGAGGAGTCCGGAGCGGCGAAGAAGCTGATGGGAGTTGCTGTCAGAGGGAAAGTATGAGACAGAGAAGGACGAAGGGCACACAACAGAAACCAAAGGAATAGGTCGCTCTCAGGAGGAGGCCAGGACGAAGCCAGGTTGTAGTCTAGGGTGAACCGAATCGGAGTACAAGTGGGGCGTTGGATTTTGAGGAAAGAAAGTAAATCTCCTCTCAAGTGCACTGACTGCCGCTTGAGGAAGACGTAAGAAAGAAAGTCGAGCCAGCCTATCAAGAAGAGCAAAGAGTGAAAGCAAGCCGTTTGGGTCAGCGTGCTCTTTGTGTAAACGTCAGAGAGCAACAGACCCGCACCTTAGGGTCCTCCTTATCTTTGAGCCGGTTGTTCGAGTTGCGAAGCTAACGCTTCTAAACGATCCATTCCAGCTTTGTGAGGCTGCGTTTGGTTTCGTCGTTGCAGGTACCGTGCAAGTCTGCCCTCTGAGGGCAGGGGTCCGCAGAGAGTCCTACGCCTGACTCAGCGTCGAAGAAACATGCCTTGCCCCCACTGACTCTGTGAATGCGAAGCCAGGAGAGTCAGTACACAGAAAATGGAGCGGAGCAGGACATCCAGGCAAAAAGAAGGGACTTACCTGGCCTTTGAGGAACTGTAGAAGCACGCATACTGCCCCTCATCTGCGGGCGTACCCTCGTCGACCCACCCAGCCATCCACAGCAGGTCCTCAAACGCGTACGAGGTTGGACAACTGAAGGAGCACCGCTCTTCTTGTCCAGCCAGGAGGTCTTGGAGGGATCGTTGTCGAAGAGCTGAAGGTTCTGCCCGGGCGACCGCACCGGCTAGTTCGTAGTTGACGGGGGCAGCATTGACGGACGCGATGCCGAAGATGCAGGCGACGAGCAGAAGGAATGTGAGGGAGAGGCGATCCAAGGACATGGTGGAAAGATAAGGGGAAGTTTTGTGAACGAGGAGCGGGAGGGAAAGCGAGGGCAAGGGCAAGGATTGAGATGGGCGAGGATGAGGAAGAGGAGAATGAGAACCTCACCTTGGGCCCTTCCTCTTGTACTCCTGTCGAGAAGCGAACAAGCGCAGCAGCGCTACTTTTCAGATACAGCAGACGAAGAAGGAGTCAGTCAGTCGCAGTTTCATCGAACGGAGACATATAGAGGCGATAAGATTTGTGGCGTTCGTGGAGATTGTGCTTAAGTTGTCCTTCCGAGTGTCTGAACGGGCGAGATGTGGCAGCTGACACTACTGTCAAAGGCGAACAAGGATGCGCAGGATGTGCTCAGTCTGAGTTCGGTTCCGAGCACGGTACATAGCGAGAAATAGGGCCCTTGGGGACTCTACTCGTGGAAGAGTGAAGCGGCCAAGGCCGAGGGGGCAAGGTCGGTCTCAGGTTCGAGAAGGAGCTGGCCCTCCCCTCCCAATCCTTCATCCTTCCTGAGCTAGCCCCTCAGAGGCACGAGGTACGGTTCATGACTTGTCGAAAGGGTAGAGGAGGGCAGGGAGGCGGCTGTCGGGGGGGCAAGCGAAGGCGAGGCAGACCTGAGGCTGGAACGACCCCGTCCGAACGAGCTCTCTCTCTCAAGCGAGCTCAGAAGCAGGTCAGCAAGCCTGAAAGGCGTCCCGCCATCGGTCGTCGTTGACTATTGTGGAGCTGCCAGCTCGATGTGCGTCTGATAGGACCGTGGAGAGTGTTTAGAGCGAGACGATGTCGAAGGTCGAAGGTCCGCCGTCGCTCCTTCGCGCCGCGCCCCAACGACGATCGAGCTCATCGACGCCAGCAGCAACTCCCTGATTCTCGCTCGTCCAGCTGACAGCATCGCACGCGTACGTCTGACCCGTCCGGTCTCGCTATGGCATCCTCGACACGTCCAGGTCGTTCAACGGCAAGGCAGCGACTCCCTCCGCCCACCTCGACGCGTGAAGCTTCAAGCCTCGACCTCAGATGGGAACGCCACGCTCCTTCATCAGTACATACTCGCAGCAGCCTCGCAGCTCTCTACTCGCTCGTCTCGTCGCCCCCTTGAGTTGTTGACTGAGCCTTAAAAGGCAGCGGCCGGGCTGATTGGCCCTCTTCTCCCCCACGCACCTTTAACATCCAGGCCCGACAGTAGAAGTTCGCTCGAGACCACTAAGGCATCTTGGTAGGTTCTCTGCCCCTTCAGCAATCGCACGCTCGCAAGAGACGGAACTCGACGTTGATTCTTGTCCTTGTCACTCCCATCAGCCGCTTTTCTTCGCCAAAAAAACCTTCTGCCTGCATCCTCCCTCGCCCTCTCTACTTCCTCCCCCCGCACCCTCATTTTTATTCGCTTTTCGTCTCCTTACCCACGCCCTTCCATGGTGTGCTTCTCTCTTGCCGTCTGCTCACGAGCGCGTTTCTGGACGAAGTGGCGCGGACGCTGCCACGCCTGCGCACGGCAAGTCTAGATTTCTTTCGCACCGCCCCGCACGCACGCGATGCGTCCCTGCGTCTGTCAGACGGAAAGAGCCCTCAGGCGAACGTCTCTCCGTTGGAAAACTCCCTGTCTTGAGAGTGCCGAGAGGCGATCCCACGAACTCTCGTGTTGCGCGCTTCACGCAGAAGGACAAGAGGTCAAGAAGGAGGAAAGCATGGCAGTCGACAACGGTCGGAAGCGGCGCGGACTCAAAGTATGATCGAAGACGAAGGAGTGAGGAGAGGAAGAGGGAAGCGGTGGGTCGACAGAGGAGAATTTGAAGGCGGGGATAGACGATTTGGACAGTTGAAGCCCCCATGCACCAGCCTCCAAGTGCTGCAGCTGGAGGAGCCGTCGGGAAACAGAGGTGGGCGGTGGGGAAGGATGCCTGCGGCTGTCAGCATGGGGTCAAGGGAGGTCAGCCTGCGAGTGCGAGGAAAGAGTAGCGTGAGCGCAAGGGGACAGGGTGGGTGTTGCAGGCAGGAAGGGACAGATCGAGGTCGGGATGCAGATTCTAATAGTGGAGGTCAAGTTTCAGGGCCAGGCGCTCAGAAAAGATAACGACGCGTCCCTTCGGTCAACAACGACTCCTTCGCTGTGCTGACGACCAAAATGTCAAGATCGGCGCTACTTCGCGACTCGTTCACCTCAAGCCCTTTTTCAGGCTGGATGACTCTACCTCGTCTGACCTCGCAACGGGCTAGAAAGGTTGCCTTTCGAGGGTGTCCTCAAGCTTCGACGGACCTCAGACAGGAGCCGACCCACCGCGAGCGAGCACGGTCGCGATTTCGACGCCACTGCATGCCCTGCTTCACTCGCCCGTCGCGTCGTCGCGTCGCAGACACGACCGCGCCTGTTGACTGATTCGAGGACGTCTGCCTCCTTCGTCCTTCGTTGCCCCCGTTGCTCTCCCCTCATCTCCGACCGCTTGTCTTCCCCCCTCCACCGGCCTCTTCGTAAGCAACATGATGGCTCCCCTCCTTCATCTCCCTCGCTCTCGTCGCCACCCTCACCGCCCTCCTCGCTGCCTCGCCCGCCGCCGCCGAGGTGACTGGGGTCCTGCCGGCGTCGAGTACGTCAAGCGGTTCGCCCCCAGCGGTTCCACCCCCTGCTGGTGCACCTGTCCGCTCCAGTACACCGACGACACTGGCTCTTACAACGCCGCCAGCCAGAACGGACTTGAGGTTTTCTTTCCCCGGGATGAGTGACTGCGTCTACAACAATCCCGGCAACGCGCAATAGTGCGTTTGCCTTCCCACCATCTCGGCTGCTGAAGTCTCCTGCACGAGGCTGACCACTAACTAAACATCTCACAGCAACTGCATCTTTAAGTCAAAGGCCAGAGGACGATTCCTGGTCAGCTCGAACATGAACAGCCCCAAATGCGCCAACAGCGCCATCGCGCATGGTGACTGCAACTCGAAGCCGACGCTTTATCCTGAACGCAAGATCAGGGCTCGTCAGTACAAGCACATGCGCAAAAACTAGGTCCGTCTCCCTTCACACCGTTCCCGCATCCATGTCGTCCCTCCATTTCTTCGCGCCTGAGTCTGACGATCCAAGCGTTTGATCGGTCAGGTTCGAAACGCGACCTCAACAGTCGACGGGTCTTCCTTCGCTCTCGGTCGAACCATTCATCTCTCCCGCACTCGTCCCTTCGACTCCCAGCTTCCTGTACTCCCCTTTGGTCACTCGCATTCCCTAGACCTGTACACATGTCTTCGTCTCGTCCCGACTGACGTCTTACAGAGCGGTGTGCAGTACAACTGAGCGTTACATGTGGATCCGCGAGTCTGCCTCTTCCTCGTCAAACTCTACAGGTCTTTGATTTATACCTCCTTTTCCTCATCTCTACTCTCAGCAGACCTTGATCCTGGCGAGGACTGGATCGTGGTCCGACGCTTGGTCCTTCTTCGTCTTCCAAGTGTTGAGGTGGACGATCTCTGTCTCCGACTCGGGCAGGAGGGAAGGGACGACGAAAATGTGGTCGATCTGCTGCGACGATCTGCACAGACGCGAGGAGGGAGTACGTCAGGTGAAGCGCAAGATGTGTGAGAGGACAACAGCAAGAGACGTACTGGTCAAACTGGAACGAGTAGCGCTCCGTTGGCTCGGGGACGAGAAGCTCGATCAAGTGCCTGGACAGGACGTCGAGTGGCTGCACGTTCGAGAACTCGTTGAGGTCGCCCAGGAAGACGACCTGGTAGAGGAGATGGTCAGCAGAAGGATCAATTTTTTTGCGCGCGAGGCGGGGAAGGGAGGACGCACCTTGACGTCCGGGTCGAGAGTCAGCATGTTGGCCACAAAGTCGTCAACGACCTTGGCTTGGGCGATCCGCTTGTTAACGGATCCGTTGAGGGCGGTTTGGACTCGACCTATGATAATTCGCCCGCACAGGTCAAGTCGTCAGCGTTTGAAGCATCGATCCTCCGACAGAGCAGGGGAGCGCACCTTCGGTGGGTCCCGACCCGCGCTTGCTCGAAAAGTGAGCAACGACGACGTGCAGTCGCTTCTTCTCGCTCGAGGAGCCCTTGACAATGAAGCTAGCAGTGAGGGGCTTCCTAGACTCGACCCATGCCTCGTTCTTGGGGTCGATGAGTCCTGTACGACGGATTACGATCGAGTCAGGCCTGGAAATTGCACACCCAAAAAGATGAGACGACTGACCTGGGTTGAGAGCGAAGGTTGTCTCGCCCGTCTCCTCGTCCAGGATGAAGAATTGCGCCTCGTCGTTCTTGCCTGGAGGCGAGGACGAGTCGAGCTCCATTCTGTCCAGTCGGAAAAGCACGGCCGGTCGGATGTTGCCCCCTGCCGCCATCGAACGTATAACAGGTCAACGTATGACTGGGAGGAAAGGTGGAGATCCAAGACGTACCTCGCTGACCTCCGTCTTGATTGTTGGCCGGTGCAATGTTGAGCGCGCCGTATCTGACGCCGGACAGCTTGAAGACGGCATCTGTCAGGACCTTGAGGGTCTGGTCGGCACAGGTCGTCCCGTCGTCTGAAAAAGCTCGAGAGTCAGATCATTGCTCGCAAGACGGAAAACATTTACAGTGAAGAGGACGCACCCCTCACTCCACTGTCGTCCTGGATCTCCTCAAGGCCGAGCACGTCAGGCAGCTTGAGGTAGTTGACAATGTGCGCGGCGATGGCTCCCACGGTGCGCGAGCGAGGGCCAAAGTTTTCGATGTTGCTAGTAAAGAGGAGGGCGACGTACATCAGTCAGTGTCCGAAGTGTCGCCAGAAGAGGCAGAACCACTCACTAGTTGCCGACGGACAGCTGGCACTTGCCGTCGCCCTCGAGAGCGGTTGGCCGGTACGCTCCTCCAGGGACGGACTTGACGAGTGGCGCGGTGAGAGGAAGGAGAACGGGGAAGCCGTTGTTGTATGAGACGACGCCCGTCACGTCCTCGAACACGGTACCCATCACGACGCTCGGATTCTTCCCTCCATCCAGAGCTCTCCAGACGAGGATTGCCTCCGGATTGACGTCCCATCCTTCTTCGTACAGCCCGAGTGTGAGCCCTCCGCGAGCGTTGGAGTGTGTCGCGTACGACGGGCCGACGAGCCAGAGGTCGTTGCGGTACGTCGTCTGAACAACCGCGCGAGGAGCAGGGATCGTCACGAGCATGCCTTCGAGACTAGATGGAGCAGATGCAAGCGAGTCAAATCAGCCTGCGGTCATGGAGCAACGGCTGAGCAGGAGGTGACGAACCTCTCCCAGAAGTCCAACCCTCTCTCGGCAGGCCTGAGCGCCTCGCCAGTCTTCTCCACGTCCACCCCAGCTTTCAGTTCGAACTGATCTTTCACGTAGATCCGCTCGCCAGGCGGCACTCGATCCACGCCTAGGACGACGGGCGTGACATCGTTGCCGGTCGAGTGGATGGTGAGGTTGGACACAAAGGAGAGCTCGGTGAGGTGGAGGAAGGACGTCGGGTCGCTGGTGTACTCGGACACAAGACCGGAAAGGGTGATGATGTCACCTGGCTCAACGGCAGAGACGACTTGCGAGCCGTAGACCTGCAAGACAACACGGGGAGGTCAGCTGGGGAGAACGAGGAGGGAAGGGCATGGAGGGCTCAGGACACGCACGTAGAGGCCGTCGCTCGTCCGGTCATCGTCGTCAGACTCGACGGACTGGATGTAGAAGCCGTAAGCCCTGCGTGTCCCCCGAAGCAGAGCATCGTCAGTCTCATTCAACGCTCGCGAGGGAGCAGTCCCAAGCAGATCCCTCCGAGGGTGGTGCTGCGCGTTCCCTCGTCGACGCTCGCTCCGAGATGGCAACAAGACAACAGAACACGCACGATTTGGCCGTTACAAGACCCCTCAGACCATGCACCCGCTGTCCATCGTACGAGCTCAGCCAGCCTGGACCTTGGATGTCGTGTGGCGAGAGCGTGGGCTTCGGGGGGAGCTGGAAGGCGGCCTGGGCGAGGGGTTCGGAGGGAGGAGCGGCGGCGAGCGGGTGGGCTGAAGCTGCGAGGGCTAGAGCGACCGCAGGCAGGAGCACAACTGGCGGTAGCATGGGCTGGTTGAAAGTGCAGAGACTGAATCCAATAAGGGACAGGGGGGCTGTTGTTGATGCTTGGCGAGGGAGGGCGAGATGGAATTGGAGGCGAGACCGTCCTGTCGGCGAGACGAGCGCCCAACCAACGAATGTGCAGAGTCACTTGCACAGGATCCAACACTTTCTTCTTCGGATGCCCAATCAATCAAAGGATAATCAGAATGATCCAGAGATCGTAACGTAAATTCTGCAAGTCCAGCTTGTACGCGGACAAAAGAGCAAGTAAGAAGGACGACGATCACGAGGAGGCCTTGGGAGACAAACAGGATGAGCGGATGGAGACTGAGATGGTTATCTGAAAGAGTGCCGGAAGATCAGGCTCATTTTAAGTGGCGTGAAAGGAAGAGATTAGAAGGGCGAGATCTTCAGGAAGACGGAGGGTCGATGGGACGGATCAAGCCTCTGCACCCCTCCCCCCGCCGGACCACCCAGCGTCGTACCGAGGCGGCGCCGTCTGGCCGAGCGTGTCGTTTCGCGCAAGCTGGGCAGGTCCTGCGTCCTGTTCCTGTCCCGCTGCTCCTTCCTCGTCGGCGTGCTCGATCGCGGGCAGGCGCCCCTTGAGAGCGGCCACTCGGCTGTTGGATGCGCCAGTCGAGGAGGATCCGACCGACTGTCCGTCCGAGGTCGAACCGGTCCCAGCGGTCGCGACGCCTGAGAAGCCTGGGGAGGACGGAGTGCCGTATACAGAGTGGTGCGCGCCCTCCTGCTGCTGGATTGGAGGAGACGATTGATAAGACGCCGAGGAGGGCTCGTGGGCTGGGTGGCTGGAGAAGTACGAGTTGGTGGGGAGGTAGGACGACGTCTGTGAGTACGGTTGCTGAGGGACGAAACCTTGAGGTGTCTGTTCGCCAGCGACGCCGGGGGAGAAGTCTGTGCGAGAAAGAGCAGCCTCAGCAAGCGTCCACCTCAGATGATGCAGGGGAAGAGAAGCGCACAAGGAGAAATCGAAGTCATGACTGGCGTCTTGGGCCGAGGTCCCTCGTCGTCGTCGAGGATGTCCACTGCGCGGAGGCCAGACGCACTCGTTCTGAAGGTAAGCGAGCAAGAACGCAAGGCATCCGAGTCAGTCCCAGGAGAAGGAGGGACGCACGCGTGTGTTGAGAGACAGTCTCGTACCTCGTCTTTCTTCGTCGCATCCACCAGAGACCGACCGCGATTAGAGCGGCGACGACAGCGACGGCGACGACGATGCCTGCGATGGCGCCCGATGAGATGCCGCTCTGCTTTGCGCTGTCGGAAGTCGTGGACGCGGCGGCTGAGTCTGCGTCGGCGGAAGTGGAGGGCGAGGTCGAAGAGGTCGGCGATGAAGAGGTCGACGTGATCGTCGATGTGATGGACGACAGCGAGGCGACGGACTGCATCGAGGCGGACGACTGTAATGCCTTGGATGACACAGATGCCTTGGCGACGGACGACTGGGAGACGACGGACGAGGTGGCCATCTGGGCGGCGAATTTGGTTGCGTTGGACCTGGTGAACGTCGGCCGGTCAGCGAGGCCCCATCGAGCAGGCGAAGAGGAAAGACGCACTGAGCTACTCCGTAGTTCCACACGGACGAGTCTCCGGAGGTGACGTCGATGAAGCCCCAGGGTGGGATGTTGAGGTCCTGCGCAGCCACTCTTCGTCAATTTAAAAACCTCACAACGCGTGCAAAGGATGTTAAAGAAACGCACCGAAACGTCGACCCCGATGGACCCGTTCTGAATCAAACTGGGGTCTTGACAGGCTCCTCCGCTTTTGAGGAAGTAGCCGTAAGATTCTGGAGATCCGATGTTGGTCACGCCGTTTTGGCAGCTGGGAAGAGAAACGATGTCTAGTAGGATGGACGACCTGGACCAGAGAGGACGGACGCACTAGATGCAGGCCTGGAGCATCGCAAACGTAACGCTGTTGCAGCAGCCTGCATAGGGGCGAAGCAAGGGAGATGAGCGACACGTCAAACAAAACGGCGGGAGACTGCGAGACTTACAGGCGTTGTTCGTTCCACCTCCACCGTTCTTGTTGCAAAAGTAGGCGGTGTCGGTGTCGGTGCCGTACATCTCGAATCCGGCTGGAGATGGACAAAGCGGTCAGAGGGTGCGTTGGATACTGTGGGCAGTAAAAGGAGGGTTTGCTAAGGCACGATACGCACTCTGGCAGAGACCAACGAGTTCCTCGTACAGCTTGCACGGCGAGTCTCCGTCGCTGGTTGAGACGGAAGCAGTTTAGGTGTCAGTCTTCACTGCTCAGGTGAGATGAGACGCGTTCGGGCCGACCTGTTATACCACCAAGCTGAGAGGGCGGAGCAAGCAAGGAATTGACAAGTCAGGGTCCACGCTTGAAAGCTCGGAGGGGCGGAGTCGTTTTGAAGACTCACAGATGCTGGAGTCGGCGCACGTAACGTTGCCCTCTGCGCGAACTTGATATAGACCCAGCAGAGGAGCAAGGACGAGGCCCAGAGGGAGCATGGTCGACCGTCGGAGGAGCATGGCCGTCGGAGCTGATACAAGGGCGTTCGGACGAGATAGAAGCTGAAGGAGAGCGACAAAGGTGCTAGGGCTTCTGGGAGGAGGAGAGAGGCAGCTAGAAGTTCAGAAGCAGCAGGAAGGGCAGAGGAGCGGGTGAGAGGTGGTGGGAAGGGAAAGCCTCGAAGAAGAGCTCACCCGCCAAGTTTGACCGCGGAAGAGCGGAGGGAGGAAAGGGGGTCTGCGACACACGAGTCAGGGGCAGCCGATACGAGCTAGGGGCTGAAGGGGTTCGAGCGGGCGGGCGGAGGAAGCGGAGCACGCCGACGACGTGACAGTGGACGGTTGAGGCCACTCAACGAGTCATCTGAGAGGAAGCAACAGTATCGTCGACTGGTTGAGAGAGAGAGCGACCAGCAGGCGCCGTGTAGATGCCGGTGACTGGGCCATCCTGGGCCATGATCGTAGCGGTGCTCGGGGTTTCTTCCGAGTTCATGTCTGTGGGCAACAGCGAAGTTAGTCAAGTGCGCGTTAGCTGGAGACGAATTCAGCATAGGCGTCAGTGTGTGTAGACGGCATGAAGGGGAGTAGCCGTCAGCGTATGTGCCAGTGCGCGTACGCACGCGTCGAACCTTAGACAATCCCACCTGAGATGTGAATTCAGCTGACCAACCGTCTAAGTAGTCTCCCCCGCGCAGTGAGATGGTCGACCTGGAGCGTCACTTTGAACCCCACCCCTTCCTTCTTTTCTCTTTACAAAAAATATTCACACGATGTCGTCCATGGAAGTAGACGAGGCTACCATTGAGTGCGTCCCTCTCTTCTTTTGTCTTTAGACAGGCCGTTTCCCTCGAGGCAGGCCCTGTTCGGAGAGAGAAAGGAGCTGGGCTGACCGGACCTCTCGTTCTGTTGCGTCTAATCTTCGCCAGTGAGGGTCTTTACTCGAGACAGCTGTGAGTGGCCATCAGGCAGCATCGTATGGTCTGGTAGGACAGCTCGATTGACACGGCTTCTCTCTTGCTGCAGCTACGTTCTCGGACACGAAGGTCCGTCCTACAGCCCAATCGACCTTTACTCATCCTGACTCTAGTTCTCTCCGTGCTGAAATCTCCCCTCCAACGCTACAGCGATGAAGAAGATGGCTCTTTCCAACGTCCTCATCATTGGTGCCCAGGGACTTGGTGTCGAGATCGGTGCGTTGCTTCCCAGCTGCTCGTTCGCCACCTCCCTCCACGTTCCTCGCCCTGACCTTCTCCCCCTTTCGCCCCTTGCCTCCTTCGTAGCCAAGAACGTTATTCTTGCCGGTGTCAAGTCGGTGACGATCTTCGACCCGTCGCCAGTGGCCATCGCCGACCTCGGAACGCAGTACTACCTCCGCGAGGCCGACGTGGGCAAGCCCAGGGGCCAGGTGACGGTCCCTCGGCTGGCGGAGTTGAACTCGTACGTGCCCGTGCACAACCTCGACGGAAGCGCGGGCGAGCCGTTGTCGGACGAGACGCTGGGCAAGTACCAGGTGCGCATCTTGTTTTCACTGTCGATCGGCGTTCGTGGGTGGGTCGCGATGGGCTGATCGACTCGTGAGCGCGCTGCCCTTCAAACGACCAGGTCATCGTTTTCACCGAGCAGGGTGCGCAGGACGAGGCTCTTCGAATCAACACCTTTACCCACGACAACAAGATTGCCTTCATCTACGCCACAACCAACGGTCTCTTCGGGTGCGTTGCTCCCTCGTCCATCGTGGTTCTGGCGCCGGGACGCTGACCTTGTGTGGTTCGACGTCGCTGCAGATCCGTCTTCAACGACTTCGGTCCCGCCTTCACTTGCGTAGACCCGACAGGCGAGCAGCCGCTGACGGGCATGGTGGTCGAGATCGAGAACGCCGACGACGCGATGGTGACGTGCCTGGACGAGACGCGGCACGGGCTCGAGGACGGAGACTTTGTCACGTTCAGCGAGGTTGTTGGCATGACGGAGTTGAACGGGTGCGAGCCGAGAAAGGTGTCGGTCAAAGGTGCGTCTGCATTTCCGTGCTCGAGGGCCTGACGTCAGACTCATCGGCTGGGTTGCTTTTTGGATTCAGGACCGTACACCTTCACTATCGGCGACACCAACGGCCTCGGAGCCTACCAGCGAGGCGGCCTCTTCACCCAGGTCAAGCAGCCCAAGATCATCCAGTTCAAGGCGCTCGCTGACTCGCTCAAGGAGCCTGAGCTCTTCATCACTGACTTTGCCAAGTGGGACCGACCGGCAACCCTGCATGCCGGTTACCAGGCCCTCTCGCAGTTCAAGACCAAGAACGGTCGACTCCCTGCCCCTCACTCAGTGTCCGACGCGTCGGAACTCGTCTCGCTCGCTCAGGCTATCCACGGTGCGGACAAGGAGGACAAGCTCGATGAGAAGGTGCTCACCCAGCTATCCTACCAGGCCACCGGTGACCTCGCGCCCATCAACGCCGTCATCGGAGGATTTGTCGCCCAGGAGGTCCTCAAGGCCTGTTCGGCCAAGTTCCATCCGATGGTCCAGCACATGTACTT
Organism: Cystofilobasidium capitatum; assembly: GCA_014825545.1. NCBI lineage: Eukaryota > Fungi > Basidiomycota > Tremellomycetes > Cystofilobasidiales > Cystofilobasidiaceae > Cystofilobasidium > Cystofilobasidium capitatum. Next base: position 151,544 of record MVAJ01000035.1, read on the forward strand.
TGACTCGCTCGAGTCGCTCCCGACCGAGCCTGCGACGGACGAGGCCGAGTACGCGCCCTCGAGCTCGCGCTACGACGGCCAGGTCGCCGTCTTCGGCAAGGCGTTCCAGGCCAAGATCGCGTCACACCGCCAGTTCCTCGTCGGGTCCGGCGCGATCGGGTGCGAGATGCTCAAGAACTGGTCCATGATGGGCCTCGCGACCGCGCCCGAGGGAAAGATCCACGTTACCGACCTCGATACGATCGAGAAGAGCAACCTTAACAGGCAGTTCTTGTTCCGACCCAAGGACCTGGGCAAGTTCAAGGCCGAGGCGGCTGGACGGGCCGTCGTCGAGATGAACCCCGACCTCCAGGGCAAGGTTGAGACCCACCAGGATCGAGTCGGCGTCGAGACCGAGAGTAAGTGCCCCTCGCGGTTGGATTCCTCGCAGTCTTTCCAGAAACTGATCCTTTACCTCGCTCCTTCGTTCAGACATCTACGGAGACGACTTCTTTGCCAACATTGACGGAGTCACCAATGCTCTAGACAACGTTGTCGCTCGTGCGTCCTTTCGCGCCACCCCTACATGCCGATGAGGCTGCTTGGAACTGACCAACCCGTCCCTTTCTGTCCCCCCGATCTTCAGGACAGTACATGGACCGACGATGCGTCTTCTACCAGAAGCCTTTGCTCGAGTCTGGAACGCTCGGCACCAAGGGTAACACCCAGGTCGTCATCCCCCACGTCACCGAGTCGTACTCGTCCAGCCAGGATCCTCCTGAGAAGAGCATCCCCATGTGCACCCTCAAGAGCTTCCCCAACGCCATTGAGCACACCATTGAGGTCTGTACGAGCTCGGCTTGCGGATGAGGACAAGCAGTTCACTGAAACTTGCACTGTCTCCGCTTTGCAGTGGGCTCGAGAGCGATTCAACGCCCTCTTCGTCGATCCTCCCACCAACGTCAACCTCTACCTGTCGCAGCCCAACTTTGTCGAGACGACGCTCAAGCACTCTGGCCAGACCAACGAGCAGCTCAACCACATCCACGAGTACCTCGTCACCGACAAGCCCATCTCGTTTGAGGAGTGCGTCAAGTGGGCCCGCCTCAAGTTTGAGCACGACTACGCCTCGGAGATCAAGCAGCTGTTGACGTCCATGCCCAAGGACGCCGTCACCTCTACCGGTGCGCTTTTCTGGTCGGGACCCAAGCGGGCACCGGACGCGCTCGAGTTCAACGCCGAGGACGTGAGTCTTCACATCGCTTTCAAAACATTGCCGTCCAGTTTACGAGCGGCTGACAAGCAACCCTCTGGATTTGCAGCCCACTCACCTCGAGTACATCATCGCCGCCGCCAACCTTCACGCTTTCAACTACGGCCTCAAGGGCGAGAGCAACCCCGCCGTCTTCAAGAAGGTTCTCGAGGCCGTCGAGGTTCCCGCCTTCGTTCCCAAGCAGGGTGTCAAGGTCCAGGTCAACGACGCTGAGCCTGTTGCCAACGACGAGGAGGGTGAGCTCTCCGACCAATCTCGCGATTCTGATCAGCACTGAGCTTCGTTCAATCTTTTCCTTTCTCGATGTCCAGATGCGCCCAGTGCTTCCAAGATCATCGAGTCTCTCCCTTCGCCATCGTCGCTCGCTGGCTACCGACTCACGCCGGTCGACTTCGAGAAGGATGACGACACCAACTTCCACATCGACTTCATCAACGCTGCCTCCAACCTGCGGGCGACCAACTACGGCATCACCGCTGCCGACAAGCACAAGACCAAGCAGATCGCCGGAAAGATCATCCCCGCGCTCGTTACGACCACGTCCGTCATCTGTGGACTTGCCGTTCTCGAGCTCTACAAGGTGTGTCAGCCCACCGTTCAGCCTTTCTCACTCTGCTTTCGACGGAGAGCTGACCCGCGCTCGCTGCGTCCTTTTCAGATCATCGACGGCAAGACCGATGTTGAGCAATACAAGAATGGCTTCGTCAACTTGGCCCTGCCCTTCTTCGGTTTCTCGGAGCCCGTACTGGCGCAGAAGCAGAAGGTTCGTGCACCGGCAGCTTGACTCCCCCTCCCTTACCCCCACCCCCCTTCATCTCGATACAAAGCTGACCGCCCTTCTTGCACTGCAGTACGGAGAGGTTTCCTGGACGCTCTGGGACCGATTCGAGCTCCGCGGCAACCCGACACTGCAGTCGGTCGTCGACTACTTCCAGAACGAGCACAAGCTCGAGGTGACGATGGTCTCGCAGGGTGCGTACCATTCATCGCAAGGTCTTATACTAGACGAACGAGCAACATCTGACTCGCTCCCTTGCTCTCGCTATCTAGGTGTGTCGATGCTTTGGAGTGCCTTCACGCCAGCAAAGAAGGCGAGTCTCCTTCACGCAGATCTCTGTTCGCTTTGGGAGCTAACCTTCTTTCCGTCATTTCTGCAGAGCCAAGAGCGTCTCGTCATGCGCATGTCGGACCTTGTCGAGAACGTCAGCAAGAAGCCCCTTGGTCCGGTCAAGAACATCTTGGTCGAGGTCATGGTCAACGACGAGGAGGGCGAGGACGTCGAGGTCAGTTCTTATCGAGACGTCTTCCTTCGATCGAAACTCAATCGTACTGAATGCTTCTTTTTGCCCTTTCTATCAGGTCCCTTTCGTAGTGGTCCACCTTTGATTCGAGGAACGAGACCGAGTGCGCTGAGTAATTGGAAGATACATTGCCCTTCTATCAAAGTCTACAGCCTCCCGCTCTCGTCTGCTGACAGTGCTGTGGTAGCAAGCATTGATCACGACCAGTCTTCTGACTTCAGAGCGTCGTCTTTTGACCAGTCGAGGCATCTCTCCCAATCCCCTCCCTTCTGCGCCCACTCCATCCGTCTAACAAATTCCTGCACACTGATGACTTCCACCCCCACTTTCCCTTGCGACTCCCAAAGCACGGGCTTGTCGCTGACGAGAGTGTAAGAAGAAGCAAAAGGTCAGCAAGCGGCAAGGGTGCATGAAGACGAGGGGACGACGCACTTGATGAGCATCCTCAAGAACTGCGTTCCCTTTTGCTTCGACCGCAGTCGCTCAAAGACGAAGCGACCTGCGAATGGGACGATTTGGCCGACTTGGAAACGATGTTCGGGGATGGTAGAAGGCGTCAGAGGAAGAGGGGTGTCGTCCTGTTGACAAGGAGACAGAGCAGGGCGTTAGACGCTGACCGCTTGAACGCAGATGCGGAGAGAGCTGACCTTCATGACTCTCAGAGCGGCCAGTATGGAGACCATCGTGTTGTCGTGACTCATGTCTTCACAAGAAAAGACGGCTCGTCAGCGTTTGACGCAATGTCTGATCCTAGATCCTTTTAAGAGAACGTACCGACAAACAACCTCTCCCCACCCGGCGGACTGATGAGCGTCAGATTGCTCGCTCCGCCCTGCACGACCGTCTTTGAGTTTGTCAGACGAGCGATGAGCTCGTTGACCCAGGAGGCTCCTTTTGTGCGACCAAACGGAGCGCCGTAAGATTGATAGTAGTACTGATGAACGTGGAGATTCAGCGCGCGAGGTCAGCTCGATAAAATGGGACGGCGAAAATGAGAAGAAGGAGAAATCTCACCTTGGAAAGATCGTAGCTGGAGTGGAAGAGACTCGGAAAGACATTAGGACACCGACCAAAACAACACTGGGATGATTGAACGCACAAGTACTCGTTTGCCTGCCAGTCATACTCGTTAAAGACGTCGCACCAAGGACTCCGCCGACCTCTGGAAACCATCACACTGTCAAACCCGCAAAGACTCATCAGACTGGAAGCGCCCTTGCGGCGAGTCAGCTTGCAGTGTGCTGGATGTAATAGGCGGTAAAGAGGGCCGCACGCTACCACGTCAAACGGCTCGATGGTGAAGATCTGGAAGAGGTCGTTGAGCTTTTGGGTGAGCGATGGTGCGTAGGTCGATACCCAGGCGTGCTCCGCTACATGGCCAGGGTTCTGCAAAACGAGTACGAGAAGTGAGTTGGATGCTCGCTGGCAGAAATTGCGAAGTGGTGACGACGGACTGGAGAGAGATGCTTGTCGGCCGCGCAGGTTTGCACAGAGAGAGAGCTGTTCCAGCCCTGAATAGCAGAAGTTCAAGCATGGTCAGAAAGGGTGCTCATTTGAGAGAGTGGGAAAGGTGCCGCACCTGCTTTGACGGGATCACCATGTCCAGCTTCTCCTCATCTCCAGCGTTCAAATCAAACTCCTTTCCCTTGAAGCCCTGTCGTCAAATCGCATGAAAAGGAGAAGAGATCAGCGAAATGAGTATCAAGCAGCTTGGTTGCGCCAGAGTGAAGGGACGGACTTGGAGAAAGAAGCGACCCGTCTCCGTCGTCCTGTTCATCCCCGAACTCCTCACCCACAGACCCGGTTCAAGATGGCCGTATCGCTCTCTTGATTCGCGACCTGACGTCCACCCTCTGCGAAACCAAGAAACAAAAAGGATCGTTGAGCAGATCAGCAAGACTGCGAGCAACATGGAGAAGGTGCGCAAGCGAGACGTGCTCCCGTCGTCCGTAGTCTGTCATTTCCCCCGACCCAAATCCGCCAAACGAGAACTCTTGTACAAACTGCCAGTCAGACGGCAGCTCGCTCGCCTCAAGTGGCGATGCGCGAAGTTTAGCGAGCGCGTTCTGGATGAGGTGAGTGGCTGCGTCTGTAGGAGCTGAGAGAAAGGGGATGCCTCGCAATCAGCGTCTTGCACTTGGTTCGACAGGGAGGAGAGATGTTGAGCACTGACAGCGCGAGCCATGACGGTGCAGCTGAGGAGATACGGAGAACGTGAAGTCAGAGATCAAGGGCGAGGAGCGAAGGTGAGGAATTGTGAGACGCACGATGGAGACCTGATCCACTTCGAACCCTTTCGGTACGCTATAATTCGGCGCGTCTCTTGCTGGCTGGTACGGAGAGTATGGTCCCAGCTGAAGGCAAGCGATAGAGGGCACATGTCAGAGAGACTGAGGCGGAAAGGGAAGCCTTGATGACGGAGCCGTACCTGAGTGAACCTCTCGCTGTCGATCCACGACGGACGTACCCTCCTGCCCCACCAGCCACTCAAGCCCATCAACAGACTCAGGAGGAGCAGAGTCGTTACGATCCACCGCCATCGAAGACGCTGAACGCTGCGCAGCGACCAGAAGGGGTACGCGTCCAGCTGCGCGGGCGGTGAGACGGGTTCTGGAGGCGGAAGGAGAGGTTGCAAGGAGTCTGAACGACGTCGCTTGGGTGAGACCATTGATGCGGATCCTTGGATGAGCGTCCAGTGGTTGAGAAGATGTATGAATGCAGTCAGAGGAACGTTGAGTCGAGGAGGGGACGCAAACTGGACAGGCCGCCTGAGATGATAGCGAGATCTGAGTGAACGGGCCAGGATGTCAGCTTGAGCTACCGTACTCAAGTTTAGCCTAAGCATGGTCCTTCTGCTCTCAACAGTCTTCCTTCTCCTCCTGATTCGTAGCTTCACAGCCTGGGGCGACGACTCGGGACGCTGTTGAGCAGCTCCTGCGCGACCGCCTCGAAGGAAGCACCGACGCCCAAGGCAAGTCCACCGTCCCGCCCCAACTTCCCACTCCCCCACCACTGTCCTCCTACTGTCTCTCGCCGACTCGCAAGGAACGTACTTCTGGGGTCTTGTGCTTGTCAAGGTGGTCTGGTCGTGTCTGCCGCTCGTCCGCTTGGTCCTGCCATCTGCTTCCGAACGCGGCTGATTTTATCGGAGGCACTTTGAAGGACGCGTTTGTTGAGCAACCCCCCGACCGACCTCGACACCCAGCAAGACTCCTTACTTTTTTTCCTTCTCTCCTGTCGGTCGACACCCCATCGACACTAGAAGCCGGACCCGGGAGATCGTCTCCCAATTTCAAGACAGAAGACCGATCAGACAGGTCATCTCCTTTGGCCGTCGGCACCTCCTCCGCCAGCTCCGCCCCTCCCTGCTCACTCAACAACGGCCGCACGAACCCCCTCCCTTCCGAACCGGACGCCCATCGCCCCAATTGTTTCTTTCTGAGTCTTACACGACATGAGTGAATCCATCAGGGTCGCAGGTACGTCTTTTCATTGCTCAAAGACGGCCTGAGCGACTGGACGAGGTTGAGTCGGAGGGGGGGGAGAGACGAAGTGAGCGAGCGTACAGGAGGACGACCGACAATGGAGCTCTGAACCAGCCGGCCTCGAGCTCAGACATCCAAATGGTGGATTGAGGATGGGACTCGGGATCGCTGCCACCCAAGGATCTGACGCTGACGTCCGTCGCTCTCTCAAACCCGACTTTCCTCGTCTGGCAACCCTCCCCCCAACTCGACAGTCCGAGTACGACCTCTCTCGACCTCCGAGCAAGCTCGCATCCCGACAGCTATCCCGCCGTCACTCTTCGGTGATGGTCTGGCTGGGGGCACGCCCAAGAAGGAGGTCTCTATCGGGCCTGGCCACGGAGGGCGAGGGTACGGGGAGGTCATCGGTGCGTCCATCCGTCATCACCTGCCGTGGATGCAATGACTGACGGCAGGCTTGATTCTCGCGCTCGTCCTCTTAACGGACAGATGTGCTCGACCACAGGACACTCGTCTTCGATGCGCCTGATACGAGCGTGGTCGGCAGGTTTGGCGCCAATCTCGGCGTGGGCAGCCGGCGGTACAAGGACGCTCGGTACGTCCGCCTCGTCCGTCTCTCCTACCATGCGCGTTCTTCGGTGTCTGACAATCGCGTCTCTGTGCTTCTCGAAATGCATCAGGTACTGCTTTGACCGGGTCTTCGAACAAAAAGCCACCCAGGTGGAGGTCTTCGAGCAGACGGCCCTGCCTTTGCTGCCTGGTCTGCTGGATGGGTTCAATGCGACGGTCTTTGCCTACGGAGTACGTCTCCCAGCAACATCCCCCGTAGAAACCTGATCAAGGGGCTGACCCGAACCTCCTTGGTCGTGTCCTCTCAGGCCACCGGATGCGGAAAGACGCACACGATCAACGGCTGCTATGACGAGTCGACAACGCCCCGGACGCTCAAAGAGAAGGGTGTCATCCACCTCACGATGGACCACCTGTTTGCCCTCATCGCCGAAAAGTCGGACAAGATGACCGCTCAGCTTTCCTTCTCATACCTCGAGATCTACAACGAGACAATCCGGGATCTCCTCACCGACGCCGACGGACCTCGGAACGGTCTCGCTCTTCGAAAGGACGAGAAGAACCGCATCAGCGTACCTGGTCTGACTGAGGTCCGGCCAGACGACGCGGACGCGATCCACGAGGCAGTCGAGGCGGGCAACAAGCGGCGGAGGACGGAGATGACCAACGCCAACAAGACGTCGTCCCGGTCGCACGCCGTCCTCCAGATCAACGTTCGCGTTCGACCCTTGGAGGCAGGCTTGGAGGAGTCCATCTCGGTCGCCACGCTCTCCATCATCGACTTGGCCGGTTCGGAACGAGCGGCAGCGACGTCCAACCTCGGGGCGCGAATGAAGGAGGGTTCGTCCATCAACAAGTCGCTCCTCTCGCTCGGCAACTGCATCAACGCCCTCTGTCAGCGAGGCAACCGCCACATCCCCTACCGAGACTCGAAGCTCACGCGGCTGCTCGAGTTTTCGCTTGGCGGTAACTGCAAGACGTGCATGATCGTCTGCATCTCGCCCTCGACGGTCCACTACGACGACACCCAGAACACGCTCAAGTACGCCAACCGGGCCAAGCAGATCAAGACGGACGTCTCGCGCAACTCGTACAACGTCTCGACCCACGTCAAGCAGTACGTGCAGAAGATTGCCGAGCTGTCGGAGACGGTCGGGATGCTCCAGAAGAAGCTTGACGAGAAGGCGTCGCAGGACGGCGCGGCCGAGGTCCGGCGGCGGGAGGAGATGCGAGTGGAGGTCGACAAGGCGAGGTCGGACGTCGTCTCCAAAGCCTCGCAGACCAAGGAGCAGATCGTCGACGGCGCGCTGTGCGAGGCCATCCTCTTTGCGACCGAAGCCCGACTGAAGCCCATCCGAACTCGGCTGGCCGAGATCGACAAGCTTCAACCCCCGCTCGCGTCTGCTCTCGTCGCCGAGCGTGACGTTCTCGTTCGCCTCGCCCGACCAGACGAGGAACTCCTCAAGTCGTCGACCCTCCAGTTCCGGCTCCAGTCGTCGGCCAAGTCGAAGGCCATGTTCGAGAGTGTCATCAGGGCCGTCCAGGAGCGCCGGATGGACAAGCTCGACAACCTCGCCAAGGAGATGGTCACTGGGACAGCCAAGGTCTGCAACTCGGAGATGGAGGTCGAGAAGTTAAAGGTCTCGGACGACAAGCTGCGGTCCCTCGCTCGGGACCAGGCAGAACGGGTCGCTCAGCTTGCGGGTGTGTTCGCTCGGACGATGAGTGCCGTCAAGGACGCGCAGGGCAGGCTGGACCTGTGGGAAGCCATGGGGGTAGAGAGGGATCCAGCTGCCGTCAAGGCCGTCTCGAAGAACCTGAGCGACACGGTCCACACTTCTTCGGCCCTCCTCGACACCCTCCTGTCCAGCGCTGCCATGGGCGCATCCTCGACCGGTCGCGCATCCCCCTCCAAGTCGCAACCTTACGTCTCGCCGTCAAGCTTCCCCTTTGTCGCCTCCTCGGCGCCACCGCCACAACCCTCGTCGGCCATCAACAAGCCGCGCATCCGTCGGTCACTGGCAGGCGGTAGCGCAGTCGGTCTTGCTTCTCCTGCAAAGAGGGCTTCGGCGCTCAAAGTCAAGTCGATTTCCTCCCCTCATCGCCCGTATAGGACGTCGACGCTGGGCAGCACCTCCTCCGCCAAGAAGATTCGCTGGAGAGACGAAGCCGGCGAGGGCAACATCGACGACGCATCGCGTCTGAGCGGAATGATCGAGGAGGACGCGGAGTGGGAGGACGAGAGGGCTGAGGTTTCTCCCACAACAACCTTGGCCCAGCCCGTCGCATCGACTTCAAATTCCTCGCCGACACCACTTTTGCAACCGAGCACCTTCAAGGTGCCCATGATGCCAAAGAGCGCCAAATCGTCCCGTCCGCCACAATTCTCGACCCTGGCCGAAGAAAACACGTGCTCTCCTTTCGCTTCGTCCTCGACTCTTTCCGCACCACCGTCACTGTTCGCCAGGAAGCCTCTCGGCGATGGCAGTTCAGGTCTCAACGCCAACTCCTCCATCTCGCTCTCCAGCCGCCAGTCGCCAGACTCGACGTTCAACGTTTCCAACACGAAGGCATTCTCGCTCTTCTCTGCCGGACCTCAGGCGTCTCCCCTGCGCCAACCTCCAGTCCGGTCTCAGCGTGTCGTCTCTTCCCCTGCCAAACGACGCGTCTCTAACGTCGGCCCTATGCGGACAGAGAAGAAGCGCGGTCGCTCGAGCTTGATCCCGGTCGCCTCACCACCCGGGAACGGCGAACATCCGGCCTTCCACGAGATCACTCCCAAGATGAGCGCTTTGGGAGGAGGCGCGCGAAGGATCCTCATGACGGAAGCTGGCCCAGGATCGGCAGGAGCGATGAAGTCGCCCAAGAAGGCTGCCCTCCCTCCCGCTCGAGGTCCCCGGCCGTCCCTCATGGGTCCGATGAGGTCCAGAGCGTCTCTCGCACCCTCCTCTGGGCCCGTTCCTTCCTATGCTTTGCCAACCGCCTCGAAGACTGCTGCCGTTACCGAGAACCTCAAGGGCCGAGCTTCGATGTCGTCCGGTGGGCCAGCGGCTGCCTGGCGTTAGAGCCAACCTGCCTCAAACTCTCGTTTCACTTTCTCAATCCCCACTTCCTTCGCTTTTGGCATCTTTTCTTGATTTGAAGGCAAAATTCATCTTGCTTTTCGTCCTCGCACACTCGACCTCGCAACGCTTCTTCTTCTCTCTTTCCCTCTCTCTCTCTCTCTCTCCTCTCAGTTGCCGTTCGTGTCTCTGCGCCGTCCACACTCTCTCGCTCCCTCACGAACACTGTCCATCTTTGCATGAGAGTCTGTTTTGCGCTCAACAATCCAAGCGCATCGCGGGATGAACAGCGAGAAAAGGAATCGTTACATCTTGTGGACTGGTTCAACGACCGAGCCTAGTCGAGTAGATGCCTCCCAGCATCTTCAACAACTCCTGGTCCTGACCCACCTGGCCCTCTCGCCTATCCTCTTCCTCGCTCTCACTGTCGTCGCTCGTAGCCGACCCGCGGGCACCAGCGGTACCGGCCGTCGTGCCTGTCACGTCGTCCCACCCTCCCTGTCGATCTTCCTCAAACTCCTCTTCCCTTAAGGGCAGCGACTGTATGCCATTGCTAGCAGCAAAGACTTTGACGCCGCCAGTGCCGTGAGACCTCCCGGTTGTTGAGAGGTGAGGAGCGTGGAAAGGCGAGGTGTTGAGTGGCGAAGGCTGGAAAGCAGGAACGTTGTGCTCTGCCAGAAAGTTGGACGAAAGCATGTATCCTTCTCTCGGAGGGAAGAGGCCAGGTGCACGAGATGCGGAGGGCGACAGGTGTTTGTTAAGTGCATTCGGTCGAGTGCCGTTGCCAAATAGGATAGACGAATGGTGGTAGTGTTGGTCCTGGAGGCGCGAAAGGAAGATGGAGGAGGAGGGATCCTGAACGATCCACTCCGGGTTGTTGGCCTAAGAAAAGATGTGATGACAGATCAGCATAGTCAAAAACGAGGGAGGCTGATGTAGGACTGACTTTGAAGTTGAGGAAGCTCTTTTCCATCTTGTTGTCCCTCTTCTCCGCCGCCGGATCCTTGCCCTGTCTGGTCTCCTTGGCCTCGTCCTTCCGACTCCATTCCTTCCCCTTCGCACCCTGATGTCCCTTAGTCGCCTTCTTGAAGTCAAACACGGCAAAGCTGCAGACGTGACCGACGCCCTCGACCTTGACAGTGAACTCGCGGAAAAAGTCAACGACGTCGTCCGCCTGGTCGGGGAGGGTGTACCACAGCAGGAAGGGCGTGACGAAGACCGACAGGATCTCGGAGAGGAAGATGACGACCTTGAAGGTGAACAGGCGCGAGAACCCTTCCAGGACCTGGATAGCACAGAAAGGTAAGAGTAAGGTTGTTTCACTCAACGCGATATCAAAGCCTCTCCCAGTGGAAGAGACGAGTGAACTGACGAAGGTCGTGTGCAGCTTGCCCTCCCACTCCTCCGGCAGCCAGTGCGTAAACCACTCCACGCCCTTCATGAGCACCTCTGGATCAAACCCTCTCTTTCCCTCGCCCTCAGGGTTGCTCGTCCGGGTCACGGCCAGCACACCACCAAAGAGGGTCAGGTAGAACAAGACGGTCCGATTGTGCGTGATCTCGAGCGAGAGGAGTGCGGCCGGGTCGAGGATCGTCAGGAGCAGGAGGACCGCCGCGAATGAGCCCGCTACGAAGCTCACGAACCTGGAAGCGAAAGCATATGGAGAGGTTAGACTTTCTTGCACAGACGTTCGCTTCCTGCAGAGCAAGCGTCGAGAGAGACAGGGGACGCACCGCATGATCAACGTCGTTCGCTCCTTCGGGAACTGGTCCACATACTTCTTGGCGATCGGCAGACTGCCCTCGATACGCTTGTCAAACAGGTGAGGGAGCTCGTTAAACTCTCGGAACGTCCATCTGGCCTGAGGCGTGAACGCCCGTCCGCCGATCGAGGATGGGTTCTTGTGGTACTCCTCAAAGTAGCGGAAGAACGAGTAGACGACCAGGTACACTGCGATAGCTGGTCCAAGGACGGCATTGACGATACCCATGAAGCGCAGCCTCCTTCGAAGCCTGAAGGGTAGAAGACGGCAGGACGTCAGTCGAGTCCCACCCAGCTGTGCGAGCGAAAGAAACGCGCAGACGTACGATTCAACGAGCACGGTCTTGTTGCCCTTGCTCCTGAGGACGCCCTTGCGCACCTCGCCGCCTCCGCCCTCGAAGAGAAATCCAACTAGGCAGAAGCGGAGGTTCCAGACGACCACTCTCGTCAGCCACTGGTGCGAGCGCACAGAGGCGGGCACCCAAGGCGGCAGGGCGAGGGAGAGGTCGATGCGGGGTTTCGAGTGGATGGACGGCGAGGAAGGGGATAGGAGCGCAATCAGGTAGTTCTCTTGGCGCATCAAGCGATTGGCGATGCTACGTCGTGGAATTATTAGGAAAGGGAGGAGTCAGCAGGGGAACTTTGCAAACATCCTGGCAGAGAGAGATAGGGAAACTGACTCGTGTGCGTCTAGCTTGGTCGCTCCGTCCCTCGCACTGGTCAGACTGTTCTCCTCCCTAATCCTTTCGATACCGCTGACGATTCGGTTCCAGCTGGTCGTCTGGACGTCCTCGTCGGGGATGTTGAGCAGGTGCGTGTAGAACCTGTGGGTCTGGAGCAGGGATGGGATGGCCGTGAGGAAGGAGCCGATTTGGTAGACGTAGAAGGAGAGGAAGAGGAGAAAGAGGAGCCAGGCGCCGAAGGATGCGCTGCGTGCAAAGGGGTGAGTGTCAATCCGTCTGTCAACCGGATCGAGCGTGAGGCACAGCAGGAAACATGGAACGCACGAGGCAGCGCATCGAGGGACCAGAACCTGCTCGAGCGGCCAGCTCTCGCCCAGGCCGGTCCTGGCCAGCAACTCCGAGTAGTCGATGCAGCGCAGGAGGAAGGTCGAAAAGACGATCACGAAGCCAACAGTGCTGGCGATGGCGTGCAGCGTGTCGGAGAGATCTCGCGTTAGCGAGAAATCCAGATCGCAGATTGGCTGCGTCACAGAGCTTTCCAAGGACACGCACAGAAGATTGAGCCCTCTGGCAAGCAGGATGCAGAACAAGCCCTTCCCGAGGTAGTAGTCGTAGACCTGGGACGTGAGGAAGGAAGGAGCAAGCAGCTCGTCAGCCAACCAACGCGCCCGGAGCTACTGTCTCAACTCGAACCCCTGCAAAAGCTTGAAAACGCACTTGGGACAAGAAGACGTCCAGGTCTTCGACGTTGACCCATTCCCAGAGAGCTCTCTCCTTGCCTTCCAGCCGTGCCCCTCGGTACCTCCCTTGTCCGCCCAGCCGTCCGATCTGGTCCCTCACGTTGCCGCTGCCCTTGCCCAACCGCCGCTTGCGCCCCCCACCTCCGCGCCGACTGCGACTCTGGCTCGCCGACGAGGCCGACGTGATGGGCGTCGGCAGTAGGTCGTGCGGCGGGACCGGATCGGGCGAGAGGAAGTGGGTTGGCGAGGGCGTCCGGTCGTCCGCAGTCGACGTCGAGTCGAACGGTCTGGAGGACGGCGATGGACGAGGCGTCGCCCCTCGACCTTCTTCGAGGCGGGACGACTCCTGGCTTGCGAGTTCGGGGTCGACAAAGGGTCCTTCCTCGTCGTCGTCATCGTCGTCCTGGCCGTCGACGAGGCGACCCTTGCCCTTTGCGAGCGAGTGGGTGGACGAGGAGGTTGCGTACAGGAAGGGCGTGTCGGCGTGCTGCTGGCGTCCCGAGGAGGTGGACGAGGATGAGGATGAGCTTCCTGAAGAGGAGGATGAGGATGAAGATGGTGGTCTTCTGTCGAGGTCTGCCAGGCGGAACGACATGGCTGCTTGGTAGCAGGTGTTTGAGGGAGCAGGAGGAGGAGATCGTCCAGAGCCGATAGGCCAGCCCCGAAGAGGTTCCCAAGCTGCGTTCTGTCAGAAACCCCATATGAAATTCTGGGGCGGGCGGCGGGCCGGCCTGGTCCGGGTCAAGCGTCACTTTCCCTTCCTTCAGCCCACAACCAACTCCCTTACCCCTTCCCTTTTCCTACTTTACTTCTACATCTGTCAACACCATGTCTGCCAAAGGATACGCCGCCGTGAGTTCCCTTCTTCTTGCCCACTCTCCCCCGTCTCCTCCTTCCCACAACCGAGTCCCTCATCGCTCCCAGGTCTGCGCCTGTCGTTCGCCGATGCCCCTCCATTCCCTCGACGAGGGTAAAACACGCAGAGAGACGGTCGGAAGCAGGCACGGTAGCGACATGAGAGTCCTGGCTGCGGAGAGAGGCCTGGCATAAGCGGCGACGAGCTCGTGTCCCTGCTTGCGACGCTGACTCTCCTCCTTCCCTGCCCCTCGCTTGTCGCCCATTCTCCTCCTAGGTCAACGCCGACAACTGGAAGGACTTCAAGGTCATTGAGTACCCGCTCAAGTCGGCCGGCCCTTACGACATTGACGTCGCCATCGAGGCCTGTGGAATTTGCGCCAGCGACATCCACACCCTCAGCGGAGGATGGGGGAAGGTTGAGATGCCCGTGGGTTCATCCCTTTTGAGAGCGACGTCTCTCTTTTTCTCGATCGATCAATTGGAGCCTCGGTGCTGATCGTTGTTGTCCTCCCCTCTCTTGCAGCTTGTCGTCGGACACGAGGTGCGTCCTCCTGGTCTAACTCTGCGCTCTGCAACATCAGCTTTAACGCTAATGCTCCTCTCGCATTCCTCAGATCGTCGGCAAGGTCACCAAGGTCGGACCAGACGTCACCGAGTTCAAGGTCGGCGACCTCGTCGGAGTCGGAGCCCAGGTCTCGAGCTGCTTCACGTGCAAGAACTGCAACAACGACAACGAGAACTACTGCCCTCAGGGAGGTGAGTTTTGTGACGTTCATCCCTTGCGTTCTTTGGCCGCCGACTGACGAAAAACTGCCCTTCTACCCTGACAGTCGACACCTACGTGCGTTAAAGAAGTCCCTCAACTCATGATTCGTAGCAAATCTCACCCTTGCCTTCTTTTGCACGCTTGCTGGACACAGAACGCCAAGTACCCCAAGTGAGTCCTCGCCTTGAGCTTTCACCTTCCGGCCCTCGCGCTGACAGGCCTCTTCTCTTGTTCAATAGCGGCGACAAGGCCACTGGAGGATATTCGACCGCCGTTCGAGTTCACGAACGATTCGTGTTTGGCGTGCCAGCGGGTCCGAAACCCCTCTCTCGTCCTCTTTGCTTTTGCGCTACGCTGACGCGGATGATCATTGTCCATCTCAGGTCTCGAGGCCAAGCATGCCGCTCCTGTGCGCCTCAACTGTTGATCGTGTATCTCCTCAAAATGGCGACTGACCACGATTCTCTTTCTTTCACCGCCATCGTAGATGCTCTGCGCAGGATGTGAGTTATCACCTGTTCATCTCGTTTCCGTCCTCGAGGGCTCACCTTTTGCCGACTCCTTCAGTGACCATGTACTCGCCCCTCGTCAGGAACGGCGCCGGACCGGGCAAGAAGGTCGGCATCGTCGGCGTCGGAGGTCTCGGTCACTTTGGGGTCATGTTCGCCAAGGCTCTCGGCGCGGAGGTCTACGCCTTGTGCGTTCCAGCGTTCGATCCGCCTCGTCCTGCTATTGAACTGACACCCTAGGCCTTCCTCGCATCGCAGCACCCGGAGCGACAAGAAGAAGGACGACATTCTGGCCATGGGAGCTCACAGGGTCGTCGTTACCGGCACTGAGGGCTGGGTCCAGAAGGAGAAGTTGGCGGGTGAGATGGACTTCATCATCTCCGTACGTTGTCTGGCTCGATCCGACGTCCCTTCCATCACTTATTTCTCTGGTGTCCTGCCGCTTTTCTCCAGACCGTCGACGTCGCCTCAGGCGTAAATCTCAACAGCCTTCTCTCGTGCCTTGTGGTCGGCGGCAAGCTGTGCTCGGTCGGCCTGCCCGACCACGACCTTGAGGGCGTAAACCCCATGTCGTTCGTTAGCAATGGCGCCTATTTTGGCTCGAGCCACATCGGCAACAAAAAGGAGTGCAACGCGATGCTTAAGCTCGCTGCGGACAACGGCATCAAGCCTTGGATCCAGGAGCTGCCCATGAGCAAGGCCAAGGAGGGAATTGAGATGGTCCAAGACGGTTCGGTTCGGTACAGGGTCGTTCTTCACAACGACATCCCCAAGTAGACGGTCCGACTGGACCTTGTAGAGTCGTGGAGGGTTGATGTGACCGGGCCTAGGTGTTGTAGCAGGCTGAACTGGGAGAGTAGATCTGAAGATGTATCCTTTACCTGGGCACGCTCTCTCTGTGCACTTGTCTTCAACCTGGAGAGGGTGATTGTTATCTTTAACGTTGGCTCTTGATCACCGCGGGATGAGTGCGTGGCGAGGATGAGTACGACTCCGCCCTTCCGCCCAGCTGGCTCGAGCGGGCGACCTCGTTTGCCTCCCCCTCCCCAACCTCCTTCTTTCGACTACACGCTTCCGGCTCGAAGGGATGACAGCTCTCAGAACGACAAGCAGCAGCTGAAGAGGTACGCCGTCTGAGCTCAGGCGGGGAACTGCAGGGGGGCATGTCAAGTGAGGGTTGATTCTTCCGCGACGCACGCCCGCGACGGCGAACGTCGACAGGACCGTCTCCCTCGCCTGGCAGCAGCCCCGCTCTACGCCGGCTCTGAACTGAATGGCTGGCCGTGTTACAATCTGCCGTAATCGAGTATTGTAAAGGGGGAGGGGGCACCAACAACAAGCTTTGCTCTTGGGTGGCCTCCCGCGGGCGTCCCTCCTACCCCGTCGGGCAGCAGCAAGATCACAAAAAGGCTGATCCCTCGTATTCCTCCTTCCTCTGTCCCATTCCTCTTTCCCCACTCTACTCGACCATCGTTCATCATGCCCATCGCTACTAATGTCACCAAGCCCAAGCAGACCGATGGTGCGTTGCTTCCTCCCTCTCGCATCCCCCGTCCGGACCTCCGCAGCTGACAGGTCCCTTCCCTCTCGATCCTCTGCAGCTCAGATCTGGAAAAAGGTCGGCTCTTCCTTGATGAATGTCGGAGTGCCCGTCACTCCGATAATGATCCGACGTGCAAAGGGCACGATCCTCTACGTTCGTTCCTCCTTCCCAGCTGCTCTCTCGGCCTTCGCCGCCTGCTGTGGACTCGCAGCTAATATTGATCCTTAATCACTCTTTGCAGGACGTCAACGACCGAGAGATCCTGGACTTTACCAGTGGTCAGATGTCGTCCATCCTCGGTCACTCGCACCCCGAGATCGTCGAGGTCGTCTCGAACCAAGTCGCGACCCTCGACCACCTCCTCTCGTCCTTCATCTCCGAACCCGTCGCCGATCTCGCCGACCTCTTGACGTCCCTCACACCTGACCCGCTCGACAAGACCTTTTTCCTCAACACTGGTCCGTCTTTTGGCGCTCCGTGCCCTCATGATCATGAGAGCCTGACTCGCTCTTGCAATGACTTCTTCTTTTCAAGGTTCCGAGACGAACGAGGCTGCCATCAAGATCGCCAAGCATGCTACGGGCAAGTTTGAGATTGTTGCCTTTGCAGCCAGCTATCGTGAGCGTCATTCTCTTGAGCATCGCTGAAGACGGTAAGCTGATACGAATTCTCTTCAAAGACGGTCTCACTGGAGGCGCCGCCGCCGCTACCTTCAGGTAAGTTGCTTCCAGAGCCTCATCCCCCTTCTATACCGAACATAAGACTGACGCTGCATCTTCTCCTGTAGCGCTGGTCGACGAGGATGCGGACCCGTCATGCCCGGTCAGCTCGTCTTCCCTACGCCCAACAGCTTCAAGTCGCCCTTCCGCAAGTCCGACGGAAGCTACGATTGGGAGGCCGAGTGTAACTTTGCCTGGGACTTGATTGACCGTGCGTTGCTTTGCATCTACGTTCGCTCTCAGCCCATACTGATCCCCTTTCGTTTCTTTGCACAGGACAAACGGTCGGCTCGCTTGCCGCCTTCATTGCCGAGCCTATCCTCTCTACCGGAGGTGTCCTGGAGCTTCCTGAAGGGTACCTCACTCGACTTTCAGCCGAGTGCAAGAAAAGGGGCATGCTCCTTATTCTCGACGAGGCGCAGACGGGCTGTGGACGAACTGGAGGTACGTATCCTTCCTCCTCGTTTCCCTTGAACTTGATCTAACTCTCATCGCGAATTTCCTCTTTCAGATCTTTGGGCGTTCCAGCGAGACGGCATCGTCCCCGACATCCTCACCCTCTCCAAGACGCTCGGTGCTGGTCTTCCTCTCGGAGCGGTCGTCACGACGACGCCCATCGCTGAGGCTGCGCGAGACTCAGGCTTCCTGTACCTCACCACCCACCTCAACGACCCTCTGACAGCTGCTATCGGCGTGAAGGTGCGTCTCTGAAGTTTTGATCTTACAAGTTGAAACTTCTGACAACTCGCCTTGCCCGTCCCAGGTCCTCGAGATTGTCATGCGCGACAACTTGACCGAGCGAGCTGCTCGTCTTGGTCAGATCCTCCGAAAGGGTCTCGAAGACCTTCAGGTCAAGCACCCCGTGATCGGCGACATTCGAGGCCGAGGACTCCTCCAGGGTATCGAGATCGTCGCACCGGAAGGATGCGCGTTGGGCGGCGCCGAGATGGGTGTCAAGATCGCCGACCGGGCGATGGAGCTCGGCTTGTCGTGCAACGTCGTCAACCTCGCCTCTTTCTCGGGTGTCTTCCGGATCGCTCCTCCTTTGACCGTCTCGGAGGAGGAACTCGCGAAGGGTCTCCAACTTCTCGATCAGTCCTTCACAGAGATCCTTTCCCAGTTGTAGTCTCCCTTCCTCTTCGGTCATCTCATGCCTTTCAAACATCTTACCTAAGTCCTGATGTGTGAGTTCAAGGTAGCTACTTGAGGCAAAACCGAATTCAAGGCAGGAAGCGAAGAAGCGAAGTTGAAGGCAGAGTCAATTTATCTTCAGTTTCGGAACAGGCTACGACTTGTCATCCCTTGCGGAGGACTCTCTCGGCCCACTTCTTCATCTTGCCCATCTTGCTCTCCTTCTTCTTCTGAATAGGAGTCCGCTCTACTGCCTCATCCTCTCGCAGAACTTGCTGGACCTTGCGGTAGTTGGATACCTCCTCGGGGGCGACGTCCTCGTAAGGGGCCGAGAGGAACTCTTGGAGAGTGTAGGTGAAAAGGTGGATGACATTGTAAGAGGGCCGGACGTGCAGCGCTCGCTCGACCTCGACCGAGTGGACGGCCTTGAGGGTTCGGGTGGTATGGAGAGGGAGGTGGAAGTCGGGAGGGGCCAAGTCCTCGACCTCGGAGTCGGTGTCGCAGTCGTCGTCGTCGCTTATGAAGGCGAAGAAGACGAAGGGGATCATCTTGGACTCGGTGGTGGCCTTGATGAGCTTGGGGAGGAGGACGTTCAGCGGGAAGTCGACGAGGGTGGTCGGGTCAGAGACCTTGCGAGAGGCGGGGGAGACCTTGTAGTTCTCGACGGCCGAGGTCGAGCTGGCGTCCCACTCAAAGGCGTCTTCGTCGTCGCCGGCCAGGGAGAGGTCGAAGGACTCCTGAGAGCTGGCGATCGTCGACAAGTAGCAGTCGGCCGTCTGGGTAGCGGGCGCCTGGAGGCCCATCAGGATTGGGTAGGAGAGGGGATGGAGGAAGAGGAAGAACTCACACACTGGCTCGAGAGACTGAGCTGGGCGAATTGCTTTGTGTGAGCAGACATCGTTCTTGGTTTGGGTTGGGTTGGTTGGTGTTGTTGGGTGTATTGGATTTGTGTGTGGTGTTGTGAGAAGCGCCAGTGTGGTAGCATGTGCGGGACGTGTGGTAGTTCGAGAGTCAGCCGAAGGAGAGAGCTCCAAGTGCTTCTTAACGGGCAGGAAGAGACGGGCGGTGGTTCAAATTCCGGGGGGAAGGGGCGGTCGGCGGGCGAATGAGAAAAATGGCTGGTCAAAACAGCCGAATTTCCTGGCCTGATCACAATAAATCCCAGGCCTGATCAGTTTATTCAGCCAGAATTGAAACCCCGACAAAGAGAGTTCTGCTGCTTCCTGCTCTTGGTCTGATCGAGGACGAGGCGGGTTGCCAGAGGGAGACGCGCACCTGTGTTTTGATCCTCACAACATTCGCTCGACAACCGAAACGACAGTCGCTCCTCTCCCCCCCCTCCAGCTCCACCAGCTTGTAGACGACCGGAACTGACTGCTTTGCGCCTCCTCATCTTCTTTCCGTCGTCCGTGAAGCAAGATGGGCGTCGAGAGGTGCTGGAGGGTGACTTCTGCGGGGTGCAAGCACACACACCATCCGCGCCTGTCGATCGCCCGACCGCCGCCGAGCGTACGCGAAGGATGCACTGAACGAGCTACATGACAAACTGAAGTAGCAGGTAGAATGAACCTGTCAGCTTGGGACCCGGCGAGAGAAGGACAAGAGATAGAGGGACATGTGCGGGACAGAGACTGTAGCCACCCACGAGTTGCACGAGTTGAACGAACGCCCGCGCTCGGTCCGCCAGCACGCGCGAGAGACCTGGCCGCACAAAGCCTGACCATTGACCTGCTCGACGAGTGAATGGCTCAAATGGCAGTTGGTGTGGGACGCGACGAGGTGTTGAGCGAGAACGTCGACAGGCCTAGCTGCTAGCTGCGAAGGAAGACCGAGAAGAGTGCGGCGCAAGTCAGTCGCAGACCTCCGGACCGTCCCTGGCGCAGAAAGTCCAAGCAGAAAGGACAGACTAGAGAGCTCCAAGATGTGAGGAAGGCTTGAGGAGGCCGAAACCTTCCAGGGGGATAAGTAAAGAAAACGAAGCGGGTCGGTCAGTCAACCTGCCCTGGAGTACGCGCAGGCAGCCCTCAGACTCACCAATCAATGCGATCACCCGCTTTTCTTCGAGCGGCGGTGAAAGATGATCTGCGAGTCTCGCTTCGAGAAAATCAGAGGTCTGGAGGAGGTGCTACGCTGCGACGGAACCCGGGGCAAGTTAGTTGGGTGATGGTCCTGCGCGGACGGGTAGGGCGAGGAGCAAGGTCAGGCTGAGATCTCATTGAGCGAGGTTAAGAAGAGAAAGAAGCACCAATCCAGTGATATCCAGCTTGAAGAGCAATCGAGTGCTTCCTGTCGAGAGGCCGAGAGGTCGGTGACTGGAAAGGAAGAGGCAGTAAGGCTGGTGGGTCGGACGTACCGTGCCTGGATCTCTCGCCCGTCCTGCCGACCTGCGGGAGAGAGCGACACAGCAGCATACTCAGATCGACTGTTCCAGCTACCTTCAGAGATGCCTTCTGCTCCCTGGCGGGTGCGTGTACAGTACGGGACGAGTCAGCGAGGAAGGCCGGGTTGTCGTTGGCCAGGCACGGACCAAACCCGCAGCGACTCCGTCTCTCCCGTCCGCCAGACCATGACCAGGCAGGAATCTTTCCCGGGCAGCAATCAGACAAGATGGACGCACCAGGACCCTCGTCGCCCAATGCGACGGACAGCATCGGGTCAGTAGTCTGCACCCCTCAGTGTCGAGGTCAACGAGGCTGACCTTGCCCCTCCTCCTCCTCCAGACCCAGCTCTCTAATCAACCACGCCAGGCCGTACCGGAGCAGGGTGACCCGCCCTTGCGATCGGTGCAGGAAGCGCAAGCAGCGCTGCGTCGTCATGGAGGGAGCTAGTCGCTGTCTCAACTGCGAGCTCAGGTGCGTGTCTCGTTTCGCTCTCGAGGTCGTTGCACTGCGGACTGAACTGTTCCTGTCGTCTCTTCCCCCTTGCGACGGGCCAGCGCTACAGGTTGCGAGTACATCCTCCCGCCGCCGCCCGAGAAGCGTCCACGAGGGAACAAGAAACCAGCTCACACGCTCCAGAGTTCGTCCTGCTTGCTCGAGAGATCGTTGGCGCGATGGTGGGCTGATCGTCCTGTCCGTCTCTGCCCTGTCGCAGGCAACGCACCTCCCACCTCTTCCAGCCATCCCCCTCCTGCTCTCGGCGTCGCCTCAGGGTCCGACACGTCCTACGGAACGGTACTGGCATCTTCGCGGCCACCCTCCTTCCAACGGGCGGACTCCGACTCGCGCGCTCGCCCGCCGTCCACTTCCGAACTCTCGAGCTCTATCGTCTCCTATCCTGTCGATCTACCACCTCCGCCGCCCAGCTCCGGTCGTCTGAACATCACAAACCTCCTCTACAATGTCACCAACGCGAACGCTGCAGCGCACACAACAGAGCGGCCGCAATATGCGACTCATCCTCCGGTCGAGGCAGGCTACCGTGCGCTCGACCTGGACGCGGGAGAAGACACGGAGTTGTACCTCGTTGGGACTGTCGCCGAGCGGTGCGTCTCCTCTGTCCCCTCTTCAGATTGTTTGCGCTGGTGCTGACACGCGCTCTCTGCTTGTTCGTCCGTAGAGACGCAATCACTCTCAGCATCCTCGCCACATCCGCAGCAGGACAAGCCTACAACCAAGAGCCACCGTCAAAGGACGTCGAAGACCCCTCGAAGGTATCGATCCCGGCCCCTGGTCTGCGCGTGCGACAAGTTGCACAAGACGTCTCGTTCGTTAAGTACCGGACAAAGCCGTACGAGGAGGATGAGGATCGCACGTCCGCTCTGGACAGCCTTGCACTTCTCATTCAGCCCGGTCCCGACACCGATCTCATGCAGTCGTACGTTCTTCACATGTGCTGTGATTGCTCTTGGACCTCTGACTGACCCTGACATCACTCTCATCTCCCCTCGGCAGGTACATGCAAAATGATGGCTTGGCGATTCCGATCTGGTCTCGAGATCACTTCCAAGCGGATCCAAACATCAACGAAGGCCTTCAGTGCGCGCTCTTGACGACGGGGATGGGGTGTAAGTCGGTTGCTCTCCTGAGTGGTGTTGTAGTCGGTGCCAGCTGACCGGAAGCACTTCTTCACTTCGCTAGACCATCCGACTCTCCGAGTTCACATGCGAGAAGCGTGGAGCATCACCTCGACCTACTTTCGAACCCATGGCGTCAGAGCGAGGCTTTCGACCATCCAGGCCGGTCTTCTTGACCTTCACGGTCGGTTGGCAGGTCCGTCTCCTCTTTCTTTGCCCTTCCGCCTTGCCTGGGCTGACATGAACCACGTCTGTTTTCGCTTCGGCGCCAGTCAACCCGGCGGGAAACTTTCTCACGCTCAACAAGCTGGTTGCCGTCGCAAAACTCCTCGGCCTCAACCGAGATTGCTCGTTGTGGACGATCCCGCTGTGGGAGCGCGAGTTGCGGACGAGGCTCTGGTGGG
Organism: Cystofilobasidium capitatum; assembly: GCA_014825545.1. Taxonomy (NCBI): domain Eukaryota; kingdom Fungi; phylum Basidiomycota; class Tremellomycetes; order Cystofilobasidiales; family Cystofilobasidiaceae; genus Cystofilobasidium; species Cystofilobasidium capitatum. The sequence continues at coordinate 174,343 of MVAJ01000035.1, forward strand.
CGCTCGTACAGTCAGTCCTCGAGCCCTTCAGGAATCCCAAGCGCGCTTCGACTGACAATGTATTTCGCTACAGATACGACAAGCTGTAAGGACCCTGGGTTGACCTGAAGATCTAGATCCTCTCTGACATCACCCTCTCGCCATCCCTTTGCCCTCCAGGTCTGCCTTTACGTTCGGACGACAGACAATGATCTCGGACGAAGACTTCGACGTTCCACTGCCCCGACCTGGGTTATCCGATTCAGCCTCCTACGACTCTTTCCTCTCGACCTGCGAGTTGTCCCTTATCATGGGTCAGCTCAAGCGAGGCTGGTCAGCGAGGGAGGGTCCGACGCAGCGGCTTGATGTGATCTCGCAGTTGGGAGTCAGACTCGAGCTTTGGCGTCGTGGAGTGGACGAACGAGGGTTGTTTGAGGGAGAGAAGCTTGAGGCTCCTGGAGTTCGTGAGTGCTCTCTTTGCTCCGCTCGTCCACCAAACTTGACCTGATGGCAGCCTTTGTCTTTCCCAGAATGCCTGCAGCTTGCATACCACTACAGTGTCTGTCTCTTGCTTTCCCATCCCAACTTCGTCAAAGGCTGATCTAACTCTCTTGTGATTGTCCTCTGTTTCAGGTTATGGCGCTCGCAGGAGAGGCACTGGACGCCATTGGATCCTCGACGCCATCGGTCGTCGCAGCCGGCCAGCGCGCAACCCTCACCAGCGCTTCCGATCTTGTCACCTTCCTCATGTGCCTCAAGGACAGAGACTTTCGGGGCTTCTGGTCGCCACGTACGTTGATCGACCTCGAAGAGGGTTGACTGGACGATTCACTGACGTTCTGCTCTTCTCTTCCCACCCCTCTCACGCTACATCAGACTCATCCATGTTCCTCTCGACCTGTCTGACGATCCTCGTCCGGCTCACTCTCTTCTCGGATCGAGAAGACCAGACGGACGACGCAATCTGGCAAGGGGCGGTCCTTAATCTTCGGCGTCTCCTCAATACCCTCACCGAAGCTCAAAAGAAGTACGACTGGGACATTGCGTCCCTCGCTCTCTCTCGAGCAGCCTATTTCGTTCCTCTTCTTCAAGATCAAATTCCGGAGCTATCTGTCGTTCTGCAACCGTTCGTCTCGTCTCTTCTTCGCTTCGTCTCTTCTTCGCTGCTTCACCGTGCGACGACTCTCACACAGCCGTGTACCACCCCCCCTCGCAGTCTCCAGGAGCAGTTCTTCGACCCTCCAGCGACGATCGACTTCCAGAGCTTTCTCGACTCGTTCGCGGTCGACCCGCTCGCCGGCCTGCCGTCTGACTTCATGGAGTGCGTTCCACCCACTCTCCCCCTTCCCTCATGACCTCCATCCAAGATTGTGGGAGCCATGTTGACCCGCCATAAACTTTGCAGCTTCCCCTTGGATTTTGCTACTGACGAGGTTACTCCATCGAGCGACGTTTCTCTATCATGATTCTTCCTGAAGTCGTGACTCGCGCTCTTCGCAAGCGATCGGTCGAAATGGGATCTTATCGACCACCCTGCCCTCTATCCGTTTGGTAGTACGCGTCGGCTGACACGATCAGAGGATGAGCTGTAAGAGCTGTCGGTAGAAAGGCCAGGACGCGAAAACGCCAGTGCTGGGCTTTTCCACCTCGAGATCAGGGTCGCCTTCGTCCACCCGTCCGTCGTCGAGGCCGGGCATGTGCATGGAGTGCTTCTCGACGATCTCATCGCCTTCCATGATCCAGATGATGTCGTACCTGGGCAGGTGCTGAAGGTCAGGACTGTACAATTGAAGGGTTTGAGGGAAAACTTGAAGATGTACCTTTCGTCGGGGTAGTGGATTTTTGCGTTTGTCGCTCCGAGAGCGGTAGCGATGATGTTGAGATCCCGATGTTTCTACAGACGATCAAACAGATTGTCAGCTATCAATTCTAAGGCGACAACAGTTCAGAGAAAGGATTGACCCAAGAGATGAGGATGTCCTTGTCCGACGTGTCAGCGAACACTCGCACAGCGTCGGCCACGCAGCTGGCCTCAGAGTTGGCGCTGGTAAGAGAAGAACTAATCAGCTTTGGTCAGAACTCTTGAACCATTTCAAGCGACAGGACGCACCATGCGATGTTGATGTCGAGAGACAGGTCGGTAGCAAGTGGAGCAACGGTCGCGTAGGTGCGTTCGCCGTCCATCTCCTCAGGCGTCCGAGGGGCAGCGAAGATCAGGCCAAACTCGTAGGATGATTCCTGCCCAAAAATCTGCCAGAACGCGCAACTAGGAGGAGTCAGCTGCGTCCGTATGGCCGCGAGGAAGCTGTGGGAAGACGTACCGTTCGGATGTACTGAGCTCGTCGCAAACCGTCCTCGCTCAAGCCGTTGGGTGGTCCACCTCGACCTCTTCCTCCGCCTGGACGCCGTCCTCCTCCACCGTCACCAGGCTGGCCAGGTCGATGCCAAGGGAACCACCACCCGCTCGTGTTCTCCCGCTTTGCGTGCTCCCTGCGCTTCAGCCCACCTCCTGGCTCTGAGGCGTGGCCCTTTTCGGCGTGGCGGATGAAGACGATCCGGTTGATGTACTCCGGGGTTCGTGAGGTGGTCGAGGGGATGCCGGCCGCGACAGAGGTGGTAACCAAGAGGAGGAAGGTGGTCAAGGCGACAAGGGTGAGACGAGGCATGGTGGTGGGTGAGGAGAAGAGAGGACTGCTGGAGCCGTTGCCAGTCCCGCTTTGAACCCATCTGATAACTGCGGCGTAGGCCGGCCAGGAAAGTTACCGCCGACAACATCGGCCGACGCGTTTCTGATTCAAGGCGAATGGCAGCAAGGGGTGATGGCAGCCCTGGTGGGCGCGTGGTCTCTGTGCCGGGATGGCTGCCTCAAGACCTGCTGCTGCTGATGGGCTGCCGACTTGCGCTGCTGCGCCGTTGTAGCCATGTGTTCTCTCGCTTTCTCTCTTTGCAGACAAACCCCCCTTTGGGTGACCCTTTTCCTTCTCCCATACCCCTTCTGTTCTTTTGTGAAGAAATTCGAGGCTGAAGTCTTGTTTGTTGTGAGAGAGGGTTCGTCAAGCGTCTACAATTCGTCCCGCACCCGCAGCTTTCTCATGACTGCCTTGATGTCGTCCGGCACGTACGCCATATGCGGTCCGGCCCAAGAGAAGGAAGGGAGGTCGGTGCGTTGCTCGTAGATGTCGGGTGCGGCGGATTCGTGACTGAGCGAGCGGGAGACCGCCTCGACCTCCGCCATGACTCGCAGCAGGTTGGCGCCAGCGATGCCTGCGACCTCGGCGTCAGTCCAGCCTCGGCAGATCAGCTCCGCCACCTGTTGAAAACAGATGGGAGTGGCGTGTCGAGTTTGTCAAGGCGCAGGGACAGAGCTGAAGTGAAGAGAAACGCACCAGAGATGGCCACTTGTCGGCTCCTTCCAAACCAACGACTGCTCCACTCATCCCGTCAAAGTCACTGCCGAGACCGACTCTGTAGAAAGAAAGTAGAAGGAAAATGAGTTCTCACCAAGGAAGCAGAGGCAGAGCGTAGGAACTCACTGATGGCGACCGACAATCGAGGCGATGTGCTCGATGTGGTCGACGACCTTGGGGATGGTCGCGTTTTTCGGGTCAATGAAGGCGTCGACCATGATGCTGTGTCTGTTGAGCAAATTCACAAGCAATCATCAGGAGGAGAAGACCCACAAGGCAGAGAGGGGGACATACACGATCCCTCCCTTCTCTCTGATCAGGTGAAGAACCTCGTCGGGAACGTTTCGAGGGTGGTCATACACGTCCCGCGAGCCAGAGTGTGTCCAGACGACAGGTGCCTGGGAGATCTCGATGGCTTGAGCGGCCGTTTCGTCTGTGACGTGCGAGAGGTCGACCATGATGCCCAGCCGGTTGAGCTCCTTGATGAGCACTCGACCGATGTCGGTGAGACCGTTACCAGGGTGGATAGGCTTCAGTCTTGAGCCGTCCGTACCGACGCCTCCTCCGTTGGAGCTGGCAAAGCCTGCAAGACAAAGAGCGGAAAGGGGTGGAAATGAGCATAAGGGGGGGAGGAGGAACGGCCAGAACGCACTCGTGCTACAAACGTGAGTTAACGTGAGGTACCGGATACCGAGGCGGTGATACATCCTCAAGACTCCCAGAGAGTTACCGAGCATGTGCGATCCTTCCATGCCGATGAAAATCGATATCTTTCCGTCCGCAAAGGCGGGAGCGACCTGTTCGGACGACGTCACGTAAGCGAACTCCTACGCATTGCACAACGGAGGTTGAGAGCAGGTCAGTTACGAATCTTAAGGGTTCAAAGCGCGTCATGCAGAGGAGGGACGTCAGACCTCAGGGTATTGAGCGATCATCTCGTGGATGAGGTCGATGGACTCGAGCGTGTCCCGTACGAGCTGCGCGCGCAGGGAAACGAAGCCGACATCAGCGCGCGAGAAGGACAGCAACCCTGGTAAGGCACGACTGACATCAGTAGACTTGAGAAATTCCGTTCCAGTGAGAGACTCGTCGAGGCAAGGCGCCCAAGCGGTAAAGAAAGCCCTGGAGAAAGCAAGTTGGGAGGTCAGCGGGATGAGTCTTTCGGGCCTCGGGTAGGATTAATTTAAGCGCACCCTCCAACTCCTCCTGATCTCAAGCGAGGAATGTCGACATGACCAGGGTACTCTCCTGCGAGCTTAGGAATCTCGTCGAACGGCCGCCTGTGACAGAAGTGCGTGCAGTGGTCAGCCTGGAGCGCTAGCTGACAAGCGAGAGGGGGTTGAAGGAAGCGCGAGCTTTACCTGTTCATCACCCTCAGCACCTGGGGCAGGTCGAGGTGGGTGTCGATCAAGGGATATCTAAGCAGGTCTCAGAGCGGCAGGTCAGGATGAGGAACCGACGGGCTGCCTGTCGAGCTCGAGGGACGTACTGTCGGAGTAGGGCGCGTGCGTGCGTCTCGTCGGCGTCGGACCACGCCTGGACGGTCACAGACGCGACATAGAGAGAAGCGAGCAAGGCTGAGAGGTGCATGGTGTTGCCGGACTGGACTCGTTGTTGAGGACCAGTTCTGGCGTCCGAAGCGTCGTCCGTCGCCTAGTCCCAACTGAGGGTCCCTTCCCGACGCACTGTCGGGTTGGGCGTCGGCGACCTCCCTCCATGAGGATCCTCGACCTGCTCGAGACCTGCCCCGCAACCTCCCCGCTGACCGTCGGGCGCGCGCGACTGGTAGAAGGGGAAAAGAGGCACGCTGTCGGGGAACATCAATCCTGGATCTAGCTGCTAAAAGTAAGGGTGGAGAGCTGATGTGGTTGGAGGGTTGAACAGATACAGCCTGCCCTATCCCCCCCCCCTCCTTCAGACTTGGCCCGTACACCCGCCGACCTCAGCACCATGAACTCAGCCCCTGATTACGATGTCGACAAGAAGGAGAATTGGAAGTCGTCCGCAGAGCCCGTAGGTGACCTTTCGGGTGCGGACAAGGCCCTCCAGCTCGTCCAAAGGTCCGACAGAACGTACGAAGCCGACCCGGTCGCCCTTCGAGCCCTGCTTTGGAAGATCGACTGGCTTTTGATGCCACTTATGTTCATCGCCGACTTCCTCCAGTGTGAGTCTCCCTTTTCTTGAGACCTTCCGATAAGGCAAGCGAGCGATCTCTGCGCGTGTGATTCACGTACTAACGTATGTCTGTGCCTGAACCTCAGTTTTGGACAAGACAACCATCTCCTACGCCAACCTTTTCGGCATTCAGGCCGACACCGATATGAAGGGCAACGATTTTGCCTGGCTGGGTTCTGCATTTTACGTGCGTTATATCTTCCACGACCGTCTACATCTCGCCTGATTGCTGATCACTTTGTATCCCTCTACGACACTCTCTGTGACAGCTCGGGTACTTACTCTGGCAACCGGTCGCCGCGTACTTACTCCTTCGCTTGCCCTTCAAGTTGCATCTGACTGTTGTTCTTGTCGTCTGGGGAGTGCGTCGTCTTTCTCGATCGAGGCCATCCATTTCGACCTCGGCCTGACTTGTACGCTCGATTCTTTCCCAGCTCGTTCTCACTTGCACCGGAGCTTGCACCAACTTCATCGAGCTCTGTGTCTGCCGTGTTCTACTGGGGATGAGCGAGAGCGCGATGGTCCCGATCCTCTCCGCCGTGACTGGCTCGTGGTACACCAGGTCAGTGCTTTTTCCTTCCTCCTCCTCCCTTCCCTCACGATAAGTTGAAGCAGCTGACACTCGGAGTGGTCTTGCAGGGAGGAGCAAGCGACCAGAACTGGTATCTGGTACTCGGCCGTAGGGCCTGCCCAGATCATCGGTGGTCTGATCTCTTACGGCATGTACTCGCTCGACACAACGATCATCAAGAAATGGCAGTTCATCTTCTACCTTCTTGTCAGTACCCTCATTGTCGTCACTCTCATCCCAAATAGGAGTTCCAACTGACAAGCGGCCTCTCTGCAGGGTCCGATCACCATCGCCTTCGGTATCTGGGTTAACATCGCCCTGCCGAACTCGCCCGACTCAGCGCGCTTTCTCACGAACGATGAGAAGGTGATGGCGATCGAGCGCATCCGGGCCAACAAGACTGGAACGGCCCCGACGGGTATCAAATGGTACCAGGTCCGGGAGGCCTTTAGGGACCCGAGGTTCTACCTCGTCGCCGTCGCGCTGCTCAGTGGATCGGTCCCCAACGGAGGTATTACGTCGTTCGGAGCGACCATCATCAAGGGATTTGGTCCGTCGTCCCCTCCCTGAGTACGAATCCAGCGCCTCTGACACGACTCTTTCTGCATTCTAGGGTACTCCACCAATGAGACGACTCTGCTGGGCGCAAGTGGATCTTCAAACGCTCGTGCAGCCGAGCCACCAAGCTGATCAACTTGCACCTCTCTCCACAGATGTCCACAGGAGCACTCGAGTGGGTAGCCATGGGCTTTGGAATTTACCTTTCTCGCAAAACCAACACGCGTTCGATCCCGGCTATCGTCTGTATCGCTGTCGCCGTCGTTGGCGCCCTCATGATGGTCTGCGTGCCGGCGTCCAACATCAACCCTCGCTTTGCAGGCTACGTGCTCGTCTTTGCTTGGCCCAGTCAGTCCTGCTTGCCTTTTTGTCCTCCTTTCCTTTGGGCGAGTCTCGCATCGTAGTCCGACCTGACATGTGTCCTTGCGTACGGTTCCAGTCGGCCAAATGATGATGGTCTCTTGGTTGCAGAGCATGATCTCTGGACACTCAAAGCGAACCACCTTCTACGCGTGGGTCGTCCGAGACTGTTTGCTCCGAAGCGTTCACTTGACTGACCCGATTCTGTCCGGCCGTACAGCTGCTACCAGATCTGCTATGCTGCTGGAAACGTGAGCGTGCCTCACTTCGCATCAATCTTTGGCAAGGACTGACTTGACTATTTGACTGTCGTCCAGATCGTCGGGTCTCAGAGTGAGCCTGAACTTCCGCCTTATTGACTGGCCGGAAGAAGCAGAAGGCTGAATTGCTGACCTTTGTCTCGCAGCGTACCGACCGAAAGATGGTGCGCCCCTCTTCCTCTTTTGTTGGCAAGTCCGCCAGGACACGAAGACTGACGTCGAATTCTTCGTCTTTTCCCACCAGCACCTGACTACCTGCCCGCCAAGATCGGCATGCTCGCCTGCCTCGTACTCCACCTGCTGTGCTTCGCCGCCATTGCCGCCGTCAACTGGAATTATAACCGGCTGCGCGACAGGGACGTTGCCCGACACGGCGAGGTGGACGAAGTCGTGCGTTATATTCTCCTCCTCTCTCGCTCGAAAAGCATGCCTTTCGTCTTTCGTCTGCGCCATGCTCATATCCTTCGCGCTCGCCTGATTGCAGGAAAACATCGAGTTCATGGAGTACGTCTTCTTCACCTTGCTTTCCTTGCCTTCTTGGCCTTCTTCTGCCCGCTGACGCTGCCCTTCAACCGTTCTGTCCTTTTGCAGCAAAACCGACTTTGAGATGAAGTCGTTCCGCTATCCTCTCTGAGGTCGTCCACCCCTCCTTCCGCCCGCTTGACTCTCCTTTGCCTTTGTGGGGGTTACGTGTCCGTCCCGCTCTTTTGCCACGCTTCTCTCTTCCGTTGTACCCGCCCATTTGAGGCGTTCTGCTGCCGTCCATAGACATGCCATTGTTTTTTTCTTCTTCTTTTTTTTCGATCCTTGTCCCCACAAACGTCAAGAAAGGGACAGCGTGGATGCCTTCTCTTCGAGTTGTCGAAGCGAGAAACCTGCTTCGGCGCTCGTTCCAATGTCGGACGATGAAGAGCAGCTGGTTTGCTGAAGGCAGTGCGCGCCAACTGGATTCGGACCAGGCGGGGAGGAGGGGGGGGTGAAGGTCGAAGGCTGGGTCCGAGTCACGACTCGTCACGTAGAGCGTGCGGCCGACCGTGGACCGAAGAAGAGATTCGTAGAGAAGGTGTGCTGCATGGTAGGGTAACGAACGAGTCGGCGTCTTCCTATGGACAAAGAGAGTGCAATCAGAATCTGTCCGAAGGCGGTGTGGAAGTGCACGACCCAGTCGGACGCGAGGACACGCACCCTGAACTATTTACCCGCGCTCACTGGACGCCCTCCATGCTCGCTTCGCCGACCTTTACAGACCTGTTCTCGTCCTCCAGCGGACCGAAGTGGCGTTCGTACGCGCCGAGAAGCGCCTGGAGGTGTTCGACCTGGCCGTACGCGCGTTCGAGGTCGTTGCTGTCGCGTACAAAGAGGGGGCGAGTCGGGAGTCAGACCGGGATGCGGTTGAAAGGGAGGAGGAGAGGTAGGAACGCACTCGAGGACCTTGATCGTTTCGTGCGCCTCTGCAAGAAGATCCGCAGGGTGCAAGGGAGGTCAGCAACGGCAACGGAGGAGAGACGAAGGAATGCAAGGGGACGAACCCTGGACGGCCACTCTCAATCCGCGGGCTTGCCCAACCTCCTCTGCGAGGGTGCGGACGACCATCTCGAGCTCGGTGTTCTCATCCGTGAGCGTTCGCAGGCGGTCGACGACCTTGGAGAGGTCGACCGGCGAGCGTCCGGGCGCGTCGGCGGCTGAGGCAGGCGAGAGCAGGAGGCTCTCGAGTTGGGTGTTGCGGGCTGAGAGGGACGCGACGTGGTCCTTGAGGTGCGCGAGGACGGGCAGGAGCGAGCGTGGGACGTGGACGGTTTCTGAGGAGCTGCCGTCGAGGAGAGAGGCAGGTGCTGCAGGCTGTTGTTGGGCGAGTGCCGGCGGTGGACGGGCGAGGGGGTTGCGGGTGAGGACGTCGAGCGTGGCCTGCGGAGAGGAGAGCAGGAGAGATTAGATAAGACAAACAGCAGTAAGAGAGAGACAAAGACTCTGACTCTGAGGTCGGCGATCTCCTGCCGGGCGTCCATCCTGCAAGAGAGATGAAGGGAGAGAGATGAGGGAGATGAGTACTTGCTCACTCCACTTGCTGGACGGGCGGAGTTGAAGGGCGTTCGGAGTCCGCCGGATTGCACAGCGGGCCCTCTCTGCACGCGACGCGTCCCTCAACCTCATTTAACTCTTCCTCCCTTCCTTCAACCCGTACCTGTGTTTTTCTTCCTGCCAGACACGATGTCCTCGTCCTCGCCGCAACAGGGACCCTCGTCCAGACCCAAGCGTCGCCGCGACTCACTCCCGCCGTCCTCGCCCTCGAACGGAGACGACCTCCCGCCGTCCTCCCTGCCCCCCTCCTCGCCCCCGCAGCCGTTCTCGGACCTCGACGACGAGCCCCTCGAGGACGAGGAGGGCCACGGCGAACGCGCCATCAGGCAGGAGCGCGAGGAGCTCGACGACGACCTCCAGCTCGGTAGTGACGAGGGCGAAGGGGAGGATCTGAGAGTCGGAGGACTCGTCGCGTGCGTCTCTTCCTCTCTCCATCTTTGCCCCATGCCTTCCTTTTACTACATTACTTCCGCCACTCCCATACCTCGGCCATCTTTTCCTCGCCAAAGCCTGTCACTGACTGACCTGCTCATTGCTCCTCCTGTCCGCTTTGTCGTCCTCCTTTGCGCGCCTGTCCTCCTCTTCTCCTTCCTTCCCTGCCTCTTTCCTCGACCCGCCCTCCCTCCCTCTAGCGGTGACGACGACGTCGAGGAGTACAACTCGGAGCTCGACAACTACTCGGAGGCCGACATTGATGACGCCGAGTACGAGGCCATGTCGGTTGCCCAGCGACGAGCCGCCGACGAGGCCATGTCCCGCCGGGACAAGCGCGCCAGGGCCGGCAGGAGGCAGCGCGACCGCGCGCCCGCGTTCATGCAGTCGGACGACGAGGACGAGCGCCAGGAAGGGGACGACCCGCTCCAGGGCATCAACCAGCGGCGGCGAAGGCGGCAGTACGACGAGGTCCGGCCCGAGGACGACATGGACGGCGTCGAGGACGAGATTCCGTTCCAGGACCTCGGCGACATCAAGGCTGCCAGCATCAATGAGTGGGTCGCCATCCCCGCCGTCCAGCGGAGCATCACCCGCCACTTCAAGCAGTTCCTCATGACATACGTCGACGAGAACGGACAGTCCGTCTACGGACAGGCCATCAAGACGCTCGGAGAGCGTGCGTACCTCGCTTCCCATTCCTCTTTCTCAGGTTCGCGAACCACCTTCTGACTTTCTCGCGCTGCTCCCCCTTGCTCTCTCAGTCAACTCGGAGTCGCTCGAGATCTCGTACCTTCACCTCGCTGCGTCCAAGCCCATCCTCGCCTACTTCCTTGCCAACTCGCCCCAGTCGCTCCTCGCCATCTTCGACACGTGCGCGCTCGACGCGATCCTCCTCTACTACCCTAACTACCAGGAGATCCACGATGAGATCCACGTCCGCATCACCCACCTCCCGACCGCGTCCTCGCTGCGCGACCTCCGACAGAGCGACCTCAACGGCCTCGTCCGGGTCCAGGGTGTCGTCACCCGCCGGTCGGGCGTGTTCCCCCAGCTCAAGTACGTCAAGTTTGACTGCGGCCGGTGCGGCGCCGTCAACGGTCCTTACTACCAGGACACAATGAAGGAGATCCGCATCTCGTTCTGCTCCAACTGCGAGGGTCGGGGTCCGTTCACCGTCAACTCCGAGCAGGTTCGTCCCCCACGTCTGCCTCTCTGAGCTCACCCGCAGGGTGCCTGTGCTGACTCTCGCTTTTCTGCCAGACCGTCTACCGAAACTACCAGAAGATGACGCTCCAGGAGAGCCCCGGAAGCGTGCCGGCCGGTCGACTGCCTCGTCACCGGGAGGTTATCCTGCTTTGGGACTTGATCGACTTCGCGAAGCCTGGAGAAGAGGTCGTGCGTCCTTCCGGTCTTTCTCTTTAAACCTGCTTCCAGACACGCTGACGCTTCTGTCTTCCGCTTCTCTTTTCAAGGAAATCACCGCCATCTACAAGAACAACTTTGACGCGTCGCTCAACGCCAAGAACGGCTTCCCCGTCTTCAGCACCGTCCTCGAGGCGAACCACATCAACAAGAAGGAGGACCTGTTTGCGGCGTTCAGGCTGAGCGAGGAGGACGAGCGGGAGATCCGGAGCATGTCGCGCGACCCGAGAAGTGAGTTTCCCTCTCGCAAGCAGGTCAGGGTCCGGCTGAACTGAACCCCTTTCCTTGCGAATCAGTCTCGAAGCGGATCATCAAGTCGATCGCCCCTTCGATCTACGGCCACGAAGACATCAAGACGGCGATCGCGCTCTCGCTCTTCTCGGGCGTGCCCAAGGATATCAACCGCAAGCACCGCATCCGAGGTGACATCAACGTCCTCATGCTCGGTGACCCCGGAACGGCCAAGTCGCAGTTCCTCAAGTACGTCGAGAAGACGGCACACCGGGCGGTGTTCACCACCGGCCAAGGAGCGAGTGCGGTCGGTCTGACGGCGAGCGTCAGGAAGGACCCGATCACGCGCGAGTGGACGCTCGAGGGTGGCGCGCTCGTCCTCGCCGACAAGGGTGTCTGTCTCATCGACGAGTTTGACAAGATGAACGACCAGGTACGTGCGCCGTTCGTCTGGTGGCTCGACGACGACGTGACTGACATACGATACTTCACCGTGCGCTGCCTTGCAGGACCGAACCTCCATTCACGAGGCCATGGAGCAGCAGTCGATCTCGATCTCCAAGGCCGGTATCGTCACGTCCCTCCAGGCTCGATGCTCCATCCTCGCCGCCGCCAACCCGATCCGAGGACGATACAACCCAACCATCCCCTTCCAGCAGAACGTTGAGCTCACGGAGCCCATTCTGTCGCGTTTTGACGTGCTCTGCGTCGTCAAGGACACGGTCGACCCCGTCAAGGACGAGATGCTGGCTAAGTTCGTCGTCGGCAGTCATCTGCGAAGTCATCCCAACTTCAACAAGGACACGGACGAAGTCACGGTCGCCACCTCGCTGGACGAGGACGTGAGTCTTCAAAATTGCAGCCCTTTCACAAGATGTGCTCTGTACTCACCAACTCCCCTTCTGCTCATCCACAGATCATCCCTCAAGACATGCTCCGCAAGTACATCATGTACGCAAAGGAGAAGGTCAAGCCCAAGCTGCACAACCTCGACCAGGAGAAGCTCTCGCGCCTGTACGCCGACCTCCGACGCGAGTCGCTCGCGACCGGATCGTTCCCGATCACGGTCCGACACCTCGAGAGCATGATCCGAATGAGCGAGGCTAGCGCGAAGATGAACCTCCGAGAGTACGTCCGGAGCGACGACATAGACCTCGCCATCCAGGTCACGGTCGCCAGTTTCGTCAGCGCCCAGAAGATGAGCATCAAGAAGACACTGGAGCGGGTACGTTCGCTCCCTAGTTTGAGTCCTCCTGCTGAGATCTGGATGCTGACAACGTTCTCTTCCTCCGGTCGCTAGGGTTTCCGAAAGTACCTCAACCAGGCCACGGATCGTGCGTTTCCATCCCTTTGCACTTGAGTCGCATCACAGCGCTGATTGACAGTCCCCCTTGCTTCCACAGACGAGGAGTTGCTCGCCTTCATCCTCGGACAGCTCGTCAAGGAGAAGGCCCTTCTGTACGCCAACCTGCACGGCGAGCAGGCCGAAGAGGTATCGGTCAAGCTGGCAGAACTGAACGAGCGGGTTCGTCTCCTCCCCCATCCATAAACGTCCATCGAACCCTCGCTGACTTACGCGCTCCTGTGACTCTTAGGCCAAGGAGCTCGAGATCTATGAGACCCAGCCCTTCCTCCGTTCAGCCCTCTTTGCACGCAATGGGTACACGATCAACGGCAAGGAGATCGTCAAGCGGTTCGAGCGACGACGTGCAGTCGACGAGGACGAAGAGATGTAGGGCGGTTCACCCGCGCCTTGTACCACGCACCTTCTGTAATCCTAGCTAGATCCATCATGTACTTGTCGTGTGCTCTTCGCTTCTCTACTCCGGGCTTTTGACCATCCATGCTTCTTTGTCCTATTCTACCGTTCACCGCATCTGCGCAGAGACCAGTCTATCAAAAGGGTCGCCTCTGGTTTGAGAGCACATCTCGGCGCTTGCAAAAGGGAAAGTAAGAAGGAAGCCACTGTCATGAGATCTGGCGAGTGAAGGTGGGAGGACACGCACGTCGAAGGAGGAACAAAAAGGGATATCGCCGCGGGGAATCGAACCCCGGCCTAGTGCAGATTGCCGGATGGCAAGCACCAATGAATACCACTTCACCACAACGATTTGATGACTTCCTGTGATTATAATTAATTATTTTTGTTAATTTTTTTAATGCTGGGTGCACCGTGAGTGACCCACACACTCCTTGGAGGCCAGGTCAAGAGCGGGCTATCCGAGACCAGCACACGGTGACCCCGAAGAGACACCTCACCACAATATCAATGGCGGGCCAGTCTTCCAGTCCTTTCAAGTTTTGGCCCGGGCTGAGCACCGGACAGTGAATCCACGATGTTCGAGGTCTGAGTTTCATGGATAGTTGTAGTCCCAATGCCGCGCGGCTCTTCGTTCTAGTACTCGTTCGACTCCCAGATGAAGTTCGGCCCCTGATGGCCTTTCCCGTCGTACGACCACAATCGGAAAACTCTGGCCACCTCCAAGTCGAAGAGCGGCGGGGAGAAATACATGTCATCCTTTCACTGCAAGAACTTCATCCGGTGCTCACGCCGTGTCATCCAATAGAGGCCAATCCGCACCTCTCGTACGCCCACTGAGGGTCCAGGTCCTGCTTCTTGGTTAGATGGACCTGTGCTAATGGTACTGTGAAGAGATAGGAGTGGTGCTCAGCATAATCGCGTAGTGCTGAGGTGAAACTTTTTACCTCATTAGTCTATCCCATACTCCCTCAGCAAGACCTCCCAAACACGTGCTTAGATGGCAGCGTCTAGATGAGTAAATACATTTGTCGGTCATGTTGCCTCTATCGCTCTTTCTTCCTCTCCGCCGCCTCCTCATCCGTCCTTTTCTCTCTTGCAAGCGACTCGCGCTCTTCTCGCTCGTTTCTCCTTCGTGCCCTCTCAGCCTTCTCCTTTCACAACGCCGCCTCTTCTTTTCTAATACAAAGCGACTCCTGGTTTTTTTTCCCTGTCAGTGAATCACTGACGGACGAGACTGTGCGACCCCTTTTTCCAAAGCAGACTACTGAAGGAAACCGTCATCGTCCGTGCCGGCCCGATGAAAAGTAAAAGCATAAGGAACGTCAGAATTTGCCCCTTAGACAAGTGGAAAATGGCGCAACTTCAGTCGGCACGCTTCGCCATCCTTGCCGGCCTGCTGAGTGACGGTCGGAGGTAAGAATTGGCTGACGAGTCAAACTCCTGCCCAGCCCACATCCAAGTCTTTGTGCGGTTCGTACGGGTGACGCTCTTCACAGTCTTGGGGAAGAAAATGAAAGGCGACCGACGAACGGAAGACCACGCACGGTCGAGAAGCGCGCTGGCCAGACATGTACGTTTCCGCGAGAGGTGCGCAACCGAAAAAAGACAGTATGTGCGCAAATAAAGGCAATCATACCGGCCTTAATCTCGTCGAAGGTCTCTGCCGTACGGCTCGGAGGTACGTCTCGCTCCTCCTCCTTTGGCTGTTGCCCTTGCGCAGTCACTCACTCCTGGGCTTCAGCTCCTCTCTTCCTCTGTCGACCAGCAGCTCTTCTGCGCCGTCCAGCATGCCTTCCGGGAGGCGACCGACGAGAAGAATTCTTACAGGAACTTCGTGAGGAAGTCTGGAGACAGCCTCTTCCCGGCTGGCTGACTGTGGCGAGAGATGGAAGGCTCTGGAGCTATTTAAAAAGTGACTAGAAACGCGAAGGGTTCTGATCGTCTAAGCGTCGGGCGAGAAACGACAGAGAACGACCGGGAGCGACAAGGACTAGAGAACCCCCCCGCCGCCTCCTCCCAAACGTTTCATAGCGGCCATCAAAAAGCTCAAACCCAAGAAAACAGCGGCGCAACCGTCTCGTCGGGTTGAATCCTGTTCGGCTCAATTCCGGCCAACGAGCAAGGCAGTTGGAGCGCAGGGACAAGCTTGCCCCAATGGCGAAGGTAGACAGATGGTTGTAATCCGCTTAAGAGGTAGACCCAGCGAAGATGGGCTTTTGCGGGCCCCTGGGGTCAAGGAAGTGGAAAGGTTTGGGTCATCCCACCTCGCGCGCAGCGTTCCTTTTAAAGACCGCCAACTTATACTATTTGTCAGGCCTATAGTGACAGCTATGTTGACCAGATCTGCGATCTCGCTGGGACTGAGGGTGGGACTGAAGAGCGTGGCCTGGACGGGCTGTAGCAGGGGCAGTTGCAGTTGTCTGGGCACTGAGGAATGGCAATTGTGGACAAATCATTGGCGGCATGCGAATGCACCTGGATTGCTCGAAACGTTTCCAAGCAGCCCCTGACATCCTCCAACGTCAGGTTCATTTCCCCCAGCCCTGCCCGACAGACCAGGTCCCGATCAAGACTTTGCAAAGGGCCTCTTGGACGTCGAGAGCCATGCCCTTCGGCACACCCTCCCACTTGATCTCTGGAAGACTCCAAGCGCGCTCCATCGCGCCCATCAGATCCTGAAGTAGCCTTTGGGAGATGGAAAGAGAGCCGCGGAACGCCGACGGGTGGTAGAGTGATCTTATGATTACTATTATTCTTTGCTGAGACTGTTTGCGACCCGTGCATGGAAAAAACCCGGAATGGCAGCGGGCTGCTTCAAGGGATGTGGCA